>CM031946.1:26265250-26807750 GCA_018749465.1 Paracanthobrama guichenoti | reverse complement strand
ACTTTATTGGAAAACCTGTTGGGTTTTAAAGCACAAGGAGCATTAGTCCGGTCGCGTTTTCAAAACATTGCACACATTGATGCTCCTTCAAAATGTTTCTTCAGCATGGAGAAAAAGAATAGCCAGAGCAGAACAATTAATTCCTTGATCTCAGACAAAGGACAGGAAGTTTCCAGAACCTCTGAAATAAGAGAAGTTGCAGCACAGTTTTTAAAAAAAATTATATATGACCGAAGTTATGAATGAAGAAAAGATGAAAAATAGTTGTTTTTTTAAGGGACTACCAAATATTGACAAAGAGAGCAATGATGACTTGAAGTTGCCTCTGACAACACAAGAGTTACATAAAGCATTGATGAGTATGGAGAACGGGAAATCTCCCGGAATTGACGGTCTATCCGTTGAATTTTATAAAACTTTCTGGTCCATCCTGGCAGAAGATGTATTGGCAGTTTTTAATGAAAGCCTGAATAAAGGCTGTCTTCCACTTAGTTGCAGAAGGGCAGTTTTTTTTTTTTGTATTATTTTTTGGCTCCTGCTTGGATTGATTGCTCCTGTCTTCGATTGCTCCTGTCTACCCTGTTTGCTATTGCTGCTGTGCTCGCATCTGCTCTGCTCTGCTCTTTTGGGATTTTTATTTGATATAATTCTCTGTTGTTTAAACTGCTAATTATAACCTACTCATCTTTATATATTGTCTAACACTGCCTACCACATTAAATCTGACATCACTAGCTTTTAATCTAAATCACTATCACACGTTAGCTTTTCGCTAGCCTGTTAGCTTGCTATCTCTGCACCCGGGTTTCCTGTTTTCTGAGTTCACTAAACAACTGTGGTGAGTTGGATTAGTAAATAGACTCCATCAAACAACTTTGGTAAGTTGGATTAATCAACAAATACGGTAAGCCATGTCTTCTTCTCCAGTCATTGTCACCTGCACCGCATGTTTCATGTTTAGTGTATCTGTCTCCGTTGGCGAACAGGGCTTCACATGTGATAAATGTAAGGAGATAGTCAGGCTGACGGAGAAGATTTCAGAATTAGAGACACGCATCCAGACTTTATTTGAGAGTAGTGAGAATGTAACAGCTTTAGACACTGCTCTGGATGCGACTAGCTTAGTGAACGTTGTACATTGTTCGGTTCCGCTGTAGAGCCCGTGCAGCAGGGCACTTGGGTGACGGTCAGACGGCATAGTCGCGGATCAAAAACCACTCTTCCGTTCCGATTGGAACATCAAACAGGTTCTCCCCACTCAGTGACGCACCCACTGAGAATCCTGTTAAAAGTGCCCTAGTTATTGGTGATTCTATTACACGGAACGTGAAAATAGAGACACCAGCCACTATAGTCACATGTTTACCGGGAGCCAGAGCACCTGACATCAAAGCAAATTTAAAAGTGCTGGCTAAAGCTAATCGTAAATTCTCTAAGATTATTATTCACGCCGGCACTAACGATGTTCGACTTCGCCAGTCGGAGATCACCAAAATTAACATTAAAGAGGTGTGTGAACTTGCAAGTATGATGGCAGATGCAGTTTTTTGTTCTGGTCCGCTCCCTGTTAAAAGGAGTGATGAGATACTTAGCAGACTATCATCACTCAATGGCTGGTTGTCTAAGTGGTGTCCGCAAAATAACATAGGGTTCATAGACAATTGGAAAAGCTTTTGGGGCAGACCTGACCTGTTGAAGAGGGACGGCATCCATCCTTCTTGGAGTGGTGCTGCTCTTCTCTCTAGTAATTTGGCATATAGTCTTAAAGCTAAACCTTGACTAACTGGGGCCCAGGTCAGGAAGCAGACGGACTGGCTTACCCGACCGTCTGCTAGCTGTCTCCCGTTACAGAAGTCAGATAAATCCCAACACATAGAGACTCTTTCACCTAGATATTATCACATAGAGACTGTGTCTGTTCCCCGAATTAGTAAATACAAAAAACATCAAGACCATTCAACAGTAAAAACTTAATTGATGTCAAACGAATAAACAACAGATATAATACAGATGATCAAATGATAAAGCTCGGGTTGCTGAATATTCGATCCCTTTCCCCAAAAGCACTTATTGTTAATGATATAATTACAGATAATAATCTAGATTTGCTGTGTTTGACAGAAACCTGGCTAAAACCTGACGACTACATTACTTTAAATGAGTCCACCCCCCAAGATTATTGTTATAAACACGAGCCGCGTCTGAAAGGTAAAGGGGGAGGGGTTGCTGTAATTTATAATAATATCTTCAGTATTACTCAGAAGTCTAGTTTCAAATATAATTCTTTTGAAGTTTTGGTGCTTTATGTAGCATTATGTAGTGTAATTGATAAATCCCGTTTGACTTTTGTGTTGGTTACTGTATACAGGCCACCAGGGCACAATACAGACTTTATCAAAGAATTTGCTGACTTTCTATCCGAGTTAGTACTGGCTGCAGATAAAGTACTAATTGTTGGTGATTTTAATATCCATGTAGATAATGAAAAAGACGCATTGGGATTAGCATTTAGAGACATTCTAAACTCTATTGGAGTAAGGCAACATGTGTCAGGACCCACTCATCGCCTTAATCATACGTTAGACCTAATATTGTCACATGGAATAAATGTTGATACCGTTGAAATTCTGCAGCAGAGCGACGACATCTCAGATCATTACCTAGTATCATGTATACTTAATTTAGCTAAGGCTGCAAAGCCGTCCCTCGCTTCAAATATGGCAGAACTATCACTGCCGCCACTAAAAATTGCTTTTAAATAATCTTCCTCATCAGTTTCATCTCCTCAGCATCCCAGATAGCCTAGAGGAACTCGATTTTGCAACAGAAACTATTGACTCTCTTTTTCCAGCACTTTAGACACAGTTGCTCCCCGGCGCTTAAAGAAGATTAAAGAAAATAGTCCAACGCCGTGGTACAATGAGCACACCCGGCCCTTAAAACAGTAGCCAGAAAAATGGAGCGCAGCTGGAAGAAAACAAAATTAGAGATTTTTCGTAATTCATGGAAAGAGAGCATGATCGCATACAGAAAGGCCGTAAAAACTGCTAGATCTGCTTATTTCTCGACTCTCTTAGAAGAAAACAAACACAACCCTAGGTATTTATTTGATACAGTGGCTAAGTTAACCAAAAATAAAGCTTATACTTCTGATGGTTGTAAACAGCACAGCAGTAATGACTTTATGAACTTCTTTACGTGTAAGATCGATAATATTAGGAAGAAAATTATAACCATGCAGCCGTCTACTATAGTGTCACATGAGACAGAGCATTGTTGTGTCACTGAGAAAAATTACATTCATTCACTGCTATAGGAGAAGAAGAATTGGCTAAACTCGTTAAATCATCTAAATCAACAACATGTATGCTCGACCCTATACCGACTAGGCTATTAAAAGAGATGCTACCAGAGGTCATAGATCCTCTTCTTAATATCATTAACTCATCTTTGTTATTAGGATATGTACCGAAAACGTTTAAGTTGGCTATTATCAAACCACTTATTAAAAACCTCAACTTGATCCTACAGAATTAGTCAATTATAGGCCGATCTCAAATCTACCTTTCCTGTCAAAAATACTGGAAAAGGCAGTGTCTTCACAATTATGTTCCTTTTAGAAAGAAATGGTATCTGTGAGGATTTCCAGTCAGGATTTAGACCGTATCATAGTACTGAGACTGCTCTCATCAGAGTTACAAATGATTTACTCTTATCATCCGATCGTGGTTGTATTTCTCTATTAGTGTTACTCGATCTTAGCTCTGCATTCGATACTATCGACCACAACATTCTTTTGAATAGACTCGAAAATTATGTTGGCATTAGTGGAACTGCATTGGCATGGCTTAAATCATACTTATCTGACCGTTATCAGTTTGTAGCAGTAAATGAATAGATGTCACACCGATTCAGTATGGAGTACCGCAGGGCTCGGTGCTAGGACCGTTGCTCTTCACCCTGTACATGCTACCACTGGGCGATATCATTAGGAAGCATGGCATTAGTTTTCACTGTTATGCTGACGATACTCAGCTCTATATTTCTTCACGCCTGATGAAACTTACCAATTCACAAGATTAACGGAATGCATAGCTGATATAAAACATTGGATGTCTAGTAATTTCCTGCAACTTAATTCAGAAAAAACTGAATTTTTAATTATTGGACAAAAAAACTCTGCAAGTAGTAACCTAGAATACTGTCTAACACTCGATGGCTGCTCTGTCAAGTCCTCGTCGTCAGTTAGGAACCTGGGTGTGCTCTTTGATACCAATCTTTCATTTGAAAGCCACGTTTCTAACATCTGTAAAACTGCATTCTACCATCTTAAAAATATATCTAAATTACGGCACATCCTTTCGATGCAAAATGCTGAACAGTTAATTCATGCGTTCATGACCTCAAGGCTAGATTACTGTAATGCTTTACTGGGTGGTTGCCCTGCTCACTTAATAAACAAACTCCAGCTGGTCCAGAACGCAGCAGCTCGAGCTCTTACTAGAACAAGGAAGTATGACCATATTAGCCCGGTTCTGTCAACACTTCATTGGCTCCCTATTAAACATCGAATAATTTTTAAAATCTTGCTTATTACTTACAAAGCACTAAATGGTTTAGCTCCCCAGTATTTGAGCGAACTCTTAACGCATTATACTCCATCACGTCTATTGCGGTCTCAAAACTCTGGCCAGTTGATAATACCTAGAATATCAAAATCAACTGCAGGCGGTCGATCCTTTTCCTATTTAGCGCCTAAACTTTGGAACAGTCTTCCTAGCATTGTTCGGGAAGCAGACACACTCTGTCAGTTTAAATCTAGACTAAAAACGCATCTCTTTACTATGGCTTACACATAAAACATTATCAATTTCTATTACTCAAATCAGTAAATGATTGTCAGGCTGCATTAACTAGGTCAGCCGAACCGAACACTTCCCATAACACCTGATGTACTCGTTACATCATAAGAAGAATGGCATCTACGCTAATGTTAGTCTCTCTGTTTATACCGAGGTTTACTGCAGTCAGCCAGATCCAGGCCGTATCCAGATCAGATGGTGGACCAGCGCCTGGACATGACCAACGCATCCCTGAAGTGTCTGCAGAGAACATGTCAAATAAACTCCCCGTAAATGCTGCATCGACACGACATCCTCATTAAACCCGTCTTCGCGTGACGACTCAATCTCTCTCTCGAATAATCTAACAAATATCTATTTGCCTAATATGAATTAAGACCTGCTATGTTGCCAGAATTATAATCATACACTGTTTGTTCGTCGGCCAGAGGAGAACTGGCACCCGACTGAGCCTGGTTTCTCCCAAGGTTTTTTCTCCATTCTGACCCTGAAGGAGTTTTGGTTCCTTGCCACCGTTGCCTCTGGCTTTTGGCTTGCTCAGTTGGGGA
The DNA here is from genome assembly GCA_018749465.1 of Paracanthobrama guichenoti. Lineage (NCBI taxonomy): Eukaryota > Metazoa > Chordata > Actinopteri > Cypriniformes > Gobionidae > Paracanthobrama > Paracanthobrama guichenoti. The sequence continues at coordinate 26,802,340 of CM031946.1, read as the reverse complement.
CACCTAAATTTCTTCTATATTACCGATCTGCCCGCATTGATGCTATATGATACTTGAAATTAGCTGGATAACATCACCGTTTCACCAGAACGGCTGTACAAATTCTGTTGCATTATTTTACTTTTAACAATGTGAAGCTGCTTTGAAACAATTGGACTTGTTAAAAGCGCTATATAAATAAAGGTGATTTGATTTGATTTGATAATACAAGGGAGAGTTTATGGAAAAGACTTTAATGCGCACTTCTTGTACTGTGTTTTACTCAGCTCTTACAGTGATTTTATGGAGTAAAACAGATGTTCATCTTTTGTGTGAAGTACAATAAACTTCATAAAACTCACAAATAAAGTTTTGGCCATCATGCAGAAGGGGTCCTCTACAACAGGCTTGTACTAATAGTGGACAAAAGCAAGATGACAAATAAGTTATAACTGTAATTAAACTAAACTATTCTAAACTAAACTGTTCTATCTCCATACATTATATAATCTCTGCCTCTGTAGGCATTATTGTCCGACTCTAGTTCGAACTGAACATCGCTATTGAGAGTTTCTGTTCTGACATTTTCATTCCATGAGATTCCATGACAAGCTATTTTAGGCTCCGCCCTCTTCTTGAAAGGGGGTCAGAGGCACCAGCTCATTTGCATTGAAAGGGATACACATAAAAACGGTGAAAAGTGGCAGTTTTAACATGCTTTAAAAAATTCTTTTGAGCTAAATCTTCACATACAACAACAACAAACTTTATTTATAAAGCACTATAAAAACTACCGAAGTAGACCAAAGTGCTGTACAGAAAGATTAAAAATAATAGAATAAAATAATAATACATGAAAACAAAAATCACAAAATGTCAACTTCAAGTGATAAAAGCCAAGGAAAAAAGGTGGGTTTTTAGAAGAGATTTAAAATGAGACATTGAAGTGGCCTGTCTAATGTGCAGTGGCAGGTCATTCCACATTTTTGGTGCTGCCACCACAAAAGCACGATCCCCTCTTAGTTTTCGCCTTGTTTTAGGCACTTTCAGGAGCAGTTGACCAGCTGACCTGAGAGAACGGGTGGGTGTGTAAGGAACAAGTAGCTCAGACATGTATTGTGGGGCAAGACCATTTAGAGATTTAAAAACAAATAAAAGAATTTTAAAATGAATCCTGAACTGTACAGGCAACCAGTGTAAGGAGGCTAAGATGGGGGATACATGCTCATATTTACGAGCTCCCGTAACCAGACGAGCTGCAGCATTCTGAACCAGTTGCAGACGGGCAACAGAAGACCCACTGACCCCCACATACAGAGCATTACAGTAATCCAGCCTGGTAGTAACAAAGGCGTGTATCACGGTCTCAAAATGTTGCCTTTGAAGAAATGGCTTTACTTTGGCCAACTGTCTTAATTAATCGAGTACACACTCTGGGGACATCAGAGACTTTAAAACTCTTTTTACACAAAATACAGAAATAGGGCCTCACATCTGCATGGCTTTTTATATGTATTTGTAAATGTGATGGCCAAAAAAAAATCAAAAAAAAAAATCAATGGGTTTCTTCCAGAGTGAATCTGCAGGTGATTGCTCTGGGGGCCGTATTCACAAAACATTTTATCTTACCACTAAGAGTTCTCCTATATAGCAGTAAAAATTCTTAGTTAAGAGTTTCCTCTTAAAACTTATTCACAAAGCTTATTGCCATATTCAAATAAAGATTTTAAAAAGTAGTCACTAATTAAACTAGTATATGTTTAGCTAATTGTCAGCCTCTTGCATGTCTGTAAGCCAAAATTATGTTTTATTAACAAACTTTGTGTATAGTGTCTTTGGGCGGATTGTGGCAACAGCCATTATGATTGTTTGTGATTTGGTCTTAGTGACTTAGGGGTCCTCTTGACAACTCCTAATGTTTCACAGATTTAGGAGCTAGTTTTAGTGCTAAATGCTTTGTGAAATAGTCTTAGAGCTAAAATCAGGACTGACACGCCCATTCCTTTTAAGAGTTTCTTCTAAATCGGCAACTTGGGAGCTAATTTTAACCTTAAGATGTTTTGTGAATACAGCCCCAGTTTTCTAAATCTCGTTTTAAACTGAGGAATGTCACAATTTTATTCCAGAATGAATTTTCAAATGACGTTTCAGGTCTGTGTAATATGTGTAACTCTTTCCACACTGATGACACGTGAAAGGTCTCTCTCCAGTGTGAGATCTTATGTGCGTCTTTAGGTTTCCTTTAGTTGTGAAACTCCTTCCACACTGAGGGCAGGTGAAAGGCTTCTCTCCAGTGTGAACTCTCATGTGAGTCTTTAAGTTTGCTTCGTTTGAGCAAGTCTTTCCACAGCTATTGCACATGAAAGGCTTCTCTCCAGAGTGAGTTATTACATGATTCTTAAGGTGATCGCTGTCTGTGAAACTCATCCCACACTGATGACATATTAAACTGCTCTCTCTTGAGTGAACCCTCATATGGCTATTAAGGTATTTTTTACATCTGAAGCTCTTTCCACACTGATCACACGAGAACGGCTTCTCTCCAGTGTGAATATTCATGTGGGAATTCATTTCTGCTACATGTGAAAAACTTATTCCACATTGAGAGCAGGTGTAAGGCTTCTCTCCAGTGTGAATTCTAATGTGGGCATTAATTGTTGCTCTATGTGAAAAACTTATTCCACATTGAGAGCAGGTGTAAGGCTTCTCTCCAGTGTGAACTCTCATGTGGCTTTTAAGGCTGTTTTTTCGAGTGAAACTTTTCCCACACTGTTGGCAGGAGAAGGGGTTTTCTCCAGTGTGAACTCTCATGTGGACTTTAAGGTTTCCTTTCTGAGTGAAACTTTTCCCACACTGTTGGCAGGTGAAGGGGTTTTCTCTGTTGTGAACTATCATGTGGACTTTAAGGTTTCCTTTTTGAGTGAAACTTTTTCCACACTGTTTGCAGGTGAAAGGGTTTTGTCTATTGTGAATTCTCATGTGGACGTGAAGATTTCCTTCTCGGTTGAAACTCTTTCCACACTGAAAGCAGGTGAAATTTCCAGATCCTGTTTTCCGAGCTCTTTTTCGTGTGGAAGTCTTTTTAGTATGTGAGCAACTAAAAGATTTTTCTTCAGTTATTAAATCATGATGTTTCTCTTCCATTTCATTCAGTTCTCGACTCTCTTCTTTCAGCATCATCAGGTCTAAGGTGAAAAAGACAAATACAAGTTAACCCCTGTTCCAGAAGCAAAAAAAAAAAAAAAAAAAAAAAAATTGGTTATGCTGGTTGAAAATCTCTCACATCATGATAGCAAATATATATATATATATATATATATATATATATAGAGTGGAAGGCATAGGACCATAAAATGTTTGTCCAATCATAGCATTCGGTCCGAACACAATGGTACAATGTTCTACCTGCCTGTCAGTGTACATATTTTCATACCACCATGCACCTGCTTGCGCAGACATCACATGTCCTCAGCAAATTTAATGCTATGCAGACATCAGTCACAAAGCACCACAACCTAAATAGCAGCCACCTTTTACAGTTCCTCCTGAACCAAAACCACACGCTTATGCTGGATTCACGCCATAACTACTATCATTTGGAAGACATGGAAACCCGTCATGTTACACTTGGAGTGGTTTCAATGGCGAAATTAATCTGCAGCATTCAGGTGGTACAGGTCGGTGCTCTTTAAAGGGATAGTTCACCCAAAAATGAAAATTCTGTCATTTACTTACCCTGAAGTTGTTCCAAACCTGTATGAATTTCTTTCTCCTGCTGAAAACAAAGGAAGATATTTGGAAGAATGAATAAGCAGATCTCGGCAGCCATTGACTACCATAGTATTTTTCCCCACTATGTTAGTCAATCGCTATGTTTCCATCCGAAAAAAATATTGCATAAAAACACTTGGAAATAAAAAACTGTTTCCATCCAGTGAGTCGAGGAGAACATAATCGTCACTTCCTGATAAACTACCACAACAACAAAAAATCACTAAGAAACATTGCGCCTCAGAGCAACTCGTGCTTCTCAATACTTGTCTTGCTTTCAGAGGCAGATGCTGCTGTTTGAGAACGCAGTCATGTAAGACTGTTTTAGGAGGGAAATATACAGAGCATCTTTGACGACAGACTTCTGAATGACCAAAACAGCATTTCAGATGCTTTGCAAACAAGATTTTTCCACTGGTTAGTACAGTTATGCTGTTACATCGCGAAAGTCACATGATTTTTTTTTTTTTTTTTTAATGCGCATCGAGGAATTTATTCGGTAAATGCATTTCTATCATAGTTTTCATATAGGATAGAGAATTTCGCATTTTTAGAATTTATGCACATCTTGCCGTTTCCATTCAGCATTTTTTGATGCGATATCCCAAAATACACATAGAAATAGGTGGATGGAAACGTAGCTAATGGCTCCGAGATCTGCTTATTTACACAGTTCCAAATATCTTCCTTTGTGTTCAGCAGAAGTGTTCAAAAAGGCCTTTTACTATTGTAAGTTAATGTTGTTAAATAGAGAGAAACATTTTACATTTAGCCTAAGTAACAAATTTAATAGCAAGTAACTTTAGCGTATTCTTAAACTTTAACCATATTATACTTGTACTATGACCTAAAATATGTACTACTTTTTGTGGAGAAGTGTAAGCTTTGGGACACAGGCTACTACTTCGTCATCTTTAAACGGACTCGGTTTATTATTTGCGTGCATCCAGTCACCATTTAAACTACCCTGTCAATCATCGTCACAGTTAAAATCCTCCAAAATCAGATTAATTTCCAACCGTATCGGAGAGAAATATAGCACGTTAATTTGCCATTCATGAGTCTTTAATGCAGAGACTTTCCTCATGTGTTTTCAATTTAAATATAATGATGCATTTAAAAGTTAATGGCTAAACGTATCATTACAAAAGTTCACAATGCTGCTGCAGGTGAAATATAATGTGGATAACATTGAATAATTATCTTTTCGTTAGGTTAAACACTGATAATTGATCACTCAAGCCCCTTAATCTAAATCTCTCTTAACCGTCGGACTTGCACATCCATCATGTTTGTAGTTTAACACTTTTTATCCACGTTTGTACAAACCCGATTCCAAAAAAAGTTGGGACACTAGAAATTGTGAATAAAAACAGAATGCAATGATGTGGAAGTTTCAAATTTCAATATTTTATTCAGAATACAACATAGATGACATATCAAATGTTTAAACTGAGAAAATGCATAATTTTAAGGGAAAAAATAAGTTGAGTTTAAATGTCATGGCATCAACACATCTCAAAAAAGTTGGGACAAGGCCATGTTTCCCACTGTGTGGCATCCGCTCTTCTTTTTATAACAGTCTGCAAACGTCTGGGGACTGAGGAGACAAGTTGCTCAAGTTTAGGAATAGGAATGTTGTCCCATTCTTGTCTAATACAGGCTTCTAGTTGCTCAACTGTCTTAGGTCTTCTTTGTCGCAGCTTCCTCTTTATGATGGTTGAAAGATCTAGACTGCAGGCTGGCCATTTCAGTACCCGGATCCTTCTTCTACGCAGCCATGATGTTGTAATTGATGCAGTGTGTGGTCTGGCATTGTCATGTTGGAAAATGCAAGGTCTTCCCTGAAAGAGACGACGTCTGGATGGGAGCATATGTTGTTCTAGAACTTGGATATACCTTTCAGCATTGATGGTGCCTTTCCAGATGTGTAAGCTGCCCATGCCACACGCACTCATGCAACCCCATCCCATCAGAGATGCAGGCTTCTGAACTGAGCGCTGAGAACAACTTGGGTTGTCCTTGTCCTCTTTAGTCCGGATGACATGGCGTCCCAGTTTTCCAAAAAGAACAACCACAGAACAGTTTTCCATTTTGCCACAGTCCATTTTAAATGAGCCTTGGCCCAGAGAAAACGCCTGCGCTTCTGGATCATGTTTAGATATGGCTTCTTTTTTGACCTATAGAGTTTTAGCCAGCAACGGCGAATGGCACGGTGGATTGTGTTCACCGACAATGTTTTCTGGAAGTATTCCTGAGCCCATGTTGTGATTTCCATTACAGTAGCATTCCTGTATGTGATGCAGTGCCGTCTAAGGGCCCGAAGATCACGGGCATCCAGTATGGCTTTCCGGCCTTGACCCTTACGCACAGAGATTGTTCCAGATTCTCTGAATCTTTGGATGATATTATGCACTGTAGATGATGATAACTTCAAACTCTTTGCAGTTTTTCTCTGAGAAACTCCAAATCCAAAATGAGCCAATATTTGGCATGACATTTCAAAATGTCTCACTTTCAACATTTGATATGATATATATATTCTATTGTGAATAAAATATAAAATTTATGAGATTTGTAAATTATTGCATTCCTTTTTTATTCACAATTTGTACAGTGTCCCAACTTTTTTGGAATCGGGTTTGTAGTTCTAATCGTATCGCAGACCGACAGGGCCGTGGCGGAGGATTCGTTGCGCAACAGAAGTGTCAGACAAGTGTCTATTTTAAAATGCACATTCAGCATTCCCTATTCACAGAGTACATACGACAACGAAATTGAAAGTGAAAGCAAACGCGAGCGCACATACAAACGTGATTTCAATACGTTACCGCTGTTTGAAAGCGGCTCCCGGAGGCAAGCGAATATCTCTCAATATGAAACATCTGCTCATGCTCCTCTGTTTTTAACTCACTTGCACTTTATTGCACCATGCAACTGATAAAATAATTTTATTTTCCTAGACTTCAGTCTTTTTTGGATTCAGTGCGCGGTCAGCCATTTTTTCTGTTTTGCTCAAGTTTATCTTTTTTGGCTATACGCACCTGAAGGAAAAGAGAATTTTTCCAACGGAGCGCGCAACAACTTTCTTTGACAGAAAGTAGAACTGAAATGCCACTCATTACAAGATGTTAAAAGTTAAAACATTTCAAATGCACCTGCAAAAAAATTTTCTAGTCATGTATTTCATCATTGGAGACTTCTTAAAAATTCTATGTAAAAATCTTGTTCTTGTGAACCAAATCTTGTGTCTCGTCTCGTGAGATAAGCATCTCATCACACCCCTAATAGGTTTTTTTTTCCCCCACAGAAACACAAAATGACAAAATAAAGTAAAGTTTAAGGAAGTTGAGCTTCCATAGGAATTAACTCTGTTCTGCACCAGTGGACACGCATCGTTATGAATTCCCATGCGGCCACATTGGTGTAAACTGATAGGTTACAATCCATCTACACCAGAAATTAACAGTGTGTTGTCAAAAACACCAATTATAATCAGTGAGACTGTCTACACTACAGTCATGTGAAAAAGACTGTGCTGCTTTGCTTTGTCTGGGCAGCTCCCTCACTCAGTGTTGTCATCTCTGTCAGTTTTGAGGCTTCCTCAATGCAGCAGTTCTGATGACCATTGCCTAAAGGTCATCAGAAAAGCTTCCCCTAAGCTGGGAATCAACAAAGCTTGCCAAGTCCATCACCTTCTTTGCATCCTCAGTGTACCTGGACTCAAGATCTAACTTCACTAACCTTTTCAGGTCTTTGGTGAGGGTCTTAATTTTTCACCTCAAGAATGTCTGATGATGTGACTTAGCACCGGCCTCAGGACTGACAGGCTTACTCTTCTGAAGCCAAAGCATCAAGTGGTTCAAGGATTTTTAAGACTTGCTCAATGAGGGCAATATCTGTATCCTTTGGCATTAAATGTACACAATGCACAAACTGTACAGTTTGTCACATATATGAAGTACACAGTTATACACAGTGTGCTGTCATTTTCATGACATATTTATTTAAAAATACATTAAATAATCAAGACATCACTAACATGTTAAGTAGAATATAATTAATATATATAGGCTAATAATAAAGGCTGCTCTAGAGGAATCGGCTAAAGAGTAATCTCGCTAACGAACAGCCCATAGATGCCAGAGTGCAAGCCCGGGAGGACTGCAATCCAGTATGTAACCCCCAGTTCATTGCTGCTGGGACGAGCGTCCTAAAGTGGTGATGTCAAAACATTTGACTTTATTTATTTATTTATTTATTTACAGGGACAGTGCATATTAATGAACATTTCTGTCAATATGCCCGAGTTAGCCAAAAGGCTATTTTTCACCTGCAGTCCCTAAACAGATGTCATCCTAAAAGAGAATAAAAAGTTACGTTTGACATAACAATATAACAATTACAATACAATTTTAAAAAGCACTAAGTTAAGATGTACAATAAAAAAACACATCAGACCAACAACAGACAAACATCAGACAAATACATGAACACATACACACAAAGCAAGAAGCCTGCCTGTCTCAATTCGAGCACCCGAGTCTGTAGCCATTTTCAAAAAATATCTTAAAACGCATCTCTTCCAGCAGCACCTGACAAATTAAGACTAGCACTTAACTATTCTATTAATTTTTCTGTTTGTTTAATAAAAATAAAAAAGTGTATGTGTACTGTACTATGTGTACTCTGCTAGATTAACTGAGACTTGTTACAGAACTTGCATATTGTTGCCCTTGTTTGTTTAGTTGCTTCTATTGCTCTACTCATTTGTTAGTTGCTTTGGATAAAAGCGTCTGCAAAATGATTAAATGTAAATGTTAATCAATATCTATCCTCCTACATATTAAGATTATAATTTAAATTATTTCTTCTTGTTTGATTGTTCTCTAACGTATTTGGTTTCATTCCTTTTGACTGAATTATATGCTTGTCTTTATATTTTTTTTACTGAAACATTAGAGAATAATGGCTAATATTGTTTGTACCGCTCACTGAGCGAAAGCCCGTTATCACTATGTTTTAGGGAACTTTCTGGTCAGAACTGGAACTCAATCATCAGTTTTGGAGTATAAACCATAAACCAGTCTGGACCAACATGGAATTCATGCTGGTTTATTCTGGATTTTTCAGCAGGTTTTGATTTAATGTTACACATGACGACCTGCTTCATGTCAAATAAAGCCACTTAACTTATAACACTTATATGCCATTCTTAAAAATATATATCATACATTTCTGTTTTCAGCTTTGAGAATGAAACCAACCTGTTTGTTCCTCAGGTTCTTCTTTTTTGAATGTTTCTTCAGTCGTCACGTCTTCACTCTCTTCTTTAATAAACGCCATCTTTGTTTCTTCCTCAGTATCTTCTTGTTTCACTCTGAATGTTTCTTCAATCTTCATGTCTTCACTCTCCTCTTTAATAAACGCCATCTTTGTTTCTTCCTCAGTATCTTCTTGTTTCACTCTGAATGTTTCTTCAATCCTCAGGTCTTCACTCTCCTCTTTAATAAACGCCATCTTTGTTTCTTCCTCAGCATCTTCTTGTTTAATTCTGAATGTTTCTTCAATCTTCATGTCTTCACTCTCCTCTTTAATAAACGCCATCTTTGTTTCTTCCTCAGTATCTTCTTGTTTCACTCTGAATGTTTCTTCAATCCTCAGGTCTTCACTCTCCTCTTTAATAAACGCCATCTTTGTTTCTTCCTCAGCATCTTCTTGTTTAATTCTGAATGTTTCTTCAATCTTCATGTCTTCACTCTCCTCTTTAATAAAGGCCATCTTTATAATAGTGTCACGTGGATCTCAGTCGCTTCACCAGGAGTTTTTCTGTGTGTTTGGACACTGTCCTGTTTAAGATGAGAAAAATAAACCCAAACTAAATCTCTCTGCGCGTCTCAATCAGCTCTAGTTCAGTGGTCAGTGCACTAGTAAGGGAGTCAGTGTGATTGTTAACTAGTGGTTAGTCAAAAACACTCAAAACTACCACTACTAATTCATGGACATAAAATACAAAGACACTTCATGTTGTAATTTATATTTGTATATCGATTAGTAAATAACATGTATTCTAGTGCACTTCCATAGAAACATTTGCTATTGGTTTGTTAAAGTTGTCATCACACGTTTGTCTTTCTGTTGCATTTACACCGTTTTACCAGCAGATGACGTCATCGCGCGGTGATTCGAGCGATTTGAATCACTGAATCATTTAGCAAAGTGATTCATTTATTTGACTCGAAAAAGGCTCCGAGTCATGAGATTGGGAGCGAAATGAGATGCACTTTTACTCACAATAAATAACGTTAGTTAATGTCGAATAAAGCTTTACATTTATGTTATTGTATTAAATAATAATCCAATACATTTCGGTCGCTAGAGAACACTATTTACTGGAACAGTTTGTATCGACTGAAACTTAAAATGCTTAAAAACACAAACCTTTCTTCAGCAGAATCACAACAGATGCAGGAGCGCGGCTCCGCCTTATGACGTCACACCGCCATACCAAAATAAAAGTCCTGTTCACAAACTGCTGTCAAATCACAAAAGTAAATAAAAACGGACATACAAATAAACACACAAACAATAAAACATCTCAGAGGTATTCATATTTGAATTTTAGTAACAGGCATATTAAAATACATGTCTAGTGAAAATTACCAAATGAAAGAATAGCAGTATGTCTAAAATTCTAACTAAAACATCTAATATGTGAGATTCTGTCTACAAACAAAACAGTAATGTTTGGGTGCAGAAATCATTTATAGCAGGGATCAAAAACGTATTTGTCAGTAACAAAACGTTTCTAAAATGTTGTTTTGATAATTTTTTCTAAAGTGCCATAGCAAAACTATAATTATTATAAATTAGAAAAGGCTAGGAAACCTTTATTATGGCCAGAGAAATATGCAACAATCAATAGGTAGCATGTTGCAATGTGTTTTATTAATAGTGCAAAATTAATTGTGAATGTGTGTGTTGACTTTGTAAATGAGTCAAAGCTATATGAATGAGTTTAGGCGTTGTTGCCTCAAAAAGCCACATTTGTTTGTAATTGCAATTGCCAAACATTAGCATGACCAATAACTGAATATTTGTAAAATATCTGACCTTATAGGGTTTTTAAAGTCACCATGAAATCAAAATGGACAATTCTAATTTGTGTTTATTGTAATCATTATGGTTTCAACCACATAAGTTAGGATAATGTAAGTATATTTTCTAATGTATTTTCTAATTTTTCTAAGCTTTCCTGTAGCTCAAACAATAAGAGCGTGGCGCTAGCAACACCGAGGTCATGGGTTCGATTCCCAGGGAAAAATGTGAAAATGTGTACTTTGAATACAATGTAAGTCGCTTTGGCTAAAAGCGTCTGCCAAGTGCATAAATGTAAATGTAATGTGGCAACTGTAACCTGTAATTATTTCAGCAACAAGGGTGAATTGAAACATGTATCTTGCATTGTTTGCTGTTGAATGAGCTGACTGTTAAAAGTACTAAATTGAAAGAAGATCATGCTGTTGTGGTTTGGTGATTAAACCAAATGTGCTCATTACATACAATAATCTTGTGTTTGAAACAATGATAATGTGGACTGAACTGTGTATAACTGTAATGAAAGCATGAGATCAGGTTTTGAAAAAGACCAGCTGTGTTACAAGTGTGATCTGGTTATTCACATAACCTCGGTTCTCTGAGATGAGGGAACGAGACATTGCGCACGCTGCTGTGTTGTAACTCCCAGGCTGAATCCGAAATCGCCCCCTAAACCCTCATTCACTATTCCCTACATTAGTCTACTAATATAGTTCACTTGAAAGAGTGAATGAAAACGAGTGAGTGATTTCGGACAGCCGTTGTGTGTACATCGGCTGTACACTCATTATTGCGGTGCACTGTGGGATAGAATGAGTGCACTCAGTAACGTCCACTATGGTTTCAGACACCACTACAAATGGCTGTCCCTTCAAATAATGCCCTATTTGAGGGTATAGGGGGCGATTTCAGATTCAGTCCCAGAGTCTTGTATATCTGTTAGTTCAGTCAAAGCCAAGCTATATAGTTGGGGGATCCGCCCCTAGCTCATGTGTCATTGGCCGTTTAATCACGATGCAATCATGCTGCAGTATTTGTGGAAGGAGGGGAGTAACCCCATAAAGTACCAATGCAATGTCTTGTTCCCTCCTCTCAGGGAACCACGGTTACATGAGTAACCGGAGACGTTATTGTTATGAACGGATATAATGGCCCGAGCTATGTTTAATAATGACCGGGCTAAGTTGATGAACAGTAATGTGTTTATTTTAAAGTCTTTAAGTCAAATGCAAATATAAGTGAAGTATATGTAATGTAAATTTAATACCTAACCTACAATGTCCCAAAGCACACAAGTAAATCAACTTAACAATGGGTGTAAAAGAAGAAAATGTGTTATTCCTGAGGCCTGCTATTTTTATATGCAGTCGCCCAACCTAAATATTGAGAAACTGAAAGATTTGTAGGTAGGGATGGTTGAAAATTGGTCAAGAGTCTTATAAGCAGCTTCCTAAACATTTGGTAGAGCTTTATCTGCTAAATGATGATCCCCAAGCTACTAAATTTAAGGGTTCACTTCCTTTCTCCACCCTGCACTGTGAATGATTACTTTATATATTCAATAGAAAAATAGTCTGATTACACTAACACTTTTTTTTATGATTGTGAGTTACATTAAGTTCAACTTTTAAGATCAAAGTTCGTTTAGTAATCAATGCAGAAATCCAGATATTATCAAAGGTTTCACAAAAGTATCCTCATCACTGTTGATAACTAAATAGTGGTTGGTTATTATGCAACCCACAGCTGGAACCAGCTTCCAGATGTCATAAGAACTGCGCAAATTTCATTGTTTGTCCTTTTATTAATAAAAAACAGCAAGATGGCTGTTTATTTATATAACATAATGATTCTGATGCATTAACTCTTCCCCACCATTGACTGAAATTTTGTGTTTTCACTGTTGTACACTGTTAAAGAGTACTGGATCTCCAGATCAAAACACAGGAGAATAAGAAACAGAAACAAGTGACTGCCTAATGTTACTGAATGAAATGTCGACCCAGGACGAGCTTTAGGACTGTGAAGCTTTAGGGGTGTTGATGGACTCAATTTGTATTTTGATCATCTTTCTGAATACAATCTGGACATACTCTTTGACAAAAATGTGATATTCTCAGATTTTTGTTCAAAATGTTGCTTTTTTTTTTATTAAACTTACCCACATTCAAGTGTTGATAGAAACAAAGAATGCATGAAGCTAGAATAAAACATTTTTGTTTGTTTAAAAGGAGAGGGTCTGTTATTTCTTTTGATATTGCATGTTCAGATACTCATACAACAAAATATTCTGGGGGCCATAAAACTTTTTTGAAAAATTATCAGAAATGCTGGTGGTGGCTGGCAAATTTGTTCAAAAACGCTAGCAGGGAAAGAGTTGACCTGAATCAAAAATGAGGGCTCACCCCTATACAATCAAAAATAATTTCATATAGATATATTTTCATTTTAAATTGCTGAGCCAGTTAAAACTTTGAAACTACACACAAAATACAGAAATAGAGCCCTGACATCTGCACAGCTTTTAATATGTATCTGTAATTCTGATCAGTCAATGGCCCTCTTCCAAAGTGAATCTGCAGATGACTTTTGAAATCGCTTAGTTTTTTAAATCTCGTCACACTGAGGAATGCCTCAGTTTCTTTCCAGAATGAATTTGCAAATGATGTTTGAGGTCTGTGTAATATGTGTAACTCTTTCCACACTGATGACACGTGAAAGGCTTCTCTCCAGTGTGAGATCTTATGTGCGTCTTTAGGTTTCCTTTCATTGCGAAATTCTTTCCACACTGTTGGCAGGTGAAAGGCTTCTCTCCAGTGTGAACTCTCATGTGAACCTCAAGGTTTGCCTTGTTCGAGCAGGTCTGTCCACACTGATGCCGCGCCCGCGCTTACCTCAGCTCTTCGCTCTCGTGATGAATGTAATCTGACTCCTGCTGCATTTGTGCTTTGACTTTCGTTCGGCTCACTCACATTATATTGAACAGACACGTTCAGTTTTTAATTGTAGTGTCTATTTACGGAAAGGGACATCCAGATGTCCACGCATGAACACCAGCTAGAGCGTCTGTGGACTAATGCAAGACCTCTCATGGGTAAGCATTGGATAGTAATTTGTGCTCGTTAATGAATGTGTACATGATAAGGTTATTGAAGCGATATCTATTATAGTGCCCACCTCTTGGGGCCTCATCAAACATAAGCCATGTTTCCTAAATAGTTCAAATAGTTGTTTGCTATTTGAAATCAACAATGAAGTTTAAAAAATACGACCGATGGGCCGACGACGAGGTTCAGGCTTTATTAAATTTATTTGCAAAGGACGAAATCCAGTGGGAACTGTAAAGTCGACACGCACAGTCCTATGTCACCGGACAACTCTTCATGGTACTTTAGACCAAGATGGAAACGCAGACAGCAGCAGGTCTGGGGGAAAAAGAGTTCCTGGGACAAATTGTTCCGGGTGATTTCGGTGGAAACGGGGATATAGTCAGTATTCATCCTCATTGGAGGCAGCAACACACACTTTTCATCACTCAAGTGAGGATGAGCTTCAAGCCCACTCATGTGAGCCACTGAACATGCGACTGCCTGCTGATCAGTTACAAAGGGGAGAAAAACAAAACATCTTCAATTGTATTTTTTCTTATATAGAAAATGCATCTTGATTTAAGACAATTTTTTTTTAGATATTTGTACTGTACAAAAATTCTCAGTAAGAAAAGCATTTTTGCAGTGTGAATGAATGAAACGACGATCGATCATGGGAGTTTGTGTAAATTGACATCCCTACTTTACTTCACAAGCTCTCAGGTGGTCAAAAAAACATCATATGTAGGCTATTTATCTTTATGTAGACACATTTATCCCAGCACACAGCATTGGTTTAGATGTTCAGTAAATTCCTTCTCAAAATAGGCAAAACCTCATAAAAGCCAACCAATCAGGTTGTGAAAGTATCCCTATGCCTTTAGGTTGGGTATATTTTGATTCGGTGATCAAAATGCCAATTGGACCAAGACTAAATGTTTTTGGGGGGTTTTGTCTGGACCAAACCTAGACTACAAAAAAATCTAGACTAAAAACGCATCTCTTTACTATGGCTTACACATAAAACATTATCAATTTCTATTATTCAAATCAGTAAATGATTGTTAGGCTGCATTAACTAGGTCAGCCGGAACCGGGAACACTTCCCATAACACCTGATGTACTCGTTACATCATAAGAAGAATGGCATCTACGCTAATGTTAGTCTCTCTGTTTATCCCGAGGTTTACTGCAGTCAGCCGGATCCGGGCCGGATCCAGATCAGATGGTGGACCAGCGCCTGGACATGACCAACGCATCCCTGAAATGTCTGCAGTGAGCGTGTCAAATAAACTCCCCCTGTAAATGCTGCATCGACACGACATCCTCATTAAACCCGTCTCCGGAGTGACGCCTCCAATCTTTCAAAACAATCTTACAAATATCTATTTAACTAATATGACTTAAGACCTGCAATGTTGCCAGAATTATAATCATACACTGTTTGTTCGTTGGCCAGAGGAGAACTGGCACCCCGACTGAGCCTGGTTTCTCCCAAGGTTTTTTTCTCCATTCTGACACTGAAGGAGTTTTGGTTCCTTGTCACCGTTGCCTCTGGCTTTTGGCTTGCTCAGTTGGGGACACCTAAATTTCATCTGTATTACCAATCTGCCCACATTGACACTATATGATACTTGAAATTAGCTGGATAACATCACCGTTTCACCAGAACGGCTGTACAAATTCTGTTGCATTATTTTCCTGTTAACAATGTGAAGCTGCTTTGAAACAATTGGACTTGTTAAAAGCGCTATATAAACAAAGGTGATTTGATTTGATTTGACCAAACCAACCAAGTGAACCGAACTACAAGTGTGAACACACCCTAAATGACCTCTCTTTCAGAAACAGGCTTGACTTACCCCGCTTTCTCAGGTTTGACATACCTCCCATTCTGAAAGGAAAACTCTGAGTATGTTAACCCTGAAATGAGGGAAACTGAGTTTTCGCTTAACCTCCTTTGTGAAACGGTCCTCTGTTAGCGATTTCTGGATTATTTAATGTATGTTTAAATAAATCTCATGAAAATGACAGCCACTGTGTAAATTATTATATTTCAACAATTAATTGAAGTAAAAAAAATGTGTACGTAGATTTAGAACTTAATGCAAAAATTGCCTTTACACATAGTTTACATGTTTGCATTTTAGTGTTAATTATTATATCACTGATTCTTGAGATAAGGGACAAAACATGTCCCAAACACAAAAGCCCTATTTTTGTTAGTAAGAACGTCAACACAATAAAAATTCTTTAAAAAAAAAATTTATACTCAGGACATTTATTGCTTATTCTTTTGAATAATTTCTTTAGTTTTATTTTAAAAGCACACTCTACACATGTAATCTAACCTGTCCTCAGCATGAGGTCACAATGTAAAACTGCCAAACAAAGTGTTTTAAAATGCAACAAATTAAAAATACAGTTACATTAAAAGGCAGAAATCTTTAAGATATCAAACAATACAACAAGTAAATATTTAATAATATTTTTCATTACAAAAATAGCTATAAAGGTTATGTCCTCACTTTGTGTCAACCACTCGTCAGGATTTTTTATATTTCTGAATAAATCAGGCAGTGTCATGGGCAGCTTTTGCCATTTTCCGCTCATTGTGGATCTCACAGTAGGGCGCATAGTCCTGGAAGTTATAGATTTTTAAAAATATTTTAAACAAACAATATTGAAGTCTCTGTGGTCATAGCTTTAACATGTCAACTCCGTCATCGCAGTGTAATAGTTTATGTAAATAGTTGTGGATAAATCTTGCCGTTTTTGATATGTTTATTAAGGCAGATGCAACTGAGGGAAAAAACTTAATTGCTCCACTGTACAACATGTGGTTAAGGTGGGTGCTATTTGGTCAACTCCGTCAGGTCTTATGTCTGATGGTTGACAAGTGTGCTCAAAAAGTCTGTATAATGTGATTTAATAAGTTTTTTGCATATGGGGAATTCTTCTAATGCTGTTTTTATGATTATATTTACATATACTGGATATTTGGCCCCAGCTCAACCTTTGTCAACTCCATCAGTATTTTACACCGTCAGGTGAAGGTTTTTGTTCATTTTGAAAGAAATGTCTTATTTTTATTTTTTTCAGTTTATTGTGTAAAAATGTTAAAACATCAGTGGAACTACATTATATTATGTCTAAGAACGTTGGTGATACATGTTTAATAATAAAAGGAGGGAGCAGAATTAAGGAATTTAGAAACTGGGTTGTTCATAATAGTGTAAAAAAAGCTCCTTTTAAGCTCCAAGATTTTACACTGGTTTTGGATGGATTCAATTAAATTAGCATGCTTTTTAATGTGTCTGACGGAGTTGACACAAATTAAGTTATGGAGTGAATAAATATTTTTTTAGATATAATATTTAGAAATGATCCTGTTTCCTTACATGGTTCATTATTTGAGACCTTTGTCTACAAAAATAAAATTTTTAATAATGCAGTGTTAGTTTTTATTTCTTAACATCTAAAATATGTTTTGTTCCTTATCTCAAGAAGCAGTGATATCTAAAAAAAAATAATTAGCAACTGAATATAGGCTAATAGTTTGGGTTCTGTTGTTAACCTTTAAAATTATAGTGCAAGTTAAAAAAATAAATTAATAATAATTGTGAAATTGTGTAAGTAAGGGCTCCCTATATAGTTTACAGCATTAGCAGAGATTTTTTTATCCTTAAGAAACGTAATTATAATTGAATTAATTTAAATTCAGAAAACCATGGTTAAAAAAATAAAATTAAAATAATTTTTAGTTCCCGAGTTCAGGAAAGAGTTCAGCTTTGAGAATGAAACCAACCTGTTTGTTCCTCAGGTTCTTCTTTTTTGAATGTTTCTTCAGTCGTCACGTCTTCACTCTCTTCTTTAATAAACGCCATCTTTGTTTCTTCCTCAGCATCTTCTTGTTTCACTCTGAATGTTTCTTCAATCCTCATGTCTTCACTCTCCTCTTTAATAAAGGCCATCTTTGTTTCTTCCTCAGCATCTTCTTGTTTAATTCTGAATGTTTCTTCAATCTTCATGTCTTCACTCTCCTCTTTAATAAAGGCCATCTTTATAATAGTGTCACGTGGATCTCAGTCGCTTCACCAGGAGTTTTTCTGTGTGTTTGGACACTGTCCTGTTTAAGATGAGAAAAATAAACCCAAACTAAATCTCTCTGCGCGTCTCAATCAGCTCTAGTTCAGTGGTCAGTGCACTAGTAAGGGAGTCAGTGTGATTGTTAACTAGTGGTTAGTCAAAAACACTCAAAACTACCACTACTAATTCATGGACATAAAATACAAAGACACTTCATGTTGTAATTTATATTTGTATATCGATTAGTAAATAACATGTAATCTAGTGCACTTCCATGGAAACTGATAGATTTTATGTTGGTCTCAGCATTGAAAGAAATGGGACAGAAGGTTTTCTCTGTGTGTGGAAGCTGTATTCTCTATGTTCCTATGTTTAACATATGGGACCCATCCCTGTAAGGAATAGGTTTCTGTTAAGGGTTTCTGTTGATATTGAAGGGTCTTCAGGAGCTCAAGGAGAGCCTGGATGGTGGACCAGGAGAGTACCATATTTGGACTTGTTTTTCTATATGCATCACATATAGACCTGAGCTATATGATGTATTCTCTCTCTCATTGGTTAAACCTTTTCTACACCCCTTTTATTCTTTGTATATAACTATCAATCAACCAATCAATCGACCAATCTTTCGGTCAAAAATAAAAAAATAAAAATAGAAATACCAAAAGTATAAAAAGTTAATATAAGGCTGCAGACTTTTATTTTATTTGTCAATTTTCTAAAATTGTAAGGCTTGCATTAAAATAAAGGAGAAATCTTTGTTGGCTGTTTCAAATGGGTGACACGATTAGTCGACCATTAATGGGGCAAACCCCAAAGGATTTCATGAATCTAAATAATAAAGTGTTTTACACAGAACCCTATCTCTCAAATCTCGCGGGATGGTCAGAAGGGAAAATACAATTCGATCCGTTTCCCCGTGATGGTTCCTTTAAGGATGAAAATATGCATGCCGCAAAAGATATGATCTTTAATTCCTGGGGTGACCCAGACTGGCCGAAAAATTATATGAAAGATTCGTATAAAATTTGGATGAAGATGAAAACTTATTGGGATAAAGGGCCAGAGATGAAGAAAGAAGAGAGCTCTCTCTCTCAAACCCAGCTGCAGCTGAAATCTGAGGCATCCCTTCCCCCGTATGAATGTGTTGTTTCTGCTGAAGGTCCAAAGCCCTTGACTAATAGATTATATCCGCAGTTACCAACCACAACAGAAGTTTTTCCGTTTGTACAAATTCCCGAGAGATTTAAAATCACTCCATTGAGTGTGACAGAAGCAGTGGTAATTTGTAAAGATCTGCCAGATCCTTCTAAAACACCACACCAATTTGTAGCAGTACTGAAACGGTTAACAGCCTACAGTCAACTGACGGGGCGAGATTATCGTTTTATTTTGACTAAAACACTGCCTGCAGAAATTATGGAGGAGGAAATGATTGGGGAAGTTGATTACTTAAACCCCATATATGATACACCGCCTACACGTCGTGTAATGTCTCGGGAAAATGCTAAGCCCCTTGATTTGTCTAAACAGTCACGAGTGCTTTTATTTGCTGATTCTGATGATGATGAAGACGATGCTGATTGGGTATGGGCCAGCTCAGGTAAACTCAGGAATTTTTCAAGCAATTGACTACTTTTTTGCTGAAAGTGTCTTCTGCTAAACAAGACATTTCACATGCAGCCAATGCCAAACAGAGACCTGGAGAAAGCCCTGTTGCATTCTTTAACAGATTTAGACATGCTTGGGTGGAGGAATCTGCGATTCCAATTGATCACAATTGTCCGTTGTTCTTAAATACGTTCCTAAATAATATGAACAAGGACACTGCACAGTTAATTTGCATAACTACTCCAAATATTACTACAATTTCTGTTGATGAATTGGGACGACGCTTGCGTGAGCTTTCCTCCGCTGGAGCCTTTGATGTCTCCCGGGGCAAGACTCCTGCAATGCTTCAAGCTAATGCTGCTGTAAATCATGGCCCGCAACAGTCTGGAAATGTGAGATGCTGTTTTTATTGTGGCAAACCAGGCCATTTCCAAAGAGACTGTAGGAAAAAAGAGTGGGACTTGAAACAGAGGTCAGAAAGGCAGAGAAAAAAGGGCTCTGGCACTAAGCCAATGCCAATAGCGCCCCCTGCTCCAAAGACTGACAAACAAAATCCAGTCTATCCCATTTCCTGGCCCCAATGACTCAGCTCTAGTTCAACTAATCCTTCTGTTGATAATTTTTCACTGATTTCTTTAAGTTATCCGAATGTGTCAACCGTTTTGCCATTTATTGAGTTAAATGTTGACCATAAACCATAAATGTCTTGCCCATAAACCTTTAAATGTCTTTCTCATTGACAGTGGTGCAACCATCTCATCTGTATCTTCACTTGTTTATGAAGGCTCAATTACAGGAAAACATGTGAACTCAGTGGGAATCAACGGTGTACCTATAAAATGCGAAATGACACCAACTTAATCGGTTACTTCTAATGATATCCCATCATTGTTTAAAATGCATGCTTTTGCAATTATACCTGATTCTCCATTCTGCCTTTTGGGTAGAGATTTGATGCATAAATTAGGTATTCAACTTCACTTTGATGCTGACTCTCTACAACTTATGTTTCCTGCAGCCTACTCTCTCACTGTTGATACAGGAAATGCTCTCCTCGAGGACGAGTCTGCAACTGAGCTCAAAGAGGAAATTGAGGGCGTCCACCCCAAATTATGGGCGGCCCATAAAGATGACACAGGATTCATTGATGTCCAGCCCTATGCTGCTAAGCTAATCACAGACAAGCCTGTGTATCAGAAACAATACCCCCTCTCTAAAGAAAAGGTGGAGGGTATTCTTCCTGTTATTGATAGACTACTGGCTCAAGGCATCCTGGTGCACACTCATTCACCTTATAATACACCAATTAATCCAATTAAGAAAGCAAATGGTTCTTGGCGTTTAACTCAAGATTTGAGAAAAGTTAATGAGTTAGTAACACCTTTGTCTCCTATTGTACCTGATGTGCAAACTATAATTAATTCTATTCCTGCTGAACATTCATTCTTTACTGTTTTAGATATTTCTAGTGCTTTTTCAGCATTCCTGTTGATCGCGAACTCAGCCATTGTTCGCTTTTACCCTGGAAAATTCACAATTAACGTGGACACGCCTCCCACAAGGGTTCAGAGATTCTCCGGCTGTTTTCTCTGCTGTAGTGCACGCAACACTGAAAGATGCCAAGCTTCCTCCAAACTCCTGTCTGCTTCAATACGCAGATGACATCCTCGTCACAGGTGCATCTGAGGACGTGTGCTGCTGCCTCTAAAATTGTCTGCAACATTTTGGCAGAAGCTGGTTTCAAGGCGTCTAGAGAGAAGCTACAGTGGGTACAGAGGAGGGTTGAATACCTTGGACATGAACTGTCACAGGGCAAAGTGCAATTGTCTGCTGACAGAGTGAAAGCTATTGCTACCTTCAAACACCCATCGACACGGAAGCAAATGCAAAGCTTCCTGGGACTGGTTAATTATTGCCGATCATGGGTGCCCAACTGTTCCATGTATGACAAAATCCTGAGAACTGCTACTCTGGGGGACAAAGAGGACATTGCATGGACAGCTGAGATGGACAAAGCATTCAGACATTTGAAATCCTCCCTTATAAGACCTCCTGCACTCGGACTCCCAAGATACACTCAAGAGTTTCACCTGTACATGCATGAAAGTGGTGGGACAGCCGCTGCAATCCTGGCCCAGGAGCATGGAGGTACTTTTCGTCCCATAGCTTATTTGTCTAAAACTCTTGATTCAGTAGCCAGGGGACTCCCTGCTTGCTTACGTGCAGTGGCTGCTACAGCGCTCATGGTGCAAGATGCTGAAAAAATTGTGTTATCACATAAATTGATAGTGCACACCTCTCATCAGGTAGGAGTCATTATGAGCAATATTTCTACTCAACATATGACTGCTCAACGCCGCTCTGGCTATGAGGCTATATTATTAGCTACTGCTAATTTGATTCTAAAGCCAACTTCTGTTATTCATGGCCCTACTGTACATTTGCACAGGTTGCTGACGCAAGGTGAATTCGAGAGTGAGGACCATGATTGCCTGACCAGATTCCAGATTTCGACTGCCTGCAGGCCAGATGTTTCTGCATCTGTCCTGGAGGAGGGAAGGAAGTTTTATATTGATGGATCCTGTTTCAAGCCAAATGATAATGTGTTCTTATGTGGATATGCTTTTGTTGAATTACCTGATCGTGTAATTGAGGCATATTCTTTGCCATACAAGTCAGCACAAGTTGCAGAATTAGTTACTTTAACAAGAGCTTGTCAATTGGCAAAAGATCAGTGTGTTAATATATACACTGACTCCAAATATGCATATAGCATAGTCCATGATTTTGCTAAATTGTGGGAAGAAAGAAATTTTAAAACTTCAGATGGAAAGCCAATTGCTCATTACAGCATTGTAGCAGAGCTCATTGACGCAGCACAACAACCATCAAAACTGGCTGTTATCAAAGTAGCAGGACATGCGTCAGGAGAAACAGATGAGGCCAAAGGAAACAGATTTGTGGATGAAGTAGCAAAATGGGCAGCTAAAGAAGTGATATTAAGTCCACATTTAGCGAAAGGGGCACAGATGTGCCTATGATGAATTCATCATTGACTAATGATTTGGACATTAAAATATTACAAGCTAACCCTACGCAAGCTGATTTGTCTCATTGGACAGACAATGAAGTAAAACCAGATCCAGTGGGAATTTTAAGAGACAAACAAGGTAGACTTGCACTACCTGCATCTACGATTGTTATGCTATGTAGACATTATCATGGTGTATCACGTGTCAAAAAAGAAAGTGATACAGATGTTGAATCGATCTTACTGCATAGTAAATGTTCGAAGAAATACTCTTTTGATATTGGATGCTTGCCTGGTGTGTGCTCAAACTAACAAGCACAAGGCAACTAAATATGAGTCTTTACCACATCCTGAGCTGCCATTCCAACACTTGCAAATTGATTTTACGCACATGCCTCCTTGCGGAAATAATAAGTATTTGCTTGTGATTGTTGACCGATTTTCTAAATGGCCTGAAGCTTTTCCGTGTAGTAGAGAAAATGCACAGACGGTAGTTAAAGCTCTTGCTAAAGACATTATACCGCGTTTCGGCATACCATCGGTCATAGACAGTGATAATGGAACACCGTTCGCTTCCAAAGTCACACAATTGTTAGCCAAAGAGCTTAACATTACCTGGAAGTTTCACATACTGTATAATCCACAATCAAGTGGGCAGGTTGAAAATCTGAATCGGATCATGAAGTTGAAGTTGAAGTTTATTCGTCATTACACATGTACAAGTACAGTATAACGAAATGAAGTTTGGAGCAAGCCTCCGGGCCGCAGCCGATTATTCAGGCGCCGCCCTACGCTCTCCAGAAATACAAGAATGCAATTTAGCAAGCATTACATAGCAAACACAACAAAACATAAACATAAACATGACACAGTACACGTGGTCACGTGATGGGATTTTTTGTAAGGAGTGGGAGAGGAGATAGATAAACAGGCAGACGGTTGGAGGGGGTGGGATCGGGTAGGTTGTGTATGGTGCGAGTGAGTCTGAGATTGTGTTGTGTGAGAATGTTAGCCATAACTTCAGATGTTTTCGAGTTCAGTTCTATGGTTTGTCCTTGAAGGGAGATAAGGCAGTGCACAGGGGGCAGACAAAGCTGTCAGGCTGAAATCCCAACCGAGAGATAGGGACCAAGTGAGGTTCGTTGGGCTAGTTGATTAGGTCAGGCAAATACAATTTATTATTTTTTTAATCCATTTGATGATCTTGGTAATTTGTCCGGATCATAATCAATCAATCAGATCTGGTCCTCAGCATTCGCGTCCGGTCTGTGCAGTTTCCCTAGACATTACGTCCAGCCTCATGGCCAGACCGGTTACAGTCCGTAAAAGTTCACCGATCTGACCCCCGATAGAGCCCACTCTACCCTGCGTATCCGCAGTCCGGACTGCGTTATTACGGTTCAGTTCCTCAATTCCTATCACTTTCTGATCTAATTCCTTCAGACGGTCACACACAGCCCGAAGCATTCTTTAATTTCCACAGACAGCGGCTGGGTGAATTTGCTTGCAGCTGTCTTACCAATCTTCCGATAGGTCAGGGCAATCCCAAAGCCAAAGAATAGGAACCCCGCCATCAATAATCCAATCATGTATAAATCTTCCGCATCCTCCACGGACAGAGCCTCCAGGCACAGGACTTGCCAGTTGTTCCATGCGTCCCTCACGTACCCTGCGGCAAAGGTCCCGTCCGGGCAGGTGGGTTCTCCCGGGGCACCCTTCCTTAGTGAGAAAATCTTGTCGATTGCGCTGATTGACCAGTTAATCAATTCCATTTCAGTATTTTCAAGAGTCCAGCAAAGCAGCAGTCAGAGAAGAGAAGAGACGAAACACTAGACAAAACAAAACAACGCGAGAGCCAGCAGGGAACAGAGAGAAAACACGTCTGCACAGATAGAAGGACAGAAAGGAAGGACAGATCATCACGTCTGCACGGATAGAAGGACAGATCATCAAAGATCGGATTAATAAAGCGTGTATTGATACAGGCAGAAATTGGGTTGATTTGTTGCCTGCCGTATTGACAGAAATTAGAATGTCACCATCAGCAACAACAAAGATGTCCCCATTTGAAATACTTATGGGTAGACCTTTCCCGACCCCATGGGTCAAAGGTCGCGCTGGCAATTTTTCCACAGGTGACACGGAGGTGATCATCACGGATTATGTGGATTCCCTAGTCAAAACGTTGAATAGCATCAATGGTGATGTGTCTCTCTCTCTCCCTCTTCCTGCAGAAAAACCCACTCATCCTTTCGTTGCAGGACAATAGGTGCTGATAAAGTGTCTGAAGCCCACAAAACTGGGAGAGCCGAAATATCTGGGGCCCGCCACGGTGATTGCTGTGACGAGAACAGGGGTGCTAACTGACTTCCAGCCACAATGGATCCATGCTAGTCGACTGAAAACAGCTCCATCCCAAGGGAAGGTTCTGGTCGATGCGGAGGGGGAAGCCAGTGAGCCAAGGAAAGATCCGAAGGAAGGTGAACCAAGACGGTCGAAGGGAAAAGGAAGAGTGCTAGAGATCTAGAACCAGCAATAATTATCACTGAAGCCATGATTGCTAAATTGATATTTTACCTGGTTGTGCTGACCAATGTATTTATTCACATACAAGCTGCTGTAAGCACTGGTAATGAAACTTGGGTACAGAATGAAGAAGAACCACATGCTTTGGCGATTAGCCAACTACACTGTCAAGTGTTAGTAATTTTGAAGGAAAATGAAGAAAGATGAAAGAAATGTTTGCTGAAGAATATTATGAATATGAAGGTAAAGAAAGTAATTGTATCTGTGTACAAGAAAAGTAATGCTGAGATTTGGGTGTGGCAATTTTATTGCCAAAAGGGGCAAATGATAGATTTTATGTTGGTCTCAGCATTGAAAGAAATGGGACAGAAGGTTTTCTCTGTGTGTGGAAGCTGTATTCTCTATGTTCCTATGTTTAACATATGGGACCCATCCCTGTAAGGAATAGGTTTCTGTTAAGGGTTTCTGTTGATATTGAAGGGTCTTCAGGAGCTCAAGGAGAGCCTGGATGTTGGACAAGGAGAGTACCATATTTAGACTTGTTTTTCTATATGCGTCACATTCCTATAACCTGAGATATATGATGTACTCTCTCTCTCTCATTGGTTAAACCTTTTCTACACCCCTTTTATTCTTTGTATATAACTATCAATCCTAAAATAAAGTGAGATGTTACACTCTCCCTCAGCGCTGAGTATCTGTTCATTCAATTGCCAATGCAGAGGACTGGGATGAGGCACGAAGGGGCAAAAACCTAACAGAAACATTTGCTATTGGTTTGTTAAAGTTGTCATCACACGTTTGTCTTCCTGTTGCATTTACACTGTTTTACCAGCAGATGACGTCATCGCGCGGTGATTCGAGCGATTTGAATCACTGAATCATTTAGCAAAGTGATTCATTTATTTGACTCGAAAAAGGCTCCGTTCCTCCATCGCTACTGGCCAGTGAACGAATCCATGAGATTGGGAGCGAAATGAGACGCACCTTATCTTGTATTCTTCTTCTCATGTGTGGATGTACTTTACTCACACACACACACACACACACACACACACACACACAACACCGTCCATTAATGTTAGATAAAGGATTACATTTAATAGAATGTTATATTCAATAATAATTAACGCTACATCGCTAGTAAAAACGATGAATTGAAACTTAACTTGTGCTTAAAAACACAAACCTTTCTTCAGCTGAATCACAACAGATGCAGGAGCGCCGCTGTATGATGTCACACAGTTATACATACCAAAATAAAAGTCCTGTTCACAAACTGCTGTCTAAAATCACAAAAGTGAATAAAAACAAGCATACAAAATTAACAAACACAAATAATATAGACTTTTTTTAACAGGCATATTAGGACCCAAGACCAGTAGTGAAGAATGAAGACCAAGAGTCAGGAGTGCAATTAATTAAAGAAAAAATTACTGAAGAATAGTTTCCAGTTTCATCAGCAGAAGCCAGCTTCAAGTCTCACCAGGAGTTCGTAGGCCACGCTCTCCCTCTACCTTTTTTCGTACATACAATTTCTTAACAGTTATACTCTTTTCAATGTCTAGCTACGTCATTACTGCAGGTTGAATGATTCTGACTGGCTAAGAGAAAATAGATTCCAATTTCCACACGTTGTCAGTAAATCAGATGCACGTCTCCATAGATCACTTGTTGACGCTTTCACCCTGGAATTAGGCACATAGTGACATTCCAGGTCTGGAGCAGGCGCCAGCTTGCCCAGAACAACAAGTCCACCCATCTCTTAGGATGGCCGTAATCCACCTCCAATACTGATCTAAACACAGAGTACTGCGCGCAGACACACGGTCTCTCCAAGGTTGGAGTTGGTGGAGAGTCAACTGAAAACAACATAGTTCTCCAAAACATACAGATAACATGTTCTTCTCCTTCTCCAGAGAGAAGTACAGGCAATATTTATTCAATATATAAATATATAACCAATATATAATCTTTATTCTTTAGTGTTTCAGTAAAGGGAAATAATATAAAATGAAAGACAAATCCATATTTCATTTTTCAAGTGAGTAAGCACTGTTACTGCACTCCTGGCATGGGCCAGACCCTCAGTCACTCCTCAGAGACCAAATACAAACTTTAGAAAATATATATGAAGAAACAATAAACACTCAGTGGTTCTAATGATTAAGTAATATAACTGGAAAGAGCCATTAAAAATATTATAATAATATAGAAGGATAAATATTGATTAATGCTTTGTAATATATATATATATATATATATATATATATATATATATATATATATATATATATATATATATATATATAGAAGTGGATTTCAGAATCTGCACCCTTCACTATAACTATAATTATTATACATTAAATGGGTCATGAACTGTATTTTATAATGTTTCCTGAGGTGCACTTATAATATGATTTTATATTAAAAATTGTCATAATTTAGAAAAAAATAGCTATTTTCTATCCTGATTTTAGCCCTCTAATTTGAACACTCTGTTTGAAGGGGCTGCTGTGAGACTTCAGTATAAAAACCAATGCTGTGATTGGCTGTCATCTTTACATATAAAATAAGAATTGCATGTGGAACCCTCTCTAATACTTTTATTACTACAGCTGTCCAAATGAACGAATTGTGAAAAGTGTTGATTATAGCATCGTATTTAGATCTATTCCCATCACATGGAAGGTTGCAGTGATGAGCTTTGAGCAGATGACAGTGTTGATCGTGTGAATGCAGTGATCTCATCATTGTACACTCATGCAATCTCGCGAATGCTTTCACCATAACTAACAATGCAAACACAATGTAAATTCAGTAAGATATTCATTGTGTAGTGTAAGAGTGTCACTGATAATGACAGGGATTTTGGCAAATGTCCAGATAATCTCACACAGCTTCAGCCATTATAAAGAGAGCATTCTCCGAAGTAAAAATACTTGGATTATTCATTATGAATTTAACTGTCATTACCATCACTTACAGTTTGCGAGGTCCTTGCTTTGAGCAAAAGATTTTGTGATACCACCTCGGATCCAAATGAAGCTCATTTACAGCTTGATTATATAAATGCTTTATTTTTGTATTAATGACAAGGACGTTTTAAGTTACGTAACTTGCAGGATGAATTAATGTTACAAAGACCCTCTAAAGATCAAGGACATTTTTGTTATGTCATGACACCTTTAACTCTTTGATGCACAACATGGGTCTTTTTATTTTCTATATCTTTGCAATACATTTGTTTCATCATTCAGTATTCCTCAACTTGTATTTCCTTAGTTAAATTTTTCCTTTCTTTTTGAATAAAATAATTTTTAATTACCCTTCTAATACATAACATGGGTCTAAAATGACCCATATTAATCACAATTTCAATCATGGCTGAGAGTTTCTTTGCTGAATCTTTGAAAGAAATGCATTTTATCCTTTATTATTCCAGATCCTTTCTTATTATTCAGATCTTGTTTTTGATTTCCACAAACCATTATGCTTTATTTTTAATTTCTTACTTTATAAACAAACACAGTTTTTGTATTTCCACATCAATTTTACACACTTGGGTCAAAAATTTCCTATACAGGAACCTTTGACATTTGTAAATTTTTGTAAGTAGGAACATATTTACTGCAGAAAAGTATTTGCCTGCCACACATTTCAACATCTCAACATGACTGCTTTTGTATATTTGATGCATGCAAGTCTTTATGTATTTTTTAACCTCAAAAATATTTGATTTTATATATATGTGTGTGTGAAAGATAACTGGACATAACATTTGAATGTTAGACTAAAGTTACCTTGACCTTGAAATCCATTACTAGTGAGAAAGAGAAACATGTCCAATACTATTAGCTAGCTTGCTGTTGACATTCTGTTCTAGCTAGTTAACATTAGTGTAATGTATCCAGCTGCAGGCAAGTTGAAGTGAACCCATGTGCAGTTTATTTAAATCCCAAAACATGAACAAATACAAGATACACAGAGACTTGACATGATCATGAAACAAGGCAATCCAGGCAATCCGTAACCCGTTTTTTTCCAACCTTCTACCCGTGAAAGTGCACTGGAATGGCAGTCAAACCTGTGACTTCCCACCCGTGAACTCGTACTAAATCGATGGACTCCCAGTTACTCTGACGTCACATAGGCCGCGAAACAACAATGGCAGCCCCTACTGATGCAGTGTTTATGGAAGTCGTACACAGTATTTTACAAATGACGTAAAATAAAAGGTATAACAGCTTCTTTTGCCTTATGCGCCGTTTTTTTCTCCTCCATTTCCCTCAAATAAGCAAGGAGTAAGCACCTTTGGCGATATAAATGATTGTAAATGAGCATAAGCCCCGTACGGTCCGCCATGCTTTGTTTACATCTAGCTACCGCAATTCCTTGTGCTCAGGCAGCTTGGTCGTGGTTTGAAGTCGTAACTTACGGGCTCAAAAACCTGCCTGGAACGCAGCATAAGGCCCCGTCTCCACGAAGCCAGAGCTTTCCCTATCCAATCTTTTTTTCCCCTCGTTTCAAGAAATATCTGCGTACACACAGTGCACTTAAACAGACTCAAAAAGGATGTAGTATACATGCCAGACCAGTGTGTGGCGCTGTAATTCTGCCACAGAAATGCAATAAAATCGGAGAAGAAGAGTTGTGGCTAGAAGGGGTACAGCAATGGTAAGAAGTGAGGCAAAATCTCACAATAAAATAATAATTAAATTTACTACTTAACAGATTGTGTTTTATTAACATGTTAATTATATGTATTGTGTTACCGTCACTTTCTGCTTAAAAGTGGTATATCATCATCATTAGGCACACAGCAGAGTCATAAATTAATACAACACAAGACTAACCTGGCAGCGATAGAAAGAATACTTTATTTTTTTAATTTTCATTAAACAATATAACAATAATTATATTATTCGTTTTCTCTTTATTCATTAAAATGTATAATATCAGAGTCATGTGCATACATGCAGTTATAATAGTCATTACCACAACTGGTAAACCCTGAAAGCCAAAGTAAGAAAATATCTGTATTTTCTACTTTCTTTAGACAATATACAATATCACTCAATATTACTATTAAATACTATGGTAATGCCGTAAGTGAGTCCTTCATTAAATGATAAGCTGTTTCCTCGCAAAAGCGGTTTATTCAGTGTAGTGAAGACTCTTCTTCATTGACATCCATTAAAAAAAAACAGCCTCTGGTGTCCTTTCCTGCGTACTGGCAGCCGCAGCGTTAGCATTAGCCGTTATGCTTTTTTGGCTAATGGTTGCAGGTTGCATCGCTTTATATTTTTTACAGCCAATCACAATAACTGAACTGCATTGTTGTTTTAACATGTTTGACATGTAACAATAGTTTTGACATGCTCTTTCAAAAAAAAAAATAAAAAATCTTGATTTTTGTGAAAAAGGTCATTTTAGGTGGAAATAGCTGGTTAAGCTAAAATGGGCCACAATTTTCAGCTAAAATGATCTGCATACACACAGAAGTTGACACATTGAGGGTGGGGGTTGGGGGGCAGGGGGAGAAGGAAGATGCCAATTTATAAAACCCACGGCAATTTATAAAAAATATCATTAGATCTCATGCATAGATTATTTGATGGTATTGTAAGTCAATTACCAAAACGTGGCCCATTTTAGCTGACTTAACTCTATGTAAATGAGTTTAGGTATTGTTTAGCCACATTTGTTTGTAATTGCAATTGCCTTCCATCAACATTAGCATGACCAATAACTGAATTATTGACAAATCGTGTGAGAACATCTCACCACCTTTTCCTCCAAGAGAGTCATTTCTTGATGATCTATTGCCTTCTTGTTCTTTAAGTGTGTCTCAATTTCCCTCCATGTGAACATGGATTGTGTGCGGTCTAAGCTATTGATGTGACTCTTGCTGAGGTTGGACCCGTCACTAAAACCCTCATTGACAGGTTTATGTTTTTGGTACTGAAGAGTACCAAAGATGGAGGCCAGTTGCACGCCATCCGTCCTTTACTCTCTTGTAAGTGCTTATCATGTTTGTGTCAGCGTTGGTTAAAGTCAGGATCTAAATACAGCAATACTTTTAATTAAACAGCACTCAAAAAAGCAAGATACTCGGGTAACTGGAACAGGCAAAACACAAAAAGAACAACGCAAAGATATCGAACAAAGACAGAAAAAGAACTGAGGAAAACGCAGGACCAAAATACACTGGGCAACCAAAGGATCTAATGAGATGATTAACCAGACACACCTGAACTGATACTCAAATCAATCTGTCAATTTCCTGAAGAAAGTGTGTCTGGCGCTTGCAGTGGCAAGACAAAAAAAACTATAAGTCTGTATAATATTTTGGTGCTGACATCTGGCTCATTCGTGCACTTATACTGTTGCTAGGGTGCTCAAAATGGTTGCTAGGGCGTGTCTAGGAACTTGCCAGGCCTATACCTTAAGCCCAGGACACAACAAGTCGATGATCTGATGTTTTTTAGTGTCGGCCAACTTAGTTTTTTTGGTTTGTTCTGCACCTCTGGCTCTAGTCGTACACCGCCTGGGTTTTTTGGGCCAATTCAACATATAGTATCGCTGTCGGGCCGTCAGGAAGAGAGAAAACTCTGATTGGTGATTAAATCAGTGCACGGGAATAATAGCAAAACAGCGAGCAAAGAAGTTAAAATGGTATGGATAGAAGGCAATGTTTTAATTTTAAGTCATCTTGACGAATGTTCCTGGGCAAATATTTTAATATTAACATAAGCGGATAGGAATAAAGAAAGTGATCTGCAGGACTGATATTCAAAAAGGTAAGTGCGCTGATTTGTTTACAGATTGTGTATCTGCAGCCTGGAGCATTGGTTTCCCTTTTGAATGATGAATATAGATGAATATATCTGCAGAAATAGATATTTGTCTCATTTACATGCAGGCGCAGAACGTGTATGCTAGCTGACAGTCGGCTGAACCCAGAACCCCTGACACGCTTAATTTTTTACCACCCTTCCGTTGGGGGACATACATATGCACATGTGATATATGTATTTATTCACTTGCGTGACGATTCTGTCTGTTAAACTCAATGTACTACTGAAATTGATTTCTGGACACCATAATGTTTTATTTATATGTTTTATTTATTTTATTTCTTTACATACATGTTCAGTCACATCTTACAAAAATTAACCTGCACAAGTACTAATCATCTAAAAAAATAAAAGTAATCTATCGTAATCGTTTGTTTATTAGCTTCATGTTTCATGTATAGAAATGTTTCTCTGGGTTTATTATCTATGGACACGGCTTATTGCTTTATTGTTGCTGGCATGATGCTTATATGAGCTTTTTTTATGAGGCAATATTAGGCAAGCAGATGGTTTTAAAGTACATTTAGACACTCAAATCTAAATGCACAATTATTTGTGTTCCATGTAGAGATTTTATATGAATTATATTTGAACCAAGTTACATTTTTATTTATTTAAAGTTTCCTTCAAGATTTCCTCTTATTGTTTGTGATATTTGGCAAAGCAAATTATTTGTAAAAAAATCTTTAAAAAACATTAGGTAATGTGAGGAGACTTGAACAAAGAATTTCACACACGCTTGGAAAATGCTCTTTATTTGAATGACTTGTGGCTCTTAAATGTTGCTGGCCTTGAAAGGACCTTTGGTGGCTTCATCTGCGGAGTTCCAGCCGTAGAGCTTCTCTGATGTTGCTCAGCAAAAGCTCATTTCCCTTTGGGCTCAGGTAGACTCTGTCTCTGATCAGATGAGACAAGCCGATGTTTCGGTGGCGAATGCAGCGCATCTGTCTCTCTTCCAAGAAGCTAGATATCACCCGTTAAGCCACCTCCACCTCCATTCGATGCCGTAGGCAGTCCAGCCAGTCTGACCTCTCCAGTTCAGAAGGGACAGAATGTCTGAAAATGAGTGGAATCCGGTTAAGACCTCTTTTGATGATGTGACTTCCTTTACATGAGGGGAAATTGTGCAAAAACAGAATAACCTTGACAACCATTACTTATGCAAAGCTCATTGGTGTTACTAACAGAAAACAATTTGTGACAGTGTATGAATGATATGGAATGTGTATGAGCTAAACTAAAATAGCATTGACCTCAAAAGATGGAAAAGATATCCTGAGGGACAGGAAAAACGTGAATTCTTAAAATGGGTGCCATTAAAATGCAATGTAAAATAAAAATGTTAAGTTTAGTCAACTTGAAATGTGAGGCTGTACTAAGTGATAACTTGGATATTTGAGTTGATTAAACTTAAAATGTTAAGGCAGCACAAACACATACTTTTAAATTGAAACAACATTTTTTTTTTTACAGTGTGCATTTTATGTAAAGAAACAGCTGGTGAGCTACATAGAATAAATGAAGAGTATGTACCTCTGGATGAACTGTGAATTCTGGCTGAAGGTGACTGGGTTCTATGACCACCCTCCCCTCCAAGGCCAGCATCCATTTCTTTGGTGCCAGAATGGAATCTCCTGAAATACATATTTCTGTATCATACTTTATTGTTCATTTCAAAGAAGGGTAAAGCAAATCAAAAGAAAGGAACTGTTCAAGGGAAAAAGGGAGTTGCATATTTGTCTGGAATCATCAAGAGTATACAAAATGTGCTATTAGCAGTTTTACGGTATACAAGTGTAATGTTTTAGATCTTAAAGCAACAATGTCAATTATTGGCACCTGTTGGTCACAAACTGTACAATCTTTGTTTTTAATACATTTCTCATGAGCTTCTACACAAAAAGTCTGCATGTAAAAAATAAAGCACACAGAGTAGAGTAAATACTTTGTTTGTTAGCCACCCAAAAATGAAAATTCTGTCATCATCTACTCACCCTCATATTGTTCCAGATCTGTACGAGTTTATTTCTTCTGTTGAACATAAAAGAAGGCTTGGCAGATCATAAAACAATTACTGTAGTTGTATCAGCCAGGAGGAAAAGTGAGTCTTCTTTGTCTTTGAAGAAGGTCATCATCACCAATATGACAGCTGGCTGACTATTCTCCATCATCGTAGCAGGTCTTTTTGATTTTCATAGCCAAATTGTTGTCCTGTTCAGTTGTCTACACTTGTTATTAGCTGTGAGCACAAAGCGAAATGTCCACTGCCCATTCTTTCTCCATCAGTTTGGTCTATTCAAAACTATCTGGATAATGTTCAACAATTCTCTTTGCAACTACAGCACACTGACTCAAAGTGGGACATATTTATGTCATGGCATCACCAATCACTCTGACCATGTGCCACCTGTCTGTCTCTTCTGGTCTCTCTCTGTGTTCAAGACATCTTAGATTTGGTCTGGCCTTGTCCCATGGTAGTGTTGAGGCCCATTTACAGTGCTGCCCAGGGATAGGTTGCTGAAGTGGTGGAGTGAACTGTGAGTCCGAAGAGCCTTCTAATGCAGATGTAACTGAGGCCGGCTAGTAGTTGCTGTACGAGTAAACCTCACTCCTCTGATCTCAAGAGACACTCTAGCGACTGACACTAGGGGTTGCAGCCTTTAGCCTCCTTGTTAGAGCGTCAACAGTAGCCTATAACCCTGCCACAGTCAGCTAATGAATGGGGGTGGAGTAACTATAACTGTTGATTTCATTACCATAAGTATATTTAGTAAAGTAACAGAAAAAATTATATATATATTAGGGCTGTCAAAATTAACGCAAATTAATTTTATTAATGCAGTGCACATTTTCTGTTTGATCCGTGGCCTAGCCCATAGTTGGAGAGATCGAGAGCAGCCATAGACGTAAAGGATGTAGCAGCAAACAGAAATAGGGAAAGAAAGGGCTAACATTAACATTACTATACTGAAACTGTCACGGTTCATGAATTCGTTGTCTCCTAGTTTCTGTCTGTGTGTGTATGCGAGGTGAGTGTGGGGGGCGTGGTCACTGATCACACACTCAGCAATCATCCATCGCACCTGATATCCATCTGCTCTGCCTATTTAGTTCCCTTCTCACCACCACTGTGTTGTCAAGTCGTTGTTCCTCCAGTGATGCCGTGCCTGTCTCTCCCGTGTTCCCGTGTTCCCGTGTTCCCGTGTTCCCTCCCGTGTTCCCGTGTTCCCGTGTTCCCGTGTTCCACGCTCCACGATCACCACTCTGGGATTATCACCGCACGACGTCTTCACTGTCTAGCCCATTGAGTCCCTGCGTCACCGCCAACCAATCCCCGGACATTCTTTGTTTTTGTGTTACCACAATAAACCACCTCACTTGCAATTTAATCCGTCTACGACTCATTCCTGACAGAAACAAGAGATGTTATACACTCACCTAAAGGATTATTAGGAACACCTGTTCAATTTCTCATTAATGCAATTATCTAATCAACCAATCACATGGCAGTTGCTTCAATGCATTTAGGGGTGTGGTCCTGGTCAAGACAATCTCCTGAACTCCAAACTGAATGTCAGAATGGGAAAGAAAGGTGAGTTAAGCCATTTTGAGCGTGGCATGGTTGTTGGTGCCAGACGGGCCGGTCTGAGTATTTCACAATCTGCTCAGTTACTGGGATTTTCATGCACAACCATTTCTAGGGTTTACAAAGAATGGTGTGAAAAGGGAAAAACATCCAGTATGCGGCAGTCCTGTGGGTGAAAATGCCTTGTTGACGCTAGATGTCAGAGGAGAATGGGCCGACTGATTCAAGCTGATAGAAGAGCACATTTGACTGAAATAACCACTCGTTACAACGGAGGTATGCAGCAAAGCATTTGTGAAGCCAGCACATGCACAACCTTGAGGCGGATGGGCTACAACAGCAGAAGACCCCACCGGGTACCGCTCATCTCCACTACAAATAGGAAAAAGAGGCTACAATTTGCACAAGCTCACCAAAATTGGACAGTTGAAGACTGGAAAAATGTTGCCTGGTGTGATGGGTCTCGATTTCTGTTGAGACATTCAGATGGTAGAGTCAGAATTTGGCGTAAACAGAATGAGAACATGGATCCATCATGCCTTGTTACCACTGTGCAGGCTGGTAGTGGTGGTGTAATGGTGTGGGGGATGTTTTCTTGGTACACTTTAGGCCCCTTAGTGCCAATTGGGCATTGTTTAAATGCTATGGCCTACCTGAGCATTGTTTCTGACCATGTCCATCCCTTTATGACCACCATGTACCCATTCTCTGATGGCTACTTCCAGCAGGATAATGCACCATGTCACAAAGCTTGAATCATTTCAAATTGGTTTCTTGAACATTACATTGAGTTCACTGTACTAAAATGGCCCCCACAGTCACCAGATCTCAACCCAATAGAGCATCTTTGGGATGTGGTGGAACGGGAGCTTCGTGCCCTGGATGTGCATCCCACAAATCTCCATCAACTGCAAGATGCTATCCTATCAATATGGGCCAACATTTCTAAAGAATGCTTTCAGCACCTTGTTGAATCAATGCCACGTAGAATTAAGGCAGTTCTGAAGGCGAAAGGGGGTCAAACACAGGATTAGTATGGTGTTCCTAATAATCCTTTAGGTGAGTGTATAGCCTACATAAGCTACTTTTGTTTTTCTGTTTAACTTTTTAGACTCCAGGTAGCAATAAAAGAAAAGGGTGTTTTTACACTGAGCACGTTTGAAGCAGTCCATGTCCGAGCGCGATAGTTCCCGGTTTCCCCCGCAGCGCTGGTCAGCTTGATTCTGTGTAACCCTGGTGCATTTGCGTGCATCTTACATAATCACAAACATGCACCAGGCATGATAGAAAACAGAAATATATATAATTTTTTTTAATTTAGTGCTATTATGCGCAGCTCAGTAAATGACATTTGGCTTTACTGTAGGCTATGTGTGTCGGATGAAGGGGGCTTTCTGTTGCATGCTTGTAAAGGGACTCTGAAGAGATGTGCAGTGCGTGAATACACTGCAATCATTAATACCATCACCATTACACGTGTTTTGTTGATCTAAATACATTACAATCGGCTAAAACGAATGCGCAGGTTACTTTTCTGAACAAGAGTGCTCCTGAGTCCGTGTTTCTCACACTGCTCACGTGAATCGCGATACAGTTTGAGTGCAACCGAACTCAGAGCACCTCCTCGTCTCAGGTTCAGTACCCTGGTGCACTCCCAGGTCCGCATGATAGCTTTCACATTACCAATTTTTCATCTGAACCGTGCAACTAAACAGCCAGTGTAAAAACTCCCTTTATTTGTATTCTTAAAATGAGAGAAATCACTGCTTATTCTGCATTTTTAAGTTTAGGCTTAAGAGACATGCACAAGTTCTTTAAAAAAACACCTATGACCTTTGATACATGTCTACAAGCTTTTTTGAGTATGGTTTCACTAATAATAAATCATGCATATTTGTCCATATCCATGTTGATTAGAGTATTAAAAACTTGAAAAGTATTCATTTAAGGTACATTTAGAACTGATAAAAATGCGATTAAGTTAACTCATGACAGTCATGCAATTAATCGCAATTAAATATTTTAATTGATTGACAGCCCTAATATATATAAAATGTACAAATAAAATATGGGATGCACCAATAGGATTTTTGGAGGCAGATACCGATTTTAACAAACAATTATTGGATATTTGTCACTTGCCCTCTTAAATTTGTTAGAAATCTCTGCATATTCTTCACTGTATAAATTAAATACATGTATTATTATTACATTGAGACATGGCTAAATTCTACTGTACAACATTAATATATTTCTGTCACAATTACTTTGTTAAACAGAACTTTTATTTTGACTGGTTGCCTTGAAGACCTTTAAATTTCTGTGTGTGTGTTTATGATATGACGATAGATTTTGTCAAATGAACCAGTAAAATGCTCATGAAGTGACTGGACAAAAGGTTCATGCATTCATGCATTGAGCGACTCGATCGCTTCACGATGAACGAGGGTTTGGAACGACATTAGGGTGAGTAAATGATGACAGAATTTAAGACTTTAAGTGTTCTGACCTACTTTTGATTTACTCATCCAAAATTCGACAAATTCCGTGACATTCCGCATTCCATTTTTATTAATTGATTCTGCAATTCTGTCTTCATTTTCTGCATCGCAGAATTCAGTGTGCTAATTTAATGCCATGATGTTGAATTTAAAACTTTCTGATCCAGTTTAAGACATTTTTAAGGTCATAAATTGTGGAAGGTCAAATTAAGACTTTAAGACCCGCGGAAACCCTGGAAATAGCGCAATATAGCTTTATAGACAAATCTTGTTTATTGTATAATAAAAGACAATAAATTCATGAAAAACTTTATTAAGCATGATAGTAAAAGTTTCCTGACAACTGGTAAAGATAGTGTTTGCATTCAAACATGACTGTTGATCTCCTCCATATTAGATAAGATATTTTTTTCATTGGCAGTTGTTTTCAGCGCATAATTGAACAACGTTTTTAAATATGTATTTCAACTGTGACTACTCCTGATATTTTCTTTGACATTTATTATTGTAGAAGTCTTTTCTCTTTTTTTTCTGTGCACTTTTGTGATTTTAGACAGGACTTTTATTTTGGTGTGGAGATCTGACGTCATAAGTCCGCGGCTGCGCTCTGCGTCTGTTGTGATTCTGCAGAAGAAAGGTTTGTGTTTTTATGCATTAAACGTTGAAGTACTTAAATCAATGCAAACAGTTCCTTCTAGTTTATAGTTTTTACAAGTGGTGTACGTTATTTTATTATTATTGACTGTAACATTGCAATGCTTTATCTAACATTAATAAACGTTATTGTTTGAGAGTAAAGCGCATCCACACATGAATGGTAGCAAAGGTGCGTCTCGTTTCTCTCCCTATATCGTGAATCAGTCTGTCGTAAATAGGAATTTGGTAACTGGCAAGTAGTGATGGAGAGAAAAAATTGAAGTAGTGAAACTGCACAAGCTGGAGAGAAAGAAAAATGTAATTGTGTGTTTTTTTTTTTTTTTTTTTTCTGACCAAAACTGCGATTTACAATAGAGCTAACTTTATATGCTTTTTTTTGTGTGGTGTTTTACCCGCGTCAATGACAGACCAGACATAATCATAAACTGTTATATTTAAAAATCACTCAAACATTGTAGCAATTGTTTTTTTTTTTACAAATAAAGATGTCATGACAAATTAAGAAAATAACACTAGTACCTTGAATTAAGTCAAAATCATAACCTTTTAAGAACACAAACACACTGTAAACAGTTAAAACACTGACC
Source organism: Paracanthobrama guichenoti (assembly GCA_018749465.1). NCBI lineage: Eukaryota > Metazoa > Chordata > Actinopteri > Cypriniformes > Gobionidae > Paracanthobrama > Paracanthobrama guichenoti. Next base: position 26,762,955 of record CM031946.1, on the reverse strand, counting down.
ATAACCTACATCAAGGTTGAAACACCAGCCCTATTAGGACCGCGTCCATATTCTTGGCACGTATAAAGTTATTTTCAACATTTACAGGGGTTAGTTGATAATTTTATTACTGTCTGAACACAAAATGTCTGGGGGTTTTTCTTCTCTTCCACCACCTTCATCAAAATCCCTGGCCAAATGACCTGCTGTTTTATTTTAGTTTTTTGACGAATGCCAATACCGAGTGCCGTCTGAATCCACTTTGAGTTTACAAGTAGAGATTTGCTTCAAAATTAACTGTTTAACTCCTCTTTGACCACTGTGGAGCACCGTATATGGTAACTTTTGCGCTTCACTGTAATTTGCATGCATTTTAAAGATGTACGCTTTTATTACTGAAATGATGGAAAGCATTTAAAATAACAATATTTCATCACTGCTCCACCTCAGCGAGTGGGAGCTCTTAAAGTGTTAGTTCACCCAAAAATGAAAATTAGCCCATGATTTACTCACCCTCAAGTCATCCTGGGTGTGTATGACATTCTTCTTTCAGATGAACACAGTCGGAGTTAAATCAAAAAACTGTCCTGGCTCTTTCCAAGCTTTATAATGGCAGTGAATGGTTATGTTGTTTTTGAAGTCCATAAAAGTGCATCTATCCATCATATAACTGCTCTGAAAGTGGTGCGTTTGTGTAACTGTGCATTCACGCCAGGCGTGAATAAATTGCGCGTAGTTGAATGCGTGGTCATTTTGAGTTTACTCGCATGTTATTCACTGCACAACAGATGCGAATAGAGCATAGACTGTAAAAAAACATATGGACGACTCGACTTCATTCTCTTCCGCTGAAGTTGATGAAGCCTCCGGAGGTCTGAATATGGCGCTGACATCTTGCACAGTGGAGAGCAGGAAGTAGAGGTGCAATATCAAAAGCCCGCCCACACTCGCGCAGATGCAGAACGATTCATTATTTTGATGTGAAATTAAGAGATTAAACCTAAAGCTCCAATCTCCTCCCAAAAATCATGCAGAAACAAATGCAGGGTGGAAACAAACCAACCTACAACCAAGTCTCTGATGACTTTGTATTGCGTGAAGCGGCCTCCTTGTCGTTTCTGACTTATAAAAAAAAACAAAAAAACAATGAAGCTGATATGTGACAAGGTGTACAGAAAAAAAGCTAAAAACCCAGAAGTTTTTAGAAGCTGTTGACTCAAAAAGCATATATATATATATATATATATATATATATATATATATATATATATATATATATATATATATATATATATATATATATATATAGCTCAAATTGTGTAGAGCGCTTTTTACAACTTGCCAGACTGTCCGACCTTCTCACTCACTTTCTTCCAAGTAAGATCCTTTTTATTCCTGTTTCTATAAAGTATGAAGATGTATCGTACAGCTAAGGGTATCCACATATAATTTTGTTCTCATTGTTATCACTACTAGAGCAAGCTCCTGATTGGTTAACGATTGGCTAATTTTTCAAATATTGCACCTGTCAATACAGAACAAAATTTTCTGTAGCCTATTTTGCTGTCAATACTGCCGACGTTGTCTTTGCTGTATCAGTAGGCGATATATTTATGTTTAACATGAAGTTTAGGCGTTCCACAACTCTCTCCCCATATGTCGAACAGGGGTGACCCACATCACGTGACTTTTGTTTTGTTGTTGAAATTGAACACTTTCAAGTCTACACTTTGAGTTTGCAACGATGGAGAAACACGGACAACTGTACGATCCAAAGGATCCGTGTTCTAAAGATCCACGAGAATGTTTTTCAGAGGTTGAAATTGGTATCGTAAAGGCAAGAGCAACACACTGTGAATCCAAATGTAGACTGGTCTGTCGGTGCCTAAGTCCGAGATAGCCCTCCCTGTACGTCACCTAGCAGCAGCAGCGCCACCACATCGGATATGTTTCTGGTGTGCAAAGACAGAAAACGATACGCAAAAAACAACACGCTTGCCTCGCGAGGTCGACACAGACAGGTTTTACAAAGTGCCTGACTTTGAAGTACATCAGAACTTCGAAATCCAAAATAATTCCAAACCTATGCTGTGCTTTTTTTAGGTACCATGTCATCTGCAGGACTTTGCTCTTCTACAGACGCCCTTTGTTTTGGAGCTGAACTAATCACGCTCATCTTTTCCAAATGACGTTCTTGGCTCCGCGTCAAACCACACACCCTTTCAAATAAATATTTCGGTTTAAAAACAATGAATCGTGCAGCCCTATTAAATCTACAAATCATTACATAGAGACTGAGATGCACACATTGTTTTAGCTTTGATTTATTTTTCTTTCTGTTAATTATTCTTATCTTAAATATGACAGAAAAGCCACACGCAGAAACATTCTGGTTGGAGCAACTGAGATCCACATGACATAAAGATGGAGTTTATTAAAGAGGAGAGGGAAAACATGAAGATTGAAGTGAAACATGAAGATACCGAGACACAAACAGGTTGGTTTAATTCTCACTGCTGAACTCAGTCATTTGATACTTATTAAAATATCCAGTGCTACAGAAATGAGTGACTTTTTTTTTTTTTTTTTGTCCTATGAGTGTCCTAATTAAAGTGGTTTTAGTGGACATTGAGCAGTCGCCTCATGTGGACAGACAAGTGAGATCGAATGAAAATGAAAGCCATTCATTTCTAGCACTTAATTATGCAACTTTTCTTAAGTGAAACGTGAGTGATCAACTTTACATTACATGTCTATTAGATTTTGTTCTTTATCATACTTAGAAGTGCTTGCTGTATCAAACTGGGGGTATTTCAGAAAGCAGGTTGTGTGACATACCGGGTATGTTTAAGAGTAAATTAGCGGATAACCTCAACTTTCTGTTCCAAAAACGGAGGTAACTTTCAGAGTAAGTAAGTAACCATGGCAACTCACTCTCTGAACATAACGTGCTCCGGAGCAGCTCATGATCCAGGGTTAGTTTACTTAAGAGGTATTCACATGTGTTTTATATAATTAATATAGTTATTAATATAACCAAATGTGTTTGTTATATAATATACAATATTATATATTAATTCTAATAAATATTTAAGTTTAAAATGTTAGTTCAATTTAAATATGTATTTTATTGTCATCTCACACATGGATCTGCACACAATATAATCCTTATTCTCAGTGAATAAAGATTACTTATTAACCGAAGAAAAAAATATTGCATAACCACCAAATAGGTGGCGATGTGCACTAAGTAGGTTATGTAACTCGCCATTAAACAAAAGAAGAGGAAGTGGAATGGCGCGCTTCTTCTTAGCGTCTGTTTCCATGATGAATCATCGATTCGTTGAGAATGTCTTGTGTGTTCACCGAGAACATACTCTGAGTTGGCTGAACTTACTCCCGGACTCGTTTTTGGAACCAGCATACCTTGAGTAAGCAAGGTTTGGGTTAATCAACCGAGAGTTCAGGGTATATGTGACGGTAAGTTAACCTTGCTTTCTGGAATACCCTGGTGTCTTATAAACATGGCTTTGTTTCCACTGATTAAAAACACTTTCAACTACAAACCTTAAAAAGGAAACAATATGGCAAAATTATATGATTTTTTTTTTTTTTTCCCTTCCAGGCAGGATCATGATCTTGTCACAATTATTTTTCATGTTGGTTTTCAGGCCTATTTTACAAATCACTGTGCAGTACAGCCAAAATGATTTTCTCATTTGTGAAATTTAACCTTACAAGGTAACAAAATATAAAACGAAAAAAGAATGACAAACCATTTTAGACCAAAGTATGTGGTAGTGGTACATGAATCTTATTTTTATGTTTTATTGTATCTTTGTTATTAAAAAAATTAGAACAAAGATGCAAATTACAAATAATAGGACACAAATTAAATAAACTGCTTATTTTTTTTCTTCAGTTCCAGTAGTTTTGGGGCTCTTTAGAAGTTTACATGCTCTGCTTTTGTGCTTTTTTCAGTTGCTTATAAACAAAAGTATACGTTGCAAAAGTGTCATTACACTGTATTCAGCACAAACTGGACTACCATCATATGTAATTTTTTAAACCACACAACCGTTATTCTTTCAAAAATACAAGTCACTGAAATAAAGCCACAAAACACACAGTAAATATGTGACCCTGGACCACAAAACCAGTCGCATGGAAATACAATACATTGTATGGGTCAAAATGATAATCTTTTCTTTTATGCCAAAAACCACTAGATTATTAAGTAAAGATGATATTCCATTGAGATATTTTGTACATTTCCTACCGCAAAGATATATATTAAAAAAGATTTTTGCTCATAACTTTGACAATTGCACAGATCATAGATCATGACATATCACCATTTACAGCAGAGTCTTATGATTAAAAAAACAACATAATCCATTGTGGTGATCACAAGATATTACTTATGGAATGATGTAACACATTTGGCTGAAAATATTCCTCTTTTTTTACCGGAATGCAATGTGTGAACCAGTGTTCCCAGAACAGTCCATTCTTGTTTTCAAACGTGGAATAACACAAAAAGGGGTATAATTTTAAAGCTTAGAAACTTTTAAAGCATCTAACCATTTTGATCAACTCTTAAGAAATGCTGAGTAGTCCCTATAAACCGGAGTGTACCGCCAGCCGGTGCCACCTAGCAATGAAAACATAATTATATTTTTAATAGGTGACAATTACAGATAGGTGTCAAAACAGGTGCTATCTGAAAGCGAGTGATTTGCTGATAAAGTAATAAAGAAATATGTAGATTTCAAGTGGCTTTTTACTCATAACTTCATGAAACGCTCACAGATCGGATAAAAAAAAAAAAAGCAGATTAAAATGAGCCCAAAATCAACATAATCCCTTGCGTCGATTACGAGATATTCCTCATGGAAGGATGATTTTAAAAATGTCTTAGGGGGCATCAAGGGCTAAACAAAACGGCTACCTTTGTTCCAAATGCTGTAACTTTTGATTACTTTATGCTATCACCACAAAATTTAGGAGTGTAAATGTAGGAGAACTTCATAAAAAAGTCAATTTTATTGCCTTCCTGTAATATATTTTAAAAAGTGTTCTATAAAACGACAACTACCTTTTGACTCTCCTTGCTATAGTTATGAGTTATGAGTCTTTAAGTAGACAACTAAATATGCCTTCAGGTCTTTTTTTCTCAGATTTTTAAATAGCTTTATCTCGTCCAAATATTGTCCTATCCTAACATATACATCAATGGAACCATACGTCAATGGAAAGCTTAGTTTAGTCAGCTTTCAGATGATATATAAATCTCAATTACAAAAAATGTACCCTTATTACTGGTTTTGTGGTCCAGGGATATGTGTCCACAAGACTTGACTAATGGGTGTTGTTTCCTCAAGTTTTTGCTTCAAACTGATGTGAGAATAATTGTGCCTACTCACAAAATTTAAAACAATATATTTATCAATAAATATGTAATCAACAATACATTTTGTTTACAAAGCCCATATGTGAAGATGCGTGAACGATCATGAATAATGCTGTGATTCACAGCTGAGAAGACAAAGAACCGCATAATGAATGAGCCTTTGAGTCAGGAATGTGACAGAGGGAACTATAAGAAAGAATATGAGGACAAAAGAAATATATATTTTTGTAGTTTACTTAGAATATAGTTAACAATATAAAGTGAGAGCCAAAAGCACATTCTGAGAACATAGTTATACCTGGAAATAAATTATTGCACACCATGCAAACAACATTTTGTATAGGCCTAGTATATTTTAAATTACCAAAAGATTTGACACATTACTAGTTTTTATGTTTTTGAAATGTCTCATTCCTCTGCATTTATTTGATCAAAAATACAGAAGAAAAAAACAGTAATATCATGAAATATTATATACTTAAAAATAATGGTCTTCTATTTTAATATACTTTAAAATATAGTTAAAATATAGTGTAAAACTGCCATTATTCCAGTCATCAGTGCCACATCATCCTTCAGAAATCATTCTAAAATGTTGATTTATTATCAGCGTTGGAACTGCTGTGCTGCTTAGTATTTTTATTTTATAGAAAACCATTATTTTAAATGGAATTTTGTTTTGGTCAAATAAATGCATGCTTGATGAGCATAAGAGACTTCAAAAACATTAATTCAGATAGTAATGTGTCCAAACTTTTGACTGGTACTGTTTTTATAGCATCTGAGCAGAAATTCACGAACAAAAGCGTTATTGATGTGACACTAGGCTATTACAGTAAACCCTTAATAATCTGTCCAAAACAGGCCAAAGAAATCTTATCTAAACAGTCTTATGTCTATGACATTTGATGTAGTTTTATTTAAGAATTTATTACACATTTAGTATAACAATATAGTTTGGGAAAAGCCAATATGGTGTTTACTACTGTAAGTATGTGTAGTAAACCAACTCCACATCAGCTCCATTCATTCACACAGAGACACACAGAACAGGATTTAAACGCTCTTTTGCGGTTTAATATTCACAGATTGTGACCAACCCATCACAATCCTCGGTTGGATCCATTGCCCTCGGAATGTAATCCGCTCCTCTTCTGGGGTAAATTATTCCAGGATTAGTCCTCACCGCGTCTCAAAACAATGTAAAGGACCGCATTAGCAGATAATGAAGAGTGACATCTCTCTCTTTTCAAACAGATTACATAAACACAGAACATTTGTTTTCAATTTTATGACATTCCTCTTTTAGACAAATACAATAGGAGTTATATAAAATAAATGCCATGGCTCTTCCAAGCATTATAATGGCAGTCAAAAATGTGAAGCCCAATTTTTGACAGAGGGGATAATAAAGGCCTTCTGAAGTGAATCTATGGGTTTTGTAAGAAAAATATCCATATTTAGCACATTATAAAGTAATGAGAATAAAATATTATTCAAATTGCACTTCTGGACCACTCTGGATTTTGCCTGGTTTATGGGACTTTCTCATGCCACATAAAAAGTAAATGTCAGATGTTGTTATAGGAAACATGCTGAAGATACAAGGGTGTGTTGTTGCAAAGTGTTGGATGAGCAGAAAATGACATTGTCATGTTGTAAATAAAACAATGTTGCTTTTGCTGTTTTTGGCGTATACATACCAACGCAATGTCATTGCCATAGAAACCAATGCAGATATTCCGTAAAGCGAAAGAGCGGCATGGACACACAAATCGGATCTGAACAGTTGCTATACTCAATGGCTACGTTCATGCAACCAAATAATCCATTAGTAATTGGATTGACAGCTCAATTGGACAGAAAAGCCTTCATGTAAACACCTTAATTGGTCTGATTGAGCTTAACCAAGTTAACCAAGGACAAATTTCATTTGGATCATGTTGGGAAAACTTGCCAAATAAAACAAAGAATCAGTGAACAAGAGTTCTATTAGAAGAAAAGCTGTTAAAGGATTAGTTCACTACAAAATAAAAATGTCCTGATAATTTACTCACCCCCATCTCATCCAAGATGTTCATGTCTTTCTTCAGTTGAAAAGAAATGAAGTTTTTTGAGGAAAACATTCCAGGATTTTTCTCCACACAATGGTTTTCAATTGCAACCGATGGGTTGAAGGTCCAAATCAATGCAGTCTCAAAGGGCTTCAGAGGCTCTGCACAATGCCAGCTGAGGAATAGGGTCTTATCTAGCGAAAGCATCTGTCTTTTTCAAAAAAAAACAAAAAAACACCTCAAACACGTGACTTTGGTGTTGTGCTTCTTCATAACGTTTGACGTCATCACTTCGGAAAGCTCGCACATGATGTAGGTGGAATTACTGTGTCACGGAGAGGGGGTGATATAGAAATGCTTTTACAGAGATGCAAGTTATTTTGGATTGTTACTCTTCAGACTTTATCACCTATGGGCATGAACAATGAGGCATTGTTCAATGTGATGCTATAGAGGATAATTTTTTTAATGTACCTTTTTTTCTCTATCTCTATGTATTATGATACTCATTATCTCTAATATATATAACCCTTTTATATGATGATGTGGATACAATGATGTATAACGTCACTGATTGTGATTGGTAATTGATGGATCTTCGCAGTGATCATGAGTTAATTTTAAATGAGATTGTGTTTGAATATTTTGTTTGTATATGCCTGATGAAAGTCATGGGACTGAAACATTATAAATAAGTTATTTTGATACGTGTGCATGTACTTATAGCTTGCTGGATTTTTCAGTTTTTGACTTGTTCACAATCTAAAATCGTGACCCATAGAAGGGGATGTCACTGTTTTTATTCATACTGCAGAGAAGTTGTATATGCCATTTCTGCATTGGAGTCCATGTATAATAAATTTGAATGTTGAATAAAATATATGTATTTCTAAAATTTCATTTTGTAATGTCTATTCAATGCTTTTCTCGTCTTAAACAAGAATGACTTTTAATGATCTTTTGGGTTTCTCTGCCAAAGTTAATATGCGATTCATTTGCAATTGAATTAATCTGCACATCATGTAATTATTCAGAATAAAACTTTTAAAGGGTTAGATCACCCAAAAATGAAAATTCTGTCATCAATCACTCACCCTCATGTCGTTCCACACCCGTTAGACCTTCGGAACACAAATTAAGATATTTCTGATGAAATCCAAGAGCTTTCTGACCCCACATAAGCCCTATTTGGACAGGATTAGTTTTACAAGGGTAGATGGAAAAAATGCCAATTTGCATGGGATAAGAAATCTCAGTAAAACTAGCAGAAGTGGGAGGGATAACTCGATTTACGCACCGCCGTCACCTCCCTGTGTGTATTAAGGCCCTGTCCCAAATGGCACACTTCATGCGCACTTTCGGTCTTGTGGACTTGCAATGGCTGCTGCGTACAGTCCGTTAAGTCCACAAGACCATAGAGTGTCTCATTTGTCATTTAAGCTTAAAGAAGGGTGCTCGTGAGCGCCCCCTTTGCACACTTCAGCTGAGCCTGCAAGTTCGCGAGCTATGCAGAGGACTTCTAACCGGCAGTCAAAGCGGCATTACGTCATGAAAGTGCGGACTCAGAGGAAGGCTGTGAGGGTTTAGGGTGTCATTTGGAACAGGGCCTAAGTTGCTTCCTGATATCACATCCGCAAACACATATAATCTATATAACCTATAACAGTTAGGTCTGGTCCAACGATTTATTAGGGATTCTGTTGGTAATAGGCATTATCTAAAGCTAAAAGAAGTTTCACGGCAACACAACGACCACTTTCAAGGCCCAGAAAGGTTGTAAAAACATTATTAAAAAGTATTCTTGATGCTTCATAAAATTAAGGGTGAACCACTGGAGTCACATGGACTATTTTAACAATGTCTTTACTACCTTTCTGGGCTTTAAAATTGGTCGTTGTGTTGCTATCTGTGGAGAGGTCAGAGAGCTCTCGGATTTCATCAAAAAGATCTTAATTTGTGTTCCGAAAATGAACGAAGGTGTTATGGGTTGGGAACGACATGAGGGTGTGTAATTAATGACAGAATTTTCATTTTTGAATGAACTAACCCTTTAACACCTCTTTCAGTGGAGTAGTGTGCGTATGATCTAGAATACTTGTTGCTGGTTTTGATGCTCTTTATGTTGGCTTTCATGTCTGTTGCTTTGTGTCGTCAAACTACTGTTAACTTGTATTTGTTTTGTTTTATTTTAGACCTGATGCAGCCGAAAGAGGAGAGTCAAGAACTGAAGGAAATTGAAGTGGAAATTCAGAATGAGAAAAATCAGGATTTAATAAATGAAAAGAAATATGTTAGTTGCTCAAAGACAAAAAAGACGTCCTCACGAAAAAAAGCTCAAAAGACAAAAACCAGACGTCATTTAATCTGCCAACAGTGTGGGAAAAGTTTCACTCATAGAGGAAACCTTAATGTCCACATGAGACTTCACAAAGGAGAGAAGCCTTTCACCTGCCAACAGTGTGGAATAAGTTTCACTCAAAGAGGAAACTTTAACGTCCACATGAAAATTCACACTGGAGGAAACTCGTTCATCTGCAATCAGTGTGGGAAGAGCTTCTCACGAAAAGGCGGTCTTAAGACTCACATGAGAGTTCACACCGGAGAGAACCCATTCACATGTGACAAGTGTGGAAAGAGTATGAGATTTAAAGCAACCTTTAATAAGCACATGAGGATTCACTCAAGAGAGAGCAGTTTAATATGTCATCAGTGTGGAAAGAGTTTCACAGACAGCGACCATCTTAAGAATCATGTAATAACTCACTCTGGAGAGAAGCCTTTCATGTGCCATCACTGTGGAAAAACTTGTAAAAACAAAGCAAACCTTGAGGTTCACATAAGAATTCATACGGGAGAGAAGCTGTTCATCTGTCCTCAGTGTGACAAGAGTTTTACATTTAAAGGAAACCTAAAGATTCACATAAGAGTTCACACAGGAGAGAGGCCTTTTACCTGCTCTCAGTGTGAAAAGAGTTTTACATATAAAAGAGACTTGAAACGTCATACGCAAACTCATTCTGATAAGAAACTGGAATGATCTGTGGTTTAGAAAAAGAAACTATTTCAAAAATCACTTGTGTATTCACTTAACTTAATCAAAATATTAGATACGTTTCTGTCTTGCTGTAAATGAAAAAAATAAATTATATACAGAAAAGGACAAACCGAATAAATAGTGAATGATGAACATTGCACTGAATTATTTGGTTAAACATAAAAGTTTATAATATGTGTGTATACAGTTGTGAAAAAGAAAGGACACCCTATTGAATTGTATGGCTTTATGTATCAGTACATATAATAAAAAAAATTATCTGGGCCTTGGCAGGCCTTAAAATTAGGTAAATACCACCTCCGATGTAGACTGGGTAAAAAGCCAGCCTGATCTGCCGGCGATTTGATTTCGCCCTGCAGCTCAGGCTGGAAACCTGTACATTTTTCTATCCTGCTTCCATTACAAATCTGCAGGGACCAATCACAAACCGGCTTATCCACATGGCGCACTATTGGCGGGTTTAACACGATGACGGATAGAGAAGCAACGGTTTGGTGGTCTGATTGGTTGAAAGACTATCCAATTGCGTACTGAATCATTTGAACTATGCTCGTTGATCACGCCTCTTGTGCAGTAGAAAATACAGAGCAGATTCCCCAGACCAATGTTCAATCTTAAATTGAGCTTGGTCTAGTGATAGCAAGACAACTTCAGATGAACAACATGACATTATTTATTTATCCAAAACTAGGCCAAAATGGAAAAACCATGGGTGACAAACTAAGTACACTCTTGTTGTTGACATAGGAATTAAGAGGGTAAGTAGCAGTCAGGCACTGCTGTTCAAATGCCTTTTATAGAGATCAAATCAAATCACCTTTATTTATATAGCGCTTTTAACAAGTCCAATTGTTTCAAAGCAGCTTCACATTGTTAAAAGTAAAATAATGCAACAGAATTTGTACAGCCGTTCTGGTGAAACGGTGATGTTATCCAGCTAATTTCAAGTATCATATAGCATCAATGCGGGCAGATCGGTAATATAGAAGAAATGTAGGTGTCCCCAACTGAGCAAGCCAAAAGCCAGAGGCAACGGTGGCAAGGAACCAAAACTCCTTCAGGGTCAGAATGGAGAAAAAAACCTTGGGAGAAACCAGGCTCAGTCGGGGTGCCAGTTCTCCTCTGGCCGACGAACAAACAGTGTATGATTATAATTCTGGCAACATAGCAGGTCTTAATTCATATTAGGCAAATAGATATTTGTTAGATTATTCGAGAGATTGGAGTAAATCACGCCGAAGACGGGTTTAATGAGGATGTCGTGTCGATGCAGCATTTACGGGGAGTTTATTTGACATGTTCTCTGCAGACACTTCAGGGATGCGTTGGTCATGTCCAGGCGCTGGTCCACCATCTGATCTGGATACGGCCTGGATCTGGCTGACTGCAGTAAACCTCGGTATAAACAGAGAGACTAACATTAGCGTAGATGCCATTCTTCTTATGATGTAACGAGTACATCAGGTGTTATGGGAAGTGTTCCCGTTCCGGCTGACCTAGTTAATGCAGCCTGACAATCATTTACTGATTTGAGTAATAGAAATTGATAATGTTTTATGTGTAAGCCATAGTAAAGAGATGCGTTTTTAGTCTAGATTTAAACTGACAGAGTGTGTCTGCTTCCCGAACAATGCTAGGAAGACTGTTCCAAAGTTTAGGCGCTAAATAGGAAAAAGGATCGACCGCCTGCAGTTGATTTTGATAATCTAGGTATTATCAACTGGCCAGAGTTTTGAGACCGCAATAGACGTGATGGAGTATAATGCGTTAAGAGTTCGCTCAAATACTGGGGAGCTAAACCATTTAATGCTTTGTAAGTAATAAGCAAGATTTTAAAATTTATTCGATGTTTAATAGGGAGCCAATGAAGTGTTGACAGAACCGGGCTAATATGGTCATACTTCCTTGTTCTAGTAAGAGCTCGAGCTGCTGCGTTTTGGACCAGCTGGAGTTTGTTTATTAAGTGAGCAGGGCAACCACCCAGTAAAGCATTACAGTAATCTAACCTTGAGGTCATGAACGCATGAATTAACTGTTCAGCATTTTGCATCGAAAGGATGTGCCGTAATTTAGATATATTTTTAAGATGGTAGAATGCAGTTTTACAGATGTTAGAAACGTGGCTTTCAAATGAAAGATTGGTATCAAAGAGCACACCCAGGTTCCTAACTGACGACGAGGACTTGACAGAGCAGCCATCGAGTGTTAGACAGTATTCTAGGTTACTACTTGCAGAGTTTTTTGTCCAATAATTAAAAATTCAGTTTTTCTGAATTAAGTTGCAGGAAATTACTAGACATCCAATGTTTTATATCAGCTATGCATTCCGTTAATCTTGTGAATTGGTAAGTTTCATCAGGGCGTGAAGAAATATAGAGCTGAGTATCGTCAGCATAACAGTGAAAACTAATGCCATGCTTCCTAATGATATCTCCCAGTGGTAGCATGTACAGGGTGAAGAGCAACGGTCCTAGCACCGAGCCCTGCGGTACTCCATACTGAACTTGTGATCGGTGTGACATCTCTTCATTTACTGCTACAAACTGATAACGGTCAGATAAGTATGATTTAAGCCATGCCAATGCAGTTCCACTAATGCCAACATAATTTTCGAGTCTATTCAAAAGAATGTTGTGGTCGATAGTATCGAATGCAGCGCTAAGATCGAGTAACACTAATAGAGAAATACAACCACGATCGGATGATAAGAGTAAATCATTTGTAACTCTGATGAGAGCAGTCTCAGTACTATGATACGGTCTAAATCCTGACTGGAAATCCTCACAGATACCATTTCTTTCTAAAAGGAACATAATTGTGAAGACACTGCCTTTTCCAGTATTTTTGACAGGAAAGGTAGATTTGAGATCGGCCTATAATTGACTAATTCTGTAGGATCAAGTTGAGGTTTTTTAATAAGTGGTTTGATAATAGCCAACTTAAACGTTTTCGGTACATATCCTAATAACAAAGATGAGTTAATGATATTAAGAAGAGGATCTATGACCTCTGGTAGCATCTCTTTTAATAGCCTAGTCGGTATAGGGTCGAGCATACATGTTGTTGATTTAGATGATTTAACGAGTTTAGCCAATTCTTCCTCTCCTATAGCAGTGAATGAATGTAATTTTTTTCTCAGTGACACAACAATGCTCTGTCTCATGTGACACTATAGTAGACGGCTGCATGGTTATAATTTTCTTCCTAATATTATCGATCTTACACGTAAAGAAGTTCATAAAGTCATTACTGCTGTACTGTTTACAACCATCAGAAGTATAAGCTTTATTTTTGGTTAACTTAGCCACTGTATCAAATAAATACCTAGGGTTGTGTTTGTTTTCTTCTAAGATAATCGAGAAATAAGCAGATCTAGCAGTTTTACGGCCTTTCTGTATGCGATCATGCTCTCTTTCCATGAATTACTGAAAAATCTCTAATTTTGTTTTCTTCCAGCTGCGCTCCATTTTTCTGGCTACTGTTTTAAGGCCCGGTGTGCTCATTGTACCACGGCGTTGGACTATTTTCTTTAATCTTCTTTAAGCGCCGGGGAGCAACTGTGTCTAAAGTGCTGGAAAAAGAGAGTCAATAGTTTCTGTTGCAAAATCGAGTTCCTCTAGGCTATCTGGGATGCTGAGGAGATGAAACTGATGAGGAAGATTATTTAAAAGCAATTTTTAGTGGCGGCAGTGATAGTTCTGCCATATTTGAAGCGAGGGGACGGCTTTGCAGCCTTAGCTAAATTAAGTATACATGATACTAGGTAATGATCTGAGATGTCGTCGCTCTGCTGCAGAATTTCAACGGTATCAACATTTATTCCATGTGACAATATTAGGTCTAACGTATGATTAAGGCGATGAGTGGGTCCTGACACATGTTGCCTTACTCCAATAGAGTTTAGAATGTCTCTAAATGCTAATCCCAATGCGTCTTTTTCATTATCTACATGGATATTAAAATCACCAACAATTAGTACTTTATCTGCAGCCAGTACTAACTCGGATAGAAAGTCAGCAAATTCTTTGATAAAGTCTGTATTGTGCCCTGGTGGCCTGTATACAGTAACCAACACAAATGTCAAACGGGATTTATCAATTACACTACATAATGCTACATAAAGCACCAAAACTTCAAAAGAATTATATTTGAAACTAGACTTCTGAGTAATACTGAAGATATTATTATAAATTACAGCAACCCCTCCCCTTTACCTTCCAGACGCGGCTCGTGTTTATAACAATAATCTTGGGGTGGACTCATTTAAAGTAATGTAGTCGTCAGGTTTTAGCCAGGTTTCTGTCAAACACAGCAAATCTAGATTATTATCTGTAATTATATCATTAACAATAAGTGCTTTTGGGGAAAGGGAACGACTTTTCAGCAACCCGAGCTTTATCATTTGATCATCTGTATTATATCTGTTGTTTATTCGTTTGACATCAATTAAGTTTTTACTGTTGAATGGTCTTGATGTTTTTTTGTATTTACTAATTCGGGGAACAGACACAGTCTCTATGTGATAATATCTAGGTGAAAGAGTCTCTATGTGTTGGGATTTATCTGACTTCTGTAACGGGAGACAGCTAGCAGACGGTCGGGTAAGCCAGTCCGTCTGCTTCCTGACCTGGGCCCCAGTTAGTCAAGGTTTAGCTTTAAGACTATATGCCACACTTTAAGACTAGATGATCACACTTGCTGATGATCAACTAATTAAAGCATAAGTTTTGGCAGTTTGCTGGTC
Source organism: Paracanthobrama guichenoti (assembly GCA_018749465.1). NCBI lineage: Eukaryota > Metazoa > Chordata > Actinopteri > Cypriniformes > Gobionidae > Paracanthobrama > Paracanthobrama guichenoti. Next base: position 26,747,710 of record CM031946.1, on the reverse strand, counting down.
TGGTGCATTCAGGTGTGTGTTAACACAATGCCAAGGACCAAAGATAGCAGCGATGATCTTAATGGTCATTTCCAAACAATTTGAAGTCCATCATTTTACAGTAGAAAACATTCAAGACAGTTGCCAATTTTCCCATGAGTGGATGACCCAGCAAATTCACCACAAGGTCAGACCGTGCAATGCTCAGAGAAATTGCAAAACACCCAAGAACTACACCTTAGACTTTACAGGCTAAAATTCATGGCAGTACAATTAGAAAAAGATGGGACGAGTATGGAATGTTTGGAACGATTGGCAGGAGAAAGCCTCTTCTCTCTAATAAGAACATGGCAGCACTAACATTGTAATATTCCTAATATTGTGTTGGTCCCCCTTTTGTTGCCATAACAGCCCTGACCCATCGAGGCATGTACTCCACTAGACCCCTGATGGTGTGCTGTGGTATCTGGCACCAAGATGTTAGCAGCAGATCCTTTAAGTCCTGAAAGTTGCGAGGTGGGCCTCCTTGGATCGGACTTGTTTATTCAGCACATCCCACAGATGCTCGATTGGATGGAGATCTGGCGAATTTGGAGGTCAAGTCAACACCACAAACTTGTGCTCTTCAAACCATTCCTGAAGCGCTTTTGCTTTGGCAGGGTAAATTATCCTGCTGAAAGAGGCCACAGCCACCAGGGAATACTGTTTCCATTAAAGAGTGTACATGGTCTGCAACAATGCTTTAGGTAGGTGGTACATGTCAAAGTAACATCCAAAATGGATGGCAGGACCCAAGGGTTGACAGCAGAACATTGCCCAAAGCATCACACTCCCTCCGTCGGCTTGCCTTCTTCCCATAGTGCATCCTGGTGCCATGTGTTCCCCAGGTAAGCAACGCACATGTACCTGGCCAGCCACGTGATGTAAAAGAAAACGTGATTCATCAGACCAGGCCACCTTCTTCCATTGCTCCGTGGTCCAGTTCTGATGCTCACTGTTGGCGCTTTCAGCGGTGGACAGGGGTCAGCATGGGCACCCTGACAGGTCTGCAGCTATGCAGCCCCATATGCAACAAACTGTGATGCACTGTGTATTCTGACACCTTTCTATCAGAACCAGAATTAACTTCTTGAGCAATTTGAGCTACAGTAGCTCGTCTGTTTGATTGGACCACACGGGCCAGCCTTTGCGCCCCACATGCATCAATAAGCCTTGGCCGCCCATGACCCTGTCGCCGATTCACCACTGTTCCTTCTTTTGACCATTTTTGATTGATACTGACACAAGAGCTGCAGTTTTGGAGACTCTGACCCAGTTATCTAGCCACCACAATTTGGCCCTTGTCAAACTCACACAAATCCTTAAACTTGTTTCCTGCTTCTAACACATCAATTTTGAGGATACAATGTTCAATTGCTGCCTAAGATATCGCACCCACTAACAGGTGCCGTGATGAAGAGATAATCAGTGTTATTCACTTCACCTGTCATAATTTGGAGTATAATATCATAATATCGGTGTATGTCCTTTGGACAGGCGAGACCAAAGTGGAGATGTTTGGCAATAATGCACAGCGCCAAGTTAGGCAAAAAATAAACAGCATATCAGCACAAACACCTCAGACCAATTGTCCATCACACTGATGGAGGGTTGATGATTTTTGGCTTGTTTTACAGCCATAGGACCTGGACACCTCACAGTCATTGAGTCAACCATGAACTCCTCGAAGTATTCTAGAGTTAAATGTGAGACCATCTGTCCGACAGCTAAAGCTTGGCCATGCAACAGGACAATGATTCCAAGCACACCAGCAGATCTACACCAGAATGGCTGAAAAAGAAAAGAATCAAGGTGTTGCACTGGCCCAGTTAAAGTCCAGACCACAACCCGAATCAATTGTTGCAGCAAGACCTTAAGAGAGCTGTGCATCAACTAATGCCTGCAAACTTCATATAGAAAATGTTAACTAAATAATCAAATCCCACTATTACAATCTTTGGGACTTGATTCATACATTAAATTATTTACACTTAAAAAAAACAACCTTTTCTGTATTAAAGTTCTGTATGAAAATCAGGTTTTTTATGTTGTTAATATGCTTTAAGACCAACTATGTGTAAATACATGTCAACGTCATTGCTGAGTATTTTCTCCTTAAAACTGCAGTGAACCAGTCTCAAAAACACTCTTTGAAATCATTGGTGTTTCTTACTGTCAGGATCTCAGATAAATAGAAGATTCAATTGCAGTGATAAAATGTGAGTAAAGTTTATTAGTAAACTTCAAAAACAATTAGCAAAAAAGTCCATGTGACAGTGAAAATAGTTGACTCTGTGTGGTGGCTCTCATGTGTTCCGCACATCAGCGGACACAAGTAGAGTAGTGATGTTCGGTTCTTGAACGAATCGTTCTTCTGAGCCGGTTCTCAGCAAGTAACTGGTCGAGCCGGTTCACTAATTAGACTGAATCGAACTTTACTTGGGGTTTGTTGACACAAGACGCAAAAGCTGAAGTAGCATGTCAGACTAAAAAAGAACCGAAAGAGGCAGTTCAACCAGCTGTCGCAGTTTGGAGAGGATTCTGATGATTGAGTTGGCAACGCAAGCCTGAGGCACGAAGGCTACTGGAAATATGCTTATGTTGTTAAGCGAAATTTAAGTTTATAAGACTGGTTTATTTTTTCTATATAGGCATACTTTAGACATAACATATCTTATAACTTTTAGGAATCTTGTCCGAGATGTAGGCTACTCAATATTGGTCATTCGTCGGCTATCCAACATAAAGGATCCGCCAATGAAACTGTAACCACAAAACACCATTAAATTAAATTAACCGGTTTTATTAAAACATATACACACACTCATCTAAAGGATTATTAGGAACACCATACTAAGTTTGACCCCCTTTCGCCTTCAGAACTGCCTTAATTCTACGTGGCATTGATTCAACAAGAAGCTCCCGTTCCACCACATCCCAAAGATGCTCTATTGGATTGAGATCTGGTGACTGTGGCGATTTTAGTACAGTGAACACATTGTCATGTTCAAGAAACCAATTTGAAATGATTCAAACTTTGTGACATGGTGCATTATCCTGCTGGAAGTAGCCATCAGAGAATGGGTACATGGTGGTCATAAAGGGATGGACATGGTCAGAAACAATGCTCAGGTAGGCCGTGGCATTTAAACGATGCCCAATTGGCACTAAGGGGCCTAAAGTGTGCCAAGAAAACATCCCCCACACCATTACACCACCACCACCAGCCTGCACAGTGGTAACAAGGCATGATGGATCCATGTTCTCATTCTGTTTACGCCAAATTCTGACTCTACCATCTGAATGTCTCAACAGAAATCGAGACCCATCAGACCAGGCAACATTTTTCCAGTCTTCAACTGTCCAATTTTGGTGAGCTTGTGCAAATTGTAGCCTCTTTTTCCTATTTGTAGTGGAGATGAGCGGTACCCGGTGGGGTCTTCTGCTGTTGTAGCCAATCCGCCTCAAGGTTGTGCATGTAGTGGCTTCACAAATGCTTTGCTGCATACCTCGGTTGTAACGAGTGGTTATTTCAGTCAAATGTGCTCTTCTATCAGCTTGAATCAGTCGGCCCATTCTCCTCTGACCTCTAGCATCAACAAGGCATTTTTGCCCACAGGACTGCCGCATACTGGATGTTTTTCCCTTTTCACACCATTCTTTGTAAACCCTACAAATGGTTGTGCGTGAAAATCCCAGTAACTGAGCAGCTTGTGAAATACTCAGACTGGCCCGTCTGGCACCAACAACCATGCCACGCTCAAAATTGCTTAAATCACCTTTCTTTCCCATTCTGACATTCAGTTTGGAGTTCAAGAGATTCTTGACCAGGACCACACCCCTAAATGCATTGAAGCAACTGCCATGTGATTGGTTGATTAGATAATTGCATTAATGAGAAATTGAACAGGTGTTCCTAATAATCCTTTAGGTGAGTGTATATGATGTACTTCGATCAGGCATAACATTATGACTATTGACAGATGAAGTGAATAACACTGATTATGCCATAACAGCACATGTTAGTGGGTGGGATATATTAGGCAGCAAGTGAACATTTTGTCCTCACAGTTGATGTGTTAGAAGCAGGAAAAATAGACAAGCGTAAGGATTTGAGCGAGTTTGACAAGGGCCAAATTGTGATGGCTAGATGACTGGGTCAGAGCATCTCCAAAACTGCAGCTCTTGTGGGGTGTTCCCAGTCTGCAGTGGTCAGTATCTATCAAAAGTGGTCCAAGAAGGAACAGTGGTGAACCGTTTCTTTCAAAGAAAAGAAAATACGTGTGCTGACTTCGTTGAGGTGGCATCAGCACACTGGCTGGAAGAATTAATTATTGGTGTACATGCACAGACATCAGACAAGGGTTTCTTTCATGAGTTATGAAATAGTCACAGCAAACTCTTTCAAATAACAGAAAAGTATGTTTCCACATCAGCGGCTGTACTGTAATCACACAGAAACCCAATTCTCAGCGATATCTGCATTACGAAAATAAACGTCACTGCACTAACATAATTTCATTCGTTTTTCTGCCATCACATCATGCTCTCTATCCTAAAGCAAAAGTAAATCAAAACACTGGAAAGGTTGATGCTGGTGGAAACTCTGGTGGTTTTATTGTATAGTAGTAAAATATTAGTTTCTGATATGGCTTGTTTGTGTAAAAAAATGGTAAAACATTATTTCTGCACTCAAACATCACTGCTGTGCTTTTGTAAAAATAATATTATATATTAGATGAGATGCATGTTATTTTGAGTTCATGATTAAACATATATTTAAATAATTAAATGAATACCTCTGACACGTTTTATTATTATTTTTTCTGTACATTTCGATGCACTTGTGATTTCAGACAACAGCGTTTAAACAGGACTTATTTTGACGTGGCGATGTGACGTCATAGAGCTGCGCTGAGCTCCTGCATATGTTGTGATTTGTCTGAAGAGAGGTTTGTGTTTTTAAGCATTTAAATCGTTGCAAATTGTTCAGTTTGTTTTATAGTTTTTGCAAGTTATATTAAATTAATTGGCATTATTGAATATATAGTTGTAAAGATTTATCTAACATTAATAAACACTGTTTTTTTTCTTTAGAAAAGCATCCAAACATTAGTAACAGAAGGTGCGTATCATTTCGATCGCTGTATCATGGACTATATCAGTTTCTCATAAAAGAAGCAATTGTCAAAAAAAAAAAAAAAAATAACAATGAAGAAACAAGTTTTTCTCCGAAACTCCGAGTCAACTGAACCAATTGTTTCCCAAAATGATTCAGTGATTCGAATCACCGCGCGCCGACGACACCTGCTGGTCAAAACCGTGAAAATGCAACAGAAACACAAACGTGTAATGACAACTTTTACAAACAAATCACGACTGTTTTCGTGTTTAACTGATTAAATGTGATCTTCAAACAATTATCAAATAAAAATCTTTAAAAAAAATTAAAAAAAATTGAGCCAGTTTTTAATGTTTTAGTCTAATCAGGTGATTTAAGTCCATTACACCCTCTCTCTCTTAAGAGTGACTGAACTAGAGCTAATTGAGACACAGATTTAGTTTTACATTTATTTTTCTTTCTGTTAATTATTCTCATTTTAATCATAACAGAGCGTCCAGACACAGAAAAAACTCCTGGTGAAGCGACTGAGATCCACACGTGACTATTATAAAGATGGCCTTTATTAAAGAGGAGAGTGAAGACATGAAGATTGAAGAAACATTGAGCGTGAAACATGAAGAAACTGAGGAACAAAGAAAGATGGCGTTCATTAAAGAGGAGAGTGAAGATGTGAAGATTGAAGAAACATTCAGAGTGAAAAAAGAAGAACCTGAGGAACAAACAGGTTGGTTTCATTCTCAAAGCTGAACTCAGTCATTTGTTCCTGAGACTAGCTTGTGTATGATGCTATGAGTGGGTGCTGTTTGTTATATCAATATATAATACTATTGTCACAATATTTTAATCTTCATTTAAAGATTAAGTTACCAATCACAGGCTGTGTTACTCTGCACGCTGAAATTCTAACATGAGAGGAAGAGGAAGGATACAAGCTTTCCTGTAGCTCAAACAATAAGAGCGTGGCGCTAGCAATGCCAAGGTCATGGGTTTGATTCCCAGGGAAAGCAAGAACTGACAAAATGTAAAAATGTGTACTTTGAGCGCAATGTAAGTCGCTTTGGATAAAAGCATCTGCCAAAATGCATAAATGTGAGAATGTGTTATTGATAGGGCTGTCAAAATTAACGCAAATTAATTTTAATGTCACTAATTTTATTAACGCACAATTAATGCAACGCGCATTTTCTGTTTGACCCGTGGCCTAGCCCGTAGTTGGAGAAATGGAGATGCAGCACATTATTTTGACCGTTATGAAGACAGACGTTTGCCCTGAGCACTTTCTGCAAGTAGCCAGACAGCCGAACGTTAAGCTCAAAATTAGCATACTGACCACTGATGGTGCACACATGACTGCAGCGGCCAGGCAGCTCCCGTTCGAGCATATGCCTTGCACAGCCTCCACAGAGATGAGAAACTCCACAGTTTCTCTCCAGAACAGCCCGTTTGACAGCGCCGTGGCAAAATGCAGGAAGGGGGCCATTTCATTTGAAAAGCGTCTATGTTTTTATGCTCTATGTTTAGGGTGGTTTCACTAATAATAAATGTACATTTTGCATGTTCAGAAGAAGTGAGCTACCCTGTTGTGCGAAAATGTAAACGGGCTTGTGTAAGTAAATTGCTCGGTGCAAAGAAAGAGAAGAAATGGGAACCTGATATTTCTATGTTAATTTTTTTCGTGTGTCAAACAGACATGAACAAGTTCTTTGAAAAACATCTATGACCTTTGATAAATGTCTAGTCTTCATGATCTTGAGTATGGTTTCACTAATAATAAATCATGCATATTTGTCCATACCCATGTTGATAAGAGTATTAAAAACTAGTATTAGTACTAGTATTATTACTAAAAAAAAAAAGTATTAGTTTAAGGTACATTTAGAACTGATAAAAAAGTTAACTCACAACAATCATGCGATTAATCGCAATTAAATAATTTAATCAATTGACAGCCCTAGTTATTGACATTTTAATCAGGCTACTTACTGGCAAGTAAAAGTCTCTTTAACTTGTCCCTTTAATGTCAAGCCCTGCTCATATTTGTTGCTTGACTCCCGAGCATCATAATTTATGAAACTACGTTTGCTCAGAATGACTTGTTCTCCATATACAATGTTTTGAGAAGTTTGTCTTTGTGCACACAAGATGCAACCATAATAGTTGAAACAGGCAACACCTCACAAATATGTCAGATCGTATGCTTATAGCACACACCTTGAGGCCAATTTTCACAAAATTTGGTACATATTCATGTACAAATAGTAGGTAGGCTTTTTTAGTATGATAAATTTACAGGGATTAAGCCCAAATCACATATTTCAGGGGTCATTGGAATAGGTTTTTAAATAATTGGCTGGTTTGAATAAGTCCGATGAACCCCTTTTGTGGTCTTTCCAATAATATGAAAAATTCCATTGCAAGATATGCACATTTTATTTTTATGAGTCAATTTTTCCATATAAAAAATTATAAACATCCTAAAATATGTTTACCTTATAGGCAAAATAGCATACATTTTATTTGTTTAAAACGATTAAAAATACTATTACTAAATGAGAATAACTCCTCTCTGAAAACTTTCTCTGAACAGTATTTTATACTATTTTGATTTATTCTAAAACAAGACAAGGTTAGTGAATGATTTTTTGTAATATACTGTGGTGGCACAAATGGCATTTATAGTCATGTAAAGTTAAATGTGGCATCAGGTGGATGGAACTATTAATATGGAAATGTTATGCAGATGATATTATGCATCCATATATAGTTATTTCGGGAAGGAGACAGGATGGAGATGCATGTGCACACAATCTTCCGCTGACTGGGTTTTATAAAGGGAATTTTGCACAGGGTCTGGTGTGGTTTTATAAATCTGAAAACGTTTGTGCGTACTCACTTGTTTTTTTGTGCGTACACACTTTGAGGATGAATTCTACAGGAGGTTTTGTGTTTTAATCCCATCTCTCGACCAGTTTTGTCCACTATAGGTGGGTAAATGTATGGGCTTTTTCAGATCTTTCGATCTAATGGATGAAATGAGCAAGCAATTTACAATAATTTACAATTGTGCGACCAAAGACGATGGAAAAACACAGAGAGAACCACATGGAAAACACATTTCTGCTCTGACAGCTGCAAGACCATGCTGAACATGGTGAGTGTGTATTAAATCAGGAATAGTGAGAGAACATTGTGCTTGGTACGTTTTTCATCTTCAAACCAAACTTGGTTTAAATCCTGCCTGGCTAGTGCTTTTCCCATGATGTTTACACATTTGGTCAGTAGGCGGAGAGCAGGCGGTTATTTGTGGCCACATGAGCGTCTACACTATGAAAGCAATCCAGTTGAATGCATTTTTGACTACCTCTGGAAGTGGTCGAAAGTGGACAAGCTCAAAACATTTTAGACCCTGTTTACACCTGTACACTTGTGATCTGATCGACCAAAACGCATCTTAATACCACGTGCAAATGGCCTTTGTTCAAGTTAGTTCAAGAAGCTCTCCAGCTTCAGCGCATGCAAATCAGTGCTATTATTTGAAACAGTAGTTAAGTTAAACATGGGAATTTAGAATTTACCCTTGTTCAGACTAGGCTACTGTACTGTATTGGGACAGTAATGTACTGGTATGTATTGGTACTGTAATGGTGAGCCTTTGGTTTGGTAAAAAAACAACTCTTAAAATGTTTTTATCAAAATTTGGATTTAAAATATAAAGAATAATTGGATATTGTGTTGGCCAAAATGTTCATATTGGTGCATCCCTGAATTGTAGGAGTACTATCTATGCCCAAATATTTAAAGCCATTGATTGCATTTATAAAGGAATGTCCAAGCAGTGGTTGAGTATTTAAAAAGAGTGTTGATGATTTTGTTATCAAATGCTTGGCATTTGTTTTATTGCCAGAGAACTTTCCAAATCTATCAATTTTAACAACGCTGAAACCAATCTCTCAAGCCTTGTTAGAAGGCAAAAATGTTTATATATGGAAATAATTTAGGGTTAATGTTATAATAAAAACTAAAATAGCCTCACTATAGCGCCACCTACTATCGCACATATGTGTTTCTAATGAGCGTGTCATTGAATCATTCATTCAGAAATTAAACTTCATCTGGTGTTATAATGCATTGTACTCTTAAAGGACTAGTTGACTTCAATTTTACTCACCCCCATCTCATCCAAGATGTTCATGTTTTTCTTACTTCATTTGAAAAGAAATTAAGTTTTTTAGGAAAAAATTCCAGGATTTTTCTCCACATCATAGACTTCAATGGCAAGCAAAATATTGAAGGTCCAAATCAATGCAGTTTCGAAGGGCTTCAGAGGGTCTGCACGATCCCAGCTGAGGAATAGGGTATTTTCTAGTGAAACGATCAGTTATTTAAAAACCTAAATTTAACCTAAATTGCTCATCTTGCACTGCTCTGCGGCGCCCCAGTGATTACATAATCACGTCAGAAAGGTCACACTAGATGTAGGCAGAAGTACCGCCCCCGTGTTTACAAAGCGCACATGCGAAGACTAATACAAACGTCCTTTAGCAAAAAAAAGGTAAAACAACAATGTCGGATGATTTTGAAGTTGGAGTGTTTTTGTAACGGGCATTTTTATTAGTCCTCGCACATTCGCTCAGGGTGGTACTTCCACCTACGTCTACCGTGATCTTTCCAATGTGATTACGTTGGTACGTATTATCTATTGTAACTATTGTTAGGATTATTTATCAGATTATAAGGTTGTTTGTAATGTATTATGCATTACTGTATAACATAGAGAAATCTAACGATAATAGCCCTTAAGGGGTAGCTTGTACAAGGAGAAAAGCAGAGAACCTAATACAGAGCCAGGTGGCACTCCACCGTTACAAGTGGTTACAAGATAAATAGGACTTTGTACTGAAGCTTGTACACGAGAATATTGTAGACTATGTTGCCTAATATCTAATAAGAATAGAGACTGAAAAGAAAACGGTTACTCTGCAAAACATGGTTGAAAGGACACTATTTTTGGCCAATTTGAGATCTGTCTAATTTTTCACGTCTGTTGCTTTGTCTTTAAATTGGGTTTAACTTGCATTTGTTGCTGTTCTCCTTAGATCTGATGGCGCTGAAAGAGAGTCAAGAAATAAATGAGTCAAAGGAGAAGGATCACTATGAGAATCATCATGATTTTGCAACTGGAGAAAAATCTTTTAATTCCTCACAGACTGAAAAGACAACAACTAGAAGTAATTTCACCTGCGTTCAGTGTGAAAAGAGTTTTGATCAACAAGGAAATCTTGCAGTCCACATGAGAACTCACACTGGAGAAAAGTCTTACACTTGCAAACTTTGTGGAATTCCTTTCACTAAAAAAGGAAGCCTTAAAATCCACATGAGAATTCACAACGGAGAGAAGTGTTACACCTGCCAACAGTGTGGAAAAGGTTTCATTCAAAAAGGAAGCCTTAAAAGCCACATGAGAGTTCACACTGGCGAAAAGCCATACACATGCCCTCAGTGTACACAGAGTTTTACACATAAGCCAACCCTTAATGCCCACATGAGAATTCACACTGGAGAGAAGCCTTACACATGCCAACAGTGTGGAATGAGTTTCAACCGAAAAGGAAACCTTAAAGTTCACAAGAGAATTCACACTGGAGAGAGCCTCTACACGTGTCAAGAGTGTGGAAAAAGTTTCATTCAAAAAGGAAGCCTTAAAAGCCACATGAGAATTCACACTGGAGAGAAGCCTTACTCATGCTCTCAATGTGGAAAGAGTTTTGCACATAAGTCAACCCTTAATGCTCATGTGAGAACTCACACCAAAGAGAAGCTGTTCACATGTGATCAGTGTGGAAATAATTTTAGATGTAAAATATCCCTTAACCACATGAGGAGTCACACAAGAGGGAACTGTTTTATGTCATCAGTGTGGAATGAGCTTCACAGACAGGAAATATCTTAATCATGTAAAAATCCACATCAGTGAGAAGCCATTCTTGTGCTATCACTGTGGAAGGACTTGCAAAAGCGAAGCAAACCTTGAGGTTCACATAAGAATTCACACGGAAGAGAAGCCTTTCACCTGCCCTCAGTGTTGAAAGAGTTTCACACATAAAGGAAACCTTGAGGTTCATATGAGGCTTCACACTGGAGAGAAGACTTTCACAAATCAAAGAGACCTAAAACGTCATTTGAAAACTCATTCTAGAATGAAATTGTAATGTTATTCAGTGTGGCAAAAAGTTTACAAGAGCAGTCTCAAATTGCACATTCACTCTGGAGGAAGACCATTTAGTTTGATCAATGTAATAAAAAATCTTACAGCAAGTCATGCAGATGTGAGACCATGTGAAATGCATTTGAAATGGCTCAATTTAAAATGGCATCAGAAAATATGCATCTTTGTGAAAGTAATTTTGATTTTATGGAGTCGTAATTCATATTTGATTCAGTTTAATACATTGTAATCAACTTATTAAAGTAACTTCCTTGTTATGACATTACACAACAAAATAAAATAAAGGACATAAACAAACAATGCATTTTATGTTGCAGTCTTAAACCAATAAGCTCATGTGTTAGCAAACAGCAACTGTTCCCACAAAGTTGTCCTGAAAAACAACCCCACACCATAATCCCCCTTCCACCAAACTTTACATTTGGCACAATGCAGTTAGGCAAGTACCATTCTCCTGGCAACCACCAAACCCAGACTCGTCCATCGGATTGCCAAACAGAGAACACGTCTCCACTGCTCTAGAGTCCAATGGTGGCATGCTTTACACCACTGCATCCGACACTTTGCATTGCACTTGGTGATGTAAGGCTTGGATGCAGCTACTCGGCCATTGAAACCCATTCCATGAAGCTCTCTACGCACTGTTCTTGAGCTAATCTGAAGGCCACATGAAGTTTGGAGGTCTGTAGCTATTGTCTCTGCAGAAAGTGGTGACTTCTGTGCACGGTGCGCCTCAGCATGCCCCACTCTATGTTTTTATGTGGCCTACCACAGGTGGCAACCTATCACGGTACCACGCTTGAATTCACTGAGCTCCTGAGAGCGACCCATTCTTTCACAAATGTTTGTAAAAACAGTCTGCATACCTAGGTGCTTGATTTTATGTAATGACTTTAAGGTTTCTCTATCCTCATCACTAATTTTAGGGAGCCCAAGAAAATTAAAGAATTTTGTGACATCCTCCAAATCCCCTTTGCTTTGAGAGGAGTGCAATTCCTGATATACTTTATTTCTGCTGGGCTAGTGGTCAGTGTACCAGATCTCGACTTGATGGCATGTATAGCTCTACTTGCTTGCAAGCTCTTATGCTGACAATGTAATAAATGCCTAGGTTTGTCCCCTAATCCAAATAGTTTTTGTTTAATCTATAAAAAAAGTACTAATTTTACTAGACAAAATGGCCAAAACTAAGTTAGATGATGCAAGTTTAAACTGTTGACTTAGACCTGACAACTGTTCACCAACCAATTGCCTGGGCTACGGGTCCTGATGGCATCCCCGGCCGCGTGCTCCGAGCATGCGCATTACAACTAGCCGGTGTTTTCACAGACATTTTCAATCTCTCCCTCTATCTGTCTGTGGTTCCCTCGTGCTTCAAAAAATCCACCATTGTGCCAATACCAAAGAAAAGCAAAACCACCTGCTTAAATGACTGGAGGCTGTTGCTCTCACACCCATCTTCAGCAAGTGCTTTGAGAGACTCATCAGAGATCACATCTGCTCTGTGCTGCCTTCATCATTGGATCCGCTACAATTTGCATATCGTAGTAACCGTTCTACAGATGATGCTATTGCTTTCACCCTACACACTGCTCTCTCCCACCTGGAAAACAAGAACACCTATGTGAGAATGCTGTTTGTGGACTACAGCTCAGCATTTAACACCATAGTGCCCACTACACTTGTTGCGAAGCTCCAGACTCTGGGACTAAACAGATCTCTGTGCAGCTGGATCCTGGACTTCCTGACAGGCAGAAGTCAGGTGGTCAGAATGGGCAACAACACATCATCCCCTCTGACCCTCAACACTGGTGCTCCTCAGGGCTGTGTCCTCAGCCCACTCCTGTACTCCCTGTACACACATGACTGTACAGCCACACACAGCTCCAACGTCATTGTCAAATTTGCTGATGACACAACGGTGATAGGCCTGATCACCGACAATGATGAGACGGCCTACAGAGAGGAGGTGAGCACTCTGACTACATGGTGTCAGGAGAACCACCTCTCACTCAACACCGACAAGACCAAGGAGCTGGTGGTGGATTTCAGGAGACAGAGCAGAAAACACAAACCCATCACCATCGACAAGACACCAGTGGAGCGGGTTAACAGCTTCCCTCCCTCCAGGACATCTACACCAGGCGGTGTGCAAGGAAGGCCCGGAGGATCATCAGTGACTCCAGCCACCCGTCCCACAGACTGCTCTCTCTGCTGCCCTCAGGAAGACGTCTCCGCAGCATCCGATCCCGCACTAGCCGACTTAGGATAGCTTTTTCCCTCAGGCTATCAGACTATTGAGCGCGCAAAAACTAATACTCTCTACAGCATACTCCCACAATATGGCATGCCATACACCGCACTCAACTATAACAGTCAACACTGGACTATATACACACACTTCATTTATCACCGCACTATCTACCGGTTACCACTGGATACATCCGATGCACACTCATGACATTCTTTATCCAGTTCACATACAATCATCATCATTTTATACGTACAAATGTCAATAATGTAGAACGTGTACATTCTGTGTATAGTGTTTATTGTGTATAGTGTTTAATGTGTACATTTTGTGTATAGTGCTTAATGTGTATATTCTGTGTATAGTGCTTAATGTGTATAGTGCTTAATGTGTATATTCTGTGTATAGTGTTTAATGTGTATAGTGTTTAATGTGTATATTCTGTGTATAGTGTTTAATGTGTATAGTGTTTAATGTGTATATTCTGTGTATAGTGTTTAATGTGTATATTCTGTGTATAGTGTTTAATGTGTATAGTGTTTAACATGTATATTCTGTGTATAGTGTTTAATGTGTATAGTGTTTAACGTGTATATTCTGTGTATAGTGTTTAACGTGTATAGTGTTTAACGTGTATATTCTGTGTATAGTGTTTAACGTGTATATTCTGTGTATAGTGTTTAACGTGTATAGTGTTTAACGTGTATATTCTGTGTATAGTGTTTAATGTGTATAGTGTTTAACATGTATATTCTGTGTATAGTGTTTAACATGTATATTCTGTGTATAGTGTTTAATGTGTATAGTGTTTAACGTGTATAGTGTCTAACGTGTATATTCTGTGTATAGTGTTTAATGTGTATAGTGTTTAACGTGTATAGTGTTTAACGTGTATATTCTGTGTATAGTGTTTAATGTGTATAGTGTTTAATGTGTATATTCTGTGTATAGTGTTTAATGTGTATATTCTGTGTATAGTGTTTAATGTGTATAGTGTTTAACGTGTATATTCTGTGTATAGTGTTTAATGTGTATAGTGTACTGCGCATGAACTGGAGCGTGTCTGATAAATGAACCGAAACTCATCATATAGGCTACTGTATTAGACTTGAGAAATATATTTGTTGAAATAACGCCATTATATCTTGTTATTTTTACATAACTAGTTATTTTTAGATATTATTTTGACATAATCGTTATAGAAGTGGTACTTCCATAATATCGACTTGATATCTCGAAATAATGAAGAGTTTTTCTTTTTTTCCCACCTTGCAGTTCAGGGCTTCCGCATGCATGTGTGTTTGAGTACTTAACTAGTACTGCCTCATGCCAACATGTCACTTTTGCGCCGACTCAGAAGACACCCACTGTGAGAGAGAGAGAGAGAGAGAGAGAGGGGAGAAAGCAAACAAGCAGAGCGAAAACAAGCAGAACAAACATAAAGTCCAAAAAGAATAAATCTAACCTATAGGTTTCAAGTCTAGGAAATCTTTTTTATTATGCATTATTGTAAGATGTGTGCATAACAGGTAAGATGCGTGGCCATGAAACAGAATGAAAACGTATTGGTCATGTAAGTGTGAGTGCATCCCTTACCATTACTGTCTCACACCAGCGATGGCTTCTCTCCCTTCACATAACTGCAAATCTATTTGTCAGGGTTTGATGTATTCACCTAAACTTGGAAACATTTCTGGAAAATGTTTAGATTTGAATGCTTTGAACAATGTAACATGTAAATAAAAACATTAACACAGTGATTAATATTTTCCACCCTGCTCATGCCAGTCATTGTAACAGTCCTGTTTAGGCAGAAAAAAATAGTGGCACCTCATGTTGCACACGTGACTGGCGTTTTCTGATGGCAAAGCTTGCACTTTCGCCATCCAGCAGTGCTGAGTCTATAATGTGCTTTGGGCTGTGGTGACCAACATTTGAAGCCTGAGGAGCAGCTGTGCCTGATTCCAAGCCTGCAAGTTCCAGAACAAGCATTTCCCTGAATGCTTTTCTGGGTCAGGGGTTTTTCTTTCCTTGCTCTGGCCAGATGCTGATGCAAAATGAAGGCTTTGACAACAGCAATATCCACAAATTGGCAAAAGAAGGATTGGTACCACTTCCATGTCTTTTGGAGCACTTTGTAGTATCCAATGAGGGCATCGGACAGGTCCACTCCCCCCATGAACGTGTTGTAGTCCAGCACTTCACTGAGAAAAAGCACATGCACTTGAGACCATTGCCCATCATTGTCCTTCACCCTCCTTTGCACAGTGTCACCTCCATATGCTTTGTAGAAAGTGGAGCACTTCAGCACTTCCCAGGTGGCTTTCCACTCCACAAACAGCAGCCCATCCTCTGAGCTATTGCATGGACGATTGCGGAGCATTCCACAGCAGCCTGTTGGTGCTGGTCTTTGGGAAACCGATCCTGTTCGGACAAATGGTGCCACAGCATGGGACTGGTGTAGAAGTTGTCGACATACAGCTTGTAACTAGTGCCCAACATCTTTTCATCTATGAGTGCATTCTGTGATGGCATGCACTTACCTTCAAACACAAAGAACTCACAGATGTAACCACACAGGGATGCTGCAAAGACAAAAAGCTTGTAGCCCCATTTAGTGGGTTTGTTCTTCATGTACTGCTTGAGTCCAGACCTCACCTTGTATGCCACCATCCTCTCATCTATGGAGATGGATGAAAAAATGTCTTGCAGGCATCCCAAAAGTCGTGATAGAGAGGCTCGATCTTCCCCAAGCAGGCGCAGACTGCTGTCATTTTCTTCATCATCCTGGGGATTGCTAAGATGAAGAGCATTTGTGATGGTCAGAAACTTCCTACAGGACATGATCCCAGCAGGAAGTGGAACACTAGATTTGAGACCTCCTCCAATAGTCAGTCACGACAGAGACCTTCTGAAGGAGAGGTCCACTGAAGACTTCCGGGTTCACTTCTGCACCACTCTAATAGGGCTGCATGATTATGGCCAAAATGATCATCACGATTATTTTGACCAATGTTGAGCTCACGATTATTTGTTGATTTTAACCAAAACAAATTTTGTCACATAGGCTAATAGGCTAATCCATTTTATGCTACATTCCTGCTAATGTACAAATATGTGCATCAAAATAAAATAGGCCCTCTTAATCACCAAAATTCAGTGCATCTCCTTAAAGAATAAATAAAACTATGAAAATGTAGCAAAACTTCAACAGGGCACCATTTTACATTGTGTATATATATATATATATATATATATATATATATATATATATATATATATATATATATATATATATATATATATATATATACACTTCCTCATTCTCATCTCTCTGTTGTAAACATTGCCAGAACGTTTATACACGTGAAAACAAGAAGCTAATAAACGCACGATTATGATGGCATATGGTTTGTGTTTACGGATCGCTCGATCGCGGATCGTGGGAAGTCAAAATTGTGATTGTGATTAAAATTGTATTAATTGTGCAGCCCTACACTCTAATTCACCGTTGGTTCCTTCAAGATTTTATCTTAAAATTAAATAACACTTTTAATTTAATGATATATGCATTCTTTATAACAACATTCTTCACTCAGACATATTATTTGTATAAATTAAGTAAGGAATAATTGATGAAGGGTCGTTGAATTATTTGAAAATAATTATAATAATAATAATAATGCGGCCACGACACGAAGCGGCCGTTACACCTCGGCCGTGCATTATTTTCGAATAATTCAACGGACCGGAGTCAGTTATTCACCTTATACTACGGTCACCAGACCTCAAGACATTGTTCAGATGTTGTATTTCAAGACATTTTCAGGTTTTTGTCCTTAAAATGCTCTGGTGTGTAGTAGTGTTAATTTCGCTAACGGAATCTATGACGAAAAATGTTCGTTGACAACCTTTTTTCCATGACTAAGATGAGACGATGACGAGATGACACCAATGTCTGTAAACGATAACTGACTATATCAACATGCAATATCTTGACGGAAAAAAACGAGACTAAAATGTAGTTAAAAAATAAAAACTTGACAGAGTTTTTGTCGAGTTACAGACCATTTTTAACAAGCTTTCATGCTAACGGTTGACAAATTTCAGAGCTTTTCTGTTATAAGAACACGTTTTCTGACACTACACTATGAAAGAAGCGTGGATCATCTGAAAACAGACAAACTAGTAATCTGCAGTTTAGCGATCTCCATTTTAAATGTTCTGCTTAAATAAAAGTGTCATTCAGTCTGTCTGTGCTCCTTCTTGAGCTGCTTGCTGTTGTCTGTGACTAAAACTGCGATCAAACCATCTCAGTGATGAACTGAAATAAATCCAAACATGGATCTCTATATTGGGATTGTGGTTGCTGAATAAAAGCACTTATGCAACCTCTGTTGTTTTTATAGAAAAACATTCATGTCATTTGGAATAATTGGATTACTAGGAATTTAACTGTTTTAATAGTTTTGATTCAATAGTTGTACCAGTAGGCCCATATGATAAATATCCTATAATAAATCTGTAAAATAGATCAAATAAACTATACATATGGGTTGACATTCTCTTGATTTGTGCTTAAAGGTGAAAGTGTAATACTTTTAATGAAATGGAAAACATACATTTCTATTTATTCTGATTCAAATTTTGAGCAAAATAATCAGGATTATCACCATTATGCAGCATGAAAATGTGACAAAGTTTCTATTGGTCTAGCGGTCCTGTGCTGATCAGCTCGCCGGGTTGTTTACATCTATCTTTAATGAGTCCCTCGCTACATCTGTGGTCCCCACCTCCTTCAAAAAATCCACCATCATCCCTGTCCCTAAAAACAGTAAACCCTCTTGCCTAAATGACTATCGTCCAGTGGCTCTCACGTCTATAGTCATGAAGGTCTTTGAGAGACTCATTAAAAACACCATTTGCGCCTTCATTCCTGACACTTTGGACCCTCTTCAGTTTGCCTATCGTCCCAATAGAGCGACTGAAGATGCCATCTCTCATGTCCTCCACTCCTCCCTCACTCACATCGACAGCAAAAGTGGGAACTACGTAAGGTTGCTATTTATTGACTATAGCTCAGCCTTTAACACCATAGTTCCCATTAAGCTAACCTCCAAACTCCTGGATCTCGGCCTGAATCCTTCTCTCTGCCACTGGATTGAGGACTTCCTCACTGGCAGGCCTCAGGTGGTGAGAGTAGGCCAGTTCACCTCCACCTCCATCACCCTGAGTGTGGGAGCTCCACAGGGCTGTGTCCTGAGTCCCCTGCTCTACTCTCTCTACACGCATGACTGTTTGTCCACACACAGCTCCACCTCTATCATCAAATTTGCTGATGATACTGTTGTCCTGGGCCTCATCTCCAACAACAATGAGACGGCATACTTGGACGAGGTGGAGCATCTAACATCATGGTGCCAGGACAACTGTCTCTCTCTGAATGTTGGCAAGACCAAAGAAATGATTGTGGACTTCAGGAAGAGACAGCAACGGACATACTCCCCCCTCATGATCAGCGGGTCACCAGTAGAGAGAGTGAGCAGCTTCAAGTACCTGGGAGTAAACATCTCAGAGGACCTGACCTGGACTGCTCACATTCAGACACAGGTGAAAAAAGCCAGGCAAAGACTGTACCACCTGTGCCAGCTGAGGAAATTCAGGGTTTCACCAGCTATCCTGAAAACTTTCTATTTAGGGGCGATAGAAAGTGTTTTAACTCAGTGCATCACAGCGTGGTATGGGAACAGCACCAGTCATGACCGCAAAGCCCTGCAAAGAGTTGTGCGCTTATCCGAGCGTATCTCAGGGTCAGCTCTCCCGTCTCTGCAGGACGTCTACACCAAACGCTGCAAAGGTAGAGCTACCAAGATCATCAAGGACTCTAATCACCCTGCAAACCCTCATTTCACGCTGCTACCATCTGGTAAGCTTCCCAAGCCTGATGGCCAAAACTGAGAGACTCAGGAGGAGCTTCTTCCCCAGGCCATCAGACTCCTGAACTTAACGTCACGTGACTTCACTTCAGGATAAACATCGATACACTGACATTGCACTGCACTTTCTGTTCTCGTTGTTACTGTGTAACAACCTGTTATAAACCTGTTTGCACATTATACTCTTTATACATTTGTTAACCACATATTTATAAGTCTACAGTTTACTCACTGCACAGTCTACTTCAATTATTTTATTCCACTTTATCCTTATTTTTTACCTTTTTTTCTTGACTTGATTATTATAATTATAATTATAGAGATATATATATATATATATATATATATATATATATATATATATATATATATATATATATATATATATATATATATATATATATACACACACAGTACTTTTTTATTCTATTTCTATTATAATTTCCTCCTTGTGTTTTTAACTGTGAATTTGCACTGTCCATGGAGCGGACCTGTTTACATTTCACTGCCAGTTGTATATTCTGTATATAACTGTGTATGTGACAAATAAAATTCTTGAATCTCTATTGATTAAAACTAGATTAAAATGCTCAGACATTTGCCCCCGGTTTCACAGACCAGGCTTAAGCTAGTCCCAGACTAAAATGCATGTTTGAGCTGTTTTAACTGAAAGCAACTTGCACTGAGATATCTTAAAATACAAACCCGATTCCAAAAAAGTTGGGACACTGTACAAATTGTGAATAAAAATGCAATGCAAGAATGCAATGATGTGGAAGTTTCAAATTTTTATATTTTATCCAGAATACAACATAGATGACATATCAAATGTTTAAACTGAGAAAATGTACCATTTTAAGGGAAAAAACTTTTAAGTTGATTCTAAATTTCATGGCATCAACACATCTCAAAGAAGTGTTTCCCACTGTGTGGCATCCCCTCTTCTTTTTATAACAGTCTGCAAACGTCTGGGGACTGAGGAGACAAGTTGCTCAAGTTTAGGAATAGGAATGTTGTCCCATTCTTGTCTAATACAGGCTTCTAGTTGCTCAACTGTCTTAGGTCTTCTTTGTCGCATCGTCCTCTTTATGATATGCCAAATGTTTGGGTGAAAGATCTGGACTGCAGGCTGGCCATTTCAGTACCCGGATCCTTCTTCTACACAGCCATGATGTTGTAATTGATGCAGTATGTGGTCTGGCATTGTCATGTTGGAAAATGCAAGGTCTTCCCTGAAAGAGATGACGTCTGGATGGGAGCATATGTTGTTCTAGAACTTGGATATACCTTTCAGCATTGATGGTGCCTTTCCAGATGTGTAAGCTGCCCATGCCACACGCACTCATGCAACCCCATCCCATCAGAGATGCAGGCTTCTGAACTGAGCGCTGATAACAACTTGGGTTGTCCTTGTCCTCTTTAGTCCGGATGACATGGTGTCCCAGTTTTCCAAAAAGAACTTCAAATTTTGATTGGTCTGACCACAGAACAGTTTTCCACTTTACCACAGTCCATTTTAAATGAGCCTTGGCCCAGAGAAAACGCCTGCGCTTCTGGATCATGTTTAGATATGGCTTCTTTTTTGACCTATAGAGTTTTAGCCGGCAACGGTGAATGGCACGGTGGATTGTGTTCACCGACAATGTTTTCTGGAAGTATTCCTGAGCCCATGTTGTGATTTCCATTACAGTAGCATTCCTGTATGTGATGCAGTGTACGCTCTAAGGGCCCGAAGATCACGGGCATCCAGTATGGTTTTCCGGCCTTGACCCTTACGCACAGAGATTGTTCCAGATTCTCTGAATCTTTGGATGATATTATGCACTGTAGATGATGATAACTTCAAACTCTTTGCAGTTTTCCTCTGAGAAACTCCTTTCTGATATTGCTCCAGTATTTTTGGCCGCAGCATTGGGGGAATTGGTGATCCTCTGCCCATCTTGACTTCTGAGAGACACTGCCACTCTGAGAGGCTCTTTTTATACCCAATCATGTTGCCGATTGACCTAATAAGTTGCAAATTGGTCCTCC
Organism: Paracanthobrama guichenoti; assembly: GCA_018749465.1. Lineage (NCBI taxonomy): Eukaryota > Metazoa > Chordata > Actinopteri > Cypriniformes > Gobionidae > Paracanthobrama > Paracanthobrama guichenoti. The sequence goes on along the minus strand of CM031946.1, from coordinate 26,726,123 downwards.
AGCTGTTCCTTATATGTACATTTAACTTTTCCGGCCTCTTATTGCTACCTGTCCCAACTTTTTTGGAATGTGTAGCTCTCATGAAATCCAAAATGAGCCAATATTTGGCATGACATTTCAAAATGTCTCATTTTCAACATTTGATATGTTATCTGTATTTTATTGTCAGTCAAATATAAGTTTATGAGATTTGTAAATTATTGCATTCCTTTTTTATTCACAATTTGTACAGTGTCCCAACTTTTTTAGAATCAGGTTTGTATGTCACTGCTATTGTTTTATCTCAAGATGCACACCAGTGATGAGTTTTTCTAGGGCAAGTTTATAAAAGCTACTTAAATGCCCTAATTGAACTAAGGCCCAATCCTGGTTTAGTTTAATTTCTGTTTGTGAAACCAGACATCTTAGTTGATTAAAACTTTTGACTAAACAAAAACAGGTCGACTAACCCATTTTTTTGGCCAAATTTTTCTGAATGGTTTCATGCATATAGTCATGTTAATAGTGTCCTATGTGAACATTTATTTCCCCCATGTTTTTTTTTTGTTTTTTAAATCAATCTTGAAAATCGTATTTGAATGTGTGGCAACTATAGTTGCCGGTGGGCAAATATGTTGTATGTACTAGAGCCCTGCACGGGACTGTTAAACCCGCCCGCTCCCACAACCTATATGTTCCACTCCCGCGGACTTTATCCCACAGCTTGTGAAAAATGCACACATACTCAGACTAAATATTCATTCAAGTTAACATCCAGAATAACAGACTTTAAATATGATTGCATTTAATCAAGATGAAGTAACTAATGCTAAATCAAAGCACCACACATGACAAAAAATATTGGGTAGTCTATTTTTATTTTTTAGGAGCGTTATAAGACATTAACCGTTAAAACAAAACTGCAACTAGCGGCCCCTCAGTTTTTAGGCTACTGCATACATACTCACCAAACGAGTAACTTGAGAATAACTAACCCTAACCTAACCTAACTTTGAAAACAGGCTATATAATTCAAACAAATTAAATACAAAAGAAAATAAATAAAATGCTTTAAAAAAAAACTCACAGATTTCTAGTGTTGATTAAACTCACAGAGTTGATTTCAACACTTTTTCGGAGTTTATATAGCTCCACACTCTCCAGAGTTAAAAAAATAATAATAATAAATAGTTAAATATTTAATATTATGTCAGAGTTCCTTCTTTGACTCTAACAAGTGTTAAAATAACTCTTTAAGAGATACAGAAAAACAACACTGTTCAGAGTTACACATTTTTAGGTGGGTAGAATTAGTTTTACTCTATAGTCTCAAAAAAAAAAAACCCTACAAAACACTGGTAAATAAATTAAAAATACTTAAATTAACTCCAGCACACAAAATAATTTCCATCAACTTGTTTATTTTTAATTTTCCTTCACAGTGCAATTTGAATTAAAACATTACAAAAGAAGGAATGATGTATAAACGTACAAAACGTAATCACTTACATGACTAGGGTTAGGATGGACGCTGAACATTAGACACAAACATAATGTGCAGTCACAGAGAAAACAAACATTGACTCATTGGCTAATGAAGTATGGGAATGCCTCTGAAGACTTTATTAAACATTATTAAAATGGCCCTACTTTATGAAAGATTACAAGTCTTTCAACAGCATCACATGTAGGGTTGGGTATCGTTTGGGTTTACCAGTGCCAAACCGATACTTTTAAAACGGTACCGGTGCCTGAACCGATACTTTCAATTAAAGAAGAGCCATAAAACAATGGTGGATGACAATAAAGAAAGAAATGGTTATTGAATTTTTTTCAAGGTTCAACATTATTTTGCAGAAATATGACTATATTCTCTGGCTAAATATTTTAGAACACGTGGCCTTATTGTTTCCATGGCGACGCGTCGTGCTTCTCACATGACATACAGCAGCCGCAATAACGCTATATCACAGATGTAGGCTATCGGTTTTATTTTTTTAAACTCAAAATACAAACTTGTTATCTATGTCATGAACTATCTGATGTTCTGATTTTCAAATATGTGTAAGTGAATGTGTGTTAGTTGATCTATAATGCGCGCTGGGCGCCGCCATGTTAGTTTGTGCCTCAGAGAATCGGATCTGTCGGATTTACATCACGTCTCACAAAATACATGAAAGTAAGTGACCGGTGAACTGGGAGAAGAACAGAGTAAACAATATAGTTAACTATATAATGTGTATTTGATATAAATAAGACACGTAGGCAAATTATAACTGTCTGAAATGATTATTATTGCCTCTTGCATAGACATCAGTGTGTTTTTGCTAGTACTTGTGTGCATTTAAATGTCTGAAAACTAAAATAAACATGATGTGGTGAAAACACTGAATAGTTGTGATATGTGACGAGCGCTGAGTGCATCTGTCTCTGGCTCGGCGCCAGTCAAAGCGCGAAAGCACGTTTGAATTATGTGGCACCGAAATGAGGCACTGAAAACTGTGGTCTAATTCGGTCCGGTACATACCAATTATATAGGTAACAGTGCCATATTGGAACCGGGTTTCGGTACCCAACCCTAATCACATGGACTCATTTTTGGAGACTTCAGTCCTCCTGGTGGTGGTGGAAGGAGATGTATCAGTAACAGAAGGAATGCCATTTCCTGGTCGTAGACTGAAGACAAAGATTTGCATGAATTAATTAACTGAAAACTTCAAATGCAATAACATTTAAGTTTGATTTAAGAAACATGCAAAATGTGCACTGTTGGTGGGCCTCCAGGAAAGTGGTTGGGAACCACTGGGAACTGCCACTTTCAAGCCTCAGAAAGGTAGTAAAGACCTCATTAAAGTAATCCATATGACTAGTAGTTGTACCTCCATTTTATTAAACGATGCGAGTGCTTTGTTTGCGATAACCACTTTGGCCACTTTATTTACAAAATATTAAACTCCAACGCATTCTTGCAACAACGCTCATGGCATCACAACACGCGTGTCTTATGAACGTGCATTGGGAGATTCCTATTTTGTAAATGAAGTGGTTAAATTATGTTTTTTGCATATACAAAGCACTTGCGTCACTTTAGTCACATGGATTACTTAAAAGATGTCTAAACTACCTTTCAGGGGCTTGAAATTGGTAGTTGCGTGGACTATTAAAAGAGACAGAAACCTCTCAGATTTCCTTAAAACATCTTCATTTGTGTTTCAAAGATGAGTGAAAGTGTTACAGGTTTGGTATGGCACAAGGGTGAGTAATGACAATTTTCATTTCTGGGTGAACTAACCTTTTAAGAGACTCAAAAAAAAAAAAAAAAAAAAAAAAAAATCAAGCTTTGTTCAAACCTGTTTAGCATACAGAGAAAACAAATATTATCTGGTTATGTATGAAAAGTGCATTTCCTGTCATCACCACACAAAGCACAGTTTTTAAGGTGACAATTGGTTATACATATGAAGATTGTACTGTATTTTGAAGATATTGCATTGTATCTTCTATTATAAAGATGAAGATTGACATTTTGTTAAACAAAAAACCATTAAAACACTTTACTGTTATAAACTATTTAGGTTCTGTTAGATGTGTTTTGACTACTTTTTATATGTTGTAAAATTAGATAACAAAGATATATTAACAGATTTTTTTTTAATAGGGCCTCATTGATTAATTTTGCCTGGGGCCCGCCCGCCACATTGCCTTGTCCAACGAGGTCGTTGAATATTTCTGCATCGACTTCTGTCCCTGTTGCATCATTGTATGTAACTTTTGCATCTGATGGTAAGCAAAATCTCTCGATGACTGAAAAAGATGATAAGATAAAACTGAATATCTTACTTTCACAACGAAAGACTGTTTGAGATGAACACATGCATCATTCGGATGCAAGCAGAATTTAAATATGGCTAATTTTAATAAAATGTTGTGCAATGCCCTTCTATAAAATAGTATAGCTTAAAGGGATACTTCAGTGATTAGCATTAAGCTTTGTCTCAGTAGAAACCCGGTAGTATATTCGAATTATCGTACTTTCCCCCCTCATATCCCCCTGAGACGAGAGATTTATGCATTTTATTTCTGGAAAAAATCCTCCCATGATGCAAATATCGGAATCTTTGGACAGAGGCTAAAGACTACAGCCAGTAGAAGGAGCTAGTTCCGCATGTTTTCAACCCGCCCATCGGTGGTGGGATCTCACTCACAGAATGTAAATGCGCACGGCCGCTCGGAATATTCCGAATACATCGGAATCTTTGGACAGAGGCTAAAGACTACAGCCAGTAGAAGGAGCTAGTTCCGCATGTTTTCAACCCGCCCATCGGTGGTGGGATCTCACTCACAGAATGTAAATGCGCACGGCCGCTCGGGCATTCATAACGGAGCGGTGCGGAGCAAAGTGAGTGTTTCAACTTTTCAAATGAATAGCTTCCATAGGCATGATCTGAAAACGCGCCGCGAATGAATGCCGTGCTTACCTCAGCTCTGCTCTTCGCTCTCGTGATGAATGAAATCTGACTCCTGCTGCGTTTGTGCCGTGACTTTTGTTCGGCTCACTCACACTTTATTGAAAAGACACGTTTCGTTTTTAATTGTAGTGTCTATTCTCTAACTGAATGAAATTATTTTATTACTATGAAAATGAAAACAACGGTGGGGGCGGTGTCATGGTGGGCAAGTGATAACCAGTAGCAGTGGCTTTGGGAGTGGCCTCGTTGGGCAGCGAAACAAGTGCATTCTGGGAGTTGTTGTCTTTCTTCCACATGAAACAAAAATAAATTTTCTGTCTTTTCTCAGTCTAGAAGGCAGCAAATTCAAAAATAATTTCACATTTCTACTACATAAATGACCCAGTTTAAATACACATTCATCTTCCCAGCGCTGAAGTACCCCTTTAAGGCATGTAAAGAAATATTTTTATCATATTTTAATCAAATTAAATAAACCAAACCTTTTAGATGAAGTTGCATAAAGTCAAACGGTCCATCAATACAATCCAGCTTCACATACTTTTGCTGTTCCCTTTACTTGTCCTGGACAAGCATTTTCATTGTAACATGCAAAGGTGTTTGACAATGTAAATCGGTGTAAACGAAGACCACTGTATGCTGCACGACAGATCATTTCAGCAAGCATCAATATCACGACGTGCGGATGCGCAAGTCACATCGCAGACTCGACAGTCAACTGCACCATCCTTTATTTTTTTCTCCAGTGACAATTATTTGACAAAAACCTCTTTTTATAAAAACTAAGTTTTTTTATTTCTTCGCTGAGATTGTAAAACCCTTCCTTAATTACGTTATAGATGGCTTCTCTATAGGCTAGCTAATCACTTAGACAAATTACATCTGTTCAGTCCTCACATTAAACAAAGCTACGTAAAGAATATTTGAACTCGTTTTAATAATTTGTTACATCATTTTATTTAAATCATGGCTACATTGTAATAATTCAATCCCTTAGTTAAATCAAAACGACGAAGCGTAACGTTACGTATTTAGTAATGTGTGACCACGTGTCTGTATAAAAGATCATAAATAGATGAGTTGTGTTTATATAAATACATACATATTCATATAAAGATAGGGAAAGAGAGATGATACCGTGGCCATGAATGAAGAATTCGTTCTCGTCTGTTAGAATCGCACGTAAATCATGACCGCTATACTAATTAATTTCTTCGTTTTGATTATTTGTCTGCATTTTTTTATGCAGGGCTCCGTACTACGTAATATTGTACATGCTGCTGTTGAATTCATGGAATCAGTCATTAATGTTTAAGTTTGATTAATTGTACTTACCGTTCAAACCACGAGGATATAATGGCGGCTCTGGCAATTTCTGGCAAAGTAGTGAAACGCGTGTGCGTCGACGTCACTGGACGGAGTGTAATTGGTTTAACACTGATGATCAACTCATCAAAAAATAACTCCAACACCGAACACCATTTTACTCTAAAATTCTTAAAATGACTCTTTGGGTGTTAAAATCAACTCGGAAATGTTTAACACCCAAATTTCAACACTCCAGTTTTTACTGTGTAGCTTGCTTAACAAGCTGTTGCAAAAAAGAAAAACTCGGGCCTTGCTTTGATTACTCCATATTAATATGAAGGAAAAGTATATTGCTGACTGACTGCGGTCCCAGACTTGTGCGTCTTTCTTCCAAGATCCGCCCACACACACTGAATGCCCTCTCTGACGGCGCACTAGATGCTTTTGTCAAGTAAACAGCCGCTTTAATTTTCTTCTTAACTTGTGTTGACACACCTAATTTCACCATTCCCAGTGGGTCTCCCACGAAATGTTCAGCAAAGGTAAAACCGCCCGCTCCCACGGGAGCCCAAACCCAATGCAGCCCTCTAGTATGCACCCTTTCAATGTCAACTTTGAATTGGAGGAGAACATTTGGCATCTAACCCAAAATAACTGCTTTCAACAGATCAATTGTTATTCATAAATTATGTATAAAAGTCAAAGAACATTTAATGTGAACGGCATTGTGTATCAAAAAGTTAAATGAAAATAAATAAAATGAAGAGAAAATTACATCTATATAACAAAAAAATAACTGCATACAGACCATTTCTTTCAAAAGAATTTCAGAATGGGAAGTTATTTCATACGTGTCCTTGATTTATTAACCCCTTTGCAGTCAAGGATCACTGACGGCCCCAGATTACTGTCATGCAACATTCACTGCATGTTAAAATATCACATTCTTGCTTGATCTGGACAAACTGAGTATCATTAGAAAGATTAAAGACTCCAGCTTCAATATTTGACCACTGTTTATGATAAAACTGTTTGGAGTTAAAGTGTAATACTAACCTTTTATATTGCGTTATGTAGCTTGATGCTAACTGTAGCTCTAATGCACCTGTCAAGCCAGGAGTTATATTTTATTCCACCATCTATTTCACATAATACCCAGAGCATGCTTTTTTTTTGTTCGTATTATTGGTAGAAAGACTTCAGATAATAGGTTTTAATGTAAAGTGGGATGAATGTGGGGTTGATGGGCAATCCAGAATACCTGAATAGGCTATAATGGCTGAATACAAACAAAAGAAATACTATAAAAGAATGAGGATCAAGTCATTCATGACAGACATGTATTGTTTTGTGTGAAAACAATGGAGTATGAATTGAGCAGTTGGAAGACTAGTTAGAAGACTGCAAGTATTTGTTTTACAGGGCAATAACATAATGATAGCAGCCTTCGCTAAAAACTCACATGATATGCAATACAATACGCTACAAAAGAATGCGTGGTTTTAGAGATGGCATCCTCAGATTTGAAATGAAGCATGACCACACTTGTGGCTTTACTTTAGTTGTGGTTATACTACATTCACATATTTTCTTAATTTTTTTAAATGTTTGAGCCTATATAATCACCATATTAATAATAGTCCGAGTAATTCTGAGTCTGGGGTTAACCTTGTAACACAGTGTACTCCATAATATGATCAAAGGCGGCTGTGAAAATAAATCTTCATTGTTAATCCTTTTGCTCTTCTGTTTTAAAAATGTAACCTTTCATTAGAGTAAGAATAAATAAAAAAAATCTCATTATGAAATAAATGTTTTTCTCTAATACACATTGCTCACAATTAATCAATACTTTTTGCAACCTCCTTTTGCCAAGATAACAGCTCTGAGTCTTCTATAAAGCCAGATGAGTTTGGAGAACACTTGACAAGAGATCAGAGACCATTCCTTCATACAGAATCTTTCCAGATCCTTCAGATTCACAGCTCCATGTTGGTGCTTCTCTTCAGTTCCCCCCACTCATTTTATAGTGTTTAGGGCTTCCTCCAAAAAAAAGAAAAACGAAAAAAACTGAATGAGAAAAATCATTACAAAATGTGCCAATTACTGTAAAAGGCACTCGTTTTTATAAAGTAATACTGTCCAAAAGCGACACCCGCAGGTGAAGTTACAGCGAGAGGCGCGCCTACTCTGTCCCCATTGACTTATGCTGCGTTCACAGCAAACGTGATAGAGCGTCAAATTCGTGTCTAGTTGGACACTTGAACATCCACTTGGTCCAAAGTCCTTTGGACGCGTGTATAAAGTGAGCATTTGAAGCAAAATTGTTAGTGCTAGGCAAAGTGCTAGGCGGTTGTCGGTTTGCAAGGATCACTAACTGGTATCTCTGATCATAAACTTTTAACAGTTAGATTTGACTTTCCTCTTCCTGAACCTCTTCTCAAAACTACTATTAATTATCGCAGTGTTAAATCTGTTGTAACGGTGGTGGCAGCCCCAATTCAACAAACCAATTTAACAAAACTGCCAAAATTTTAACAACCCAGGATAGCAATTAAAACCCACCATTTACATAAAGACACAGAAAAAGTTCACTTTTCAGGTCACAAAACACTTCATTTTCCCAGAGGAATTTTATTCCTTAAATATCATTGTTTCAGGTAAGGAAACACAAAAAACTAAACAAAAGAGAAAACAAAACACAAAAAATATCAACGTAACAGGTCAGTCCGTATTATTCACACAATCACAAACATTAAAGGTGAAATCCTGAAATCCCAGCTGATACTGGTCACGTCACACTCAAAGTCCGCCTTGGCAGATTCATACCTCCACCTTCTCGCCAAATTTTATACATGATAAAAATAAAACACTTTAAATAAATACTTAGGGGCTGAGAAAACACGAAACAACTAGAAAACTCAAAAATTAGCAATAATCATTATACTTAAAACAATAACAAAACATACAGATAGGCAATAGAATAAAGTGCAGAAGTGAATGGAATGTGTGTGTGTGTGTGTGTGTGTGTGTGTGTGTGTGTGTGTGTGTGTGTGTGTGTGTGTGTGTGTGTGTGTGTGTGTTAGCATGTGAATCTGTGAATGAGTGCTGGCTGGAAACTGCGACACTGACCAATTTGGCGTGACTGGAGTTTAGTGGGACCTCTTCAGGCTCCAAAATGAAAAGGAACACCCTTCCCCCAACAATTCCCCCAACAGCCAATCTTAGATGTGCGTCGCTTCAGAATCCACAGACTCCACGTCGTACCAAACAGCATGCACGGAGAACATCAGATGAACAAGCGGCCGTCTTTCCACTTTCACGGTGACCCAAAACTTCTCACATTAACTTTCGCTCATGCAGACCAGACCCACCAACACTACTGACGTGTCCTTTTTTCCCAACACCCAGGTGAAACAGACCTTGCCCTTATATACATTTCCGCTATTAATTAACTTACTCCACCTTTTCTGTTTGAAAGTGACTGTGAAAGTAAATAGTATTGCAAGTATTGTAAATAGTATAGCACTGTTACACTGTTGATCCTCTGTCATTCTCAGACTCCATTAAAGGATTAGTTCACTTTTAAATAAACTTTTGCTGATAATTTACTCACCCCCATGTCATCCAAGATGTCCATGTCTTTCTTTCTTCAGTCGAAAAGAAATTAAGGTTTTTGATGAAAACATTCCAGGATTTTTCTCCATATAATAGACTTCAGTGGGCTCCAAACGGTTCAAGGTCCAAATGACAGTTTCAGTGCAGGGCTTTAAACCATACCAGACGGCGAATAAGGGTCTTATCTAGCGAAACGATCGCTCATTTAAAAAAAATAAATACAAATGTTTATGTTTTATAAGCACAAATGCTCGCCTTGCTCTGTTCTGATTTCTGCTCCTTTGGATCTAAATCCTCTGCAGAGGCAAGCGTTGATCCGTTGCTCGTGAACGAGTTAAACTCTTTCTATGCTCGCTTTGACTGTAACCGCGGCAACGCGACTCCGCCAAGTGGCGCGTTAGAGGAAATTACTCAGAGCAGCAACAATCACGTGATCTCTGTCTCGGAGGATGAAGTTCGGAGAGCACTCAAGCGTGTGGACGTCAGGAAAGCTGCTGGGCCGGATGGTATTTCAGGTCGTGTTCTGCGGTCCTGTGCTGATCAGCTCACCGGGTTGTTTACATCTATCTTTAATGAGTCCCTCGCTACATCTGTGGTCCCCACCTCCTTCAAAAATCCACCATCATCCCTGTCCCTAAGAACAGTAAACCCTCTTGCCTAAATGACTATCGTCCAGTGGCTCTCACGTCTATAGTCATGAAGGTCTTTGAGAGACTCATTAAAAACACCATTTGCTCCTTCATTCCTGACACTTTGGACCCTCTTCAGTTTGCCTATCGTCCCAATAGATCGACTGAAGATGCCATCTCTCATGTCCTCCACTCCTCCCTCACTCACATCGACAGCAAAAGTGGGAACTACGTAAGACTGCTATTTATTGACTATAGCTCAGCCTTTAACACCATAGTTCCCACCAAGCTAACCTCCAAACTCCTGGATCTCGGCCTGAATCCTTCTCTCTGCCACTGGATTGAGGACTTCCTCACTGGCAGGCCTCAGGTGGTGAGAATAGGCCAGTCCACCTCCACCTCCATCACCCTGAGTGTGGGAGCTCCACAGGGCTGTGTCCTGAGCCCCTGCTCTACTCTCTCTACACGCATGACTGTTTGTCCACACACAGCTCCACCTCTATCATCAAATTTGCTGATGATACTGTTGTCCTGGGCCTCATTTCCAACAACAATGAGACGGCATACTTGGACGAGGTGGAGCATCTAACATCATGGTGCCAGGACAACTGTCTCTCTCTGAATGTTGGCAAGACCAAAGAAATGATTGTGGACTTCAGGAAGAGACAGCAACGGACATACTCCCCTCATGATCAGCGGGTCACCAGTAGAGAGAGTGAGCAGCTTCAAGTACCTGGGAGTAAACATCTCCGAGGACCTGACCTGGACTGCTCACATTCAGACACAGGTGAAAAAAGCCAGGCAAAGACTGTACCACCTGCGCCAGCTGAGGAAATTCAGGGTTTCACCAGCTATCCTGAAAACTTTCTATTTAAGGGCGATAGAAAGTGTTTTAACTCAGTGCATCACAGCGTGGTATGGGAACAGCACCAGTCATGACCGCAAAGCCCTGCAAAGAGTAGTGCGCTTATCCGAGCGTATCTCAGGGTCAGCTCTCCGTCTCTGCAGGACGCCTACACCAAACGCTGCAAAGGTAGAGCTACCAAGATCATCAAGGACTCTAATCACCCTGCAAACCCTCATTTCACGCTGCTGCCATCTGGTAGCGCTTCCGAAGCCTGATGGCCAAAACTGAGAGACTCAGGAGGAGCTTCTTCCCCAGGCCATCAGACTTCTGAACTCAGTCACTTAACATCACGTGACTTCACGTCCAGGATAAACATCGATACACTGACATTGCACTGCACTTTCTGTTCTCGTTGTTACTGTGTAACAACCTGTCATAAACCTGTTTGCACATTATACTCTTTATACATTTGTTAACCACATATTTATAAGTCTACAGTTTACTCACTGCAAAGTCTACTTCAATTATTTTATTCCACTTTATCCTTATTTGTTACCTTTTTTTCTTTGACTTGATTATTTATAATTCTACAGATATAGACATATATATATATAGAGAGAGTACTTTTTTTATATCCTATTTCTATTATAATTTCTTCCTTGTGTTTTTAACTGTGAATTTGCACTGTCCATGGAGCGGACCTGTTTACATTTCACTGCCGGTTGTATATTCTGTATATAACTGTGTATGTGACAAATAAAACTCTTGAATCTTGAATAAAACTCTTGAATCTTGTTCTGTGATGCGTGTTCGTGACGTCACGTAATACAGAATTACGTTGAAAAGGTCACGGTTCAAAAAGGTAGGGCAGGGCGAAAAAACTCCATCGCATCTTCTACTCGAAGTTCAAAATCGTCCGACATCGTTGTTTTACCTTTTAACTCCATTTTTGTTCAACTTGTAAACACTGACACTGTACTTCCGCCTACGTCAAGCGTAACTGTAATACGTGACGTCACAAACGCGCGTCACAGAACACAGCTAGACGAGCATTTGTGCTTATAAAACTTTAACTTTTCTTTTTTGTTTCGCTAGATAAGACCCTTATTCATCGTCTGGAATCGTTTAAAGCCCGGTGGACCTTGAACCATTTGGAGCCCATTGAAGTCCATTATATGGAGAAAAATCCTGGAATGTTTTCGTCAAAAACCTTAAATTTCTTTTCGACTGAAGAAAGACATGGACATCTTGGATGACATGGGGGTGAGTAAATTGTCAACTAGTCCTTTAATGCATCTTCTCTGTCTTCTTACTCTGATTTTGCTTGTCCTTCTGCTGTTCTCTCTACTTACAACTCTATCTCTGAAGCCTTGGACAATCACGCCCCTATGATAACTAAGCTGGTACCTTCATCTCATGCGTCACCTTGGTATACACCTGAGCTCCGACTGCTTAAACCGCCAGACGTATTGAACGCCGATATAAGAAAAGTGGCCTGGATGTGCATTTCTGTGATCACCAGCTGAAATACAAGTCCGCTCTTAATGCCACACGTACAGAATATTACTCCAACATAATTAACACTGCTAAAAGTTGTCCTAATACATTTTCAACTGTTAACAAACTATTACCAATAAAAAAGCTCAACGTTATGCAGAGGAGGCCCCAAGCCCCAAAATGAAAGAAAACAATATTTAAGCAACATGTGTGTTACATTTAATCTTCTGAAGTCATAATTTTCATATGAAAAAGATTTACATTTTGAACAGACTGAAATTCAAGTAATTCACAAAAAATCTTGTCATTCATCCTGTATTGGCCAAGTTCAGTTATTGCTACTTTTCTTATGACTGGAGAATGTGTTGTCCTTTTGAATTTTTTGTAAGTCTTAATCTGACTGATCTATTTTTTGATACTGAACTCATTGACTTGGTGATCCATATCACTTGGGATAAAAAGTGGCCTAATGCCTTTTTTATTACCGTATAGAATATAAGACTAGGTTTGTGTCCTAAAAATAGGCTGAAAAATGGTGGGTGATATAGACAAAATCACGGGGGAAAGGGAGAAAGCAGGGGGAAACGGTAGAGGGCGCCAACACGATAGGCTACGTAATTACAGTGACAGTGTTATGAATTAAATAAACAGTAAAGTGCCGCCATGGAGAAGTCAAGAGATCATCTTGAGAAAAGAGCTTCAAAAGTTGGTCAAATAAACCAAGAGTTATGACACCAATTTTAAACTTATGGTCGTGAATGAGGAAGAATCATCTAATAATTGCAAAGCTGCCAAAAAATTTGGAGTCACAGAATGCAATGTTCGGAGGTGGCGAGCACCTTTTTCCCCAAAAAATAAGTCTGGAAAATGGGGGGGGTTGTCTTATATTCGGGTATATACGGTATTTTTACTGAAATATTGAAAATTCAGTCTGTTCTTTAAAACCATCAAATGACAGATTCACTAGGCGTTGAATAAATATGTATGACATTCAGTTTGAGATCAGTCTCTCTCATCAGAGATAGTCCTGTATCAAGACCTCATGCAAAATTTAAGTTATCAGGGGATCTGAGAACATGTGTCTGAAGAACTCTGGGAAGGCCAAAAACAGCATGTGTTTGGAAAGCAGCTGAGGCTTACAAAATGATGGATATTGGTGACCCCAAGCATAGCCACTTACCAAATCTGGCAACATTAAGAAAAGCCAAACAAGAGACAAAGACCCAATCATGTCATTGCATTATCTAAAATACAGTGTACCGCACAATGGAAGCATTCATGACATAGGGTTTGATAGTTTTTTGCCATTACTGAAACCACTCTCAGATGCAAGTTTATCAAATGAAATCCAAGTACTCCTTTGTGAGTTTTGATGCAACAGATACTGTTGTGAAAAGACAGAGAAGACCCTGTGGCAATTCTGGACATGTTTTACTGTATTAAGGAGTTTTGAGTTCACAGGGAAATCATGTTCCAGTAGTACAAATGCTATCAGAGAGCCACACCATCAATTCTATTGCGAACAGGCTCACGGAATTGCAACGAGCAGGTGCTGCTGTGCCCAACGAGGTGCTCCGTGATTTCTCCTTGGCTTTGACTGATGTTTATAAGGCCATAACCAGCGCTCCAAGCAGTGCACTGGAGTGCTGACAAGGAAGCCATAACTGTGCGTTCACACCGCCGCCAGCGAGAGTGTCAAAATTCACTCTGGTCGCCCTGCTGATGACGCTGTAGAAAGACGTAGATCAAATGCTTGTTTTTTTTTAAAACTGTATTTAAAGGCGCCGCAAAGCAAACACTCGTGTTGATCGGCGTTTGTGCAGACTGACTACAAGTAGGTAATAAGTTAACCAAATTAAATAATTGAAATGTTAAAAGTAAAAATAAAGATTGATGGAAAGAACTTAATTATATTTACATGTTTGCTATTAAAAGCCATTTGTGTTCATGGTTAAGTTTTATAGGAGTTTAAACATGCAGTTTATAGGAGACGTTTACTAGCCGTGATCTTTAACATTAACATTAATTTGAGTGCAGCCTACATTACAGTAACTGTCCTGGTTGAAGTGTAGCATTAATGCAATTGGTCAAATCAGTGTTGTTTTGAGCAAATGAATTGCATTCCCGCTGAAAAACAAGCTTTCTAGCGCAGAAATTTTGCATATAAATAATGTTGCGCGCCTTCTTATCAAATTCACATCACTATGGATGATCAAGTTGTTGCATTTGGTGGGACACTGCTATACCTGCGAAGACATCGGAGATCGGTGTGGGTGCATGACATTCTCCAAACCCGTCAGCAGCTCGGGGAATATCACTGGCTGGTGCAGGAGCTGCGGTTGGATGATGACAGGTTCCAGCGGTACTTCAGGCTGGACCGGGACCAGTTTGACAGCTTGTTGTCAAAAGATTGCGAATTGCGAGGCAGGACACCAAGTATCTGTACGCTATTAATGCGGCTGAGCGCCTCGCAATTTGTCTATGGTGAGTTCAATATTTGTTTTTCTTTGTTTTTGTGGTTTTCACTCCACAAATTTCAAATTTCCAATGTTGAAAAAGAGGTCGCCAGGGCAATATGGGATGCCTTGGCACAGGAGGTCATGCCAGTCCCCACCACTGAGGACTGGCCACTGACTTCCTCCATCGGTGGAACTTCCCCAACTGCCTTGGGTCCATCGATGGCAAACATGTTGTAATTAGGCCTACAAGGAGACTTACTCTGTTGTGCTCCTGGCGGTGGTAGATGCCCAGTACTGCTTTCGGGTAGTGGATGTGGGTAGTTACGGGAGGACAAACGATGGCAGTGTGCTGGCTAACTCCACCTTCGGCCAGGCACTCCGAGATGGGACCCTTGGCCCTTGGTCAGGTGCAGAGCATTTGGGACCACAGCCACACGTTTTTGTGGCTGATGAGGCCTTTCCACTCTGCCGAGACCTCATGAGGCCGTTTTCTGGACACAATCTCTCCGGCAGGCACAGAATATTCAATTACAGGCTGTCACGGGCAAGGCTGATTGTTGAGAATACCTTTGGTATTCTCACTGCTCAGTGGCTTATGTACAGAGGAGTCAGATTTCAGATTTCAAAAATAATGTAGATGATGCTCCCAGTCACAGAGACTGTTCACATCAGTCCAGACATGGCCAAGAAGGCTGCGTTTGGCTTTAACGTGTTGGCCGTCCTACGTGCTTGGAATAAGCACAGGGCTTCTAACTCTCGATCAGTCAGCCATCCAGAGCCCACTGCCGACCCAGAAGCCATCGCGGAGCAGCCCGCATTTGTCCTGGAGGTTGTCCCGGAGCTGCCCAAGTGCATTGCCCTGCCATGGCCAGCCCTTGACCAGTGTCCTATGATGGATCCTGCCCATGACCAGCGTCCAGAGAGGGATCCTGCCCATGACCAGCATCCAGAGAGGCTTCCATCCCGACCAGCGTCCAGTGATGGCTCCAGCCCGTGACCAGCATCCAGTGATGGCTCCAGCCCGTGTCCCGAGCCCATTGAGGACTCCATCTCCTGCCACGAGTCCAGAGAGCCCGTCCCTACCACCTCAAATCTAGCTTTCTTTGAGTTAGTTTAGGCGCAGCTCCGGTACTACTACTAGATGAACTGCCATCGTCAGTCTGATACTGTGGGTAGATCTAGAAAAAAGACAAACATATTTTAAGTCCCAACATATGATATTGCTATTCATAAATTAAAAGCACCATTATATATGAAAGAATTAACCGTCTTTATTGGTAAGAAACTTACCCGTTTTAAGTGGAAAGCCATTTGTTGTTGATGAGTGGAAGGACGTGAGCTGTTGGCACAACTTGCATTTTACTTTTTTTGGATCATCTTTTACCATTTCAAAGTGCATCCACACTTTAGATTTTCTTATTCCAGACATTGTTAAGTAAATCCTGCCGCCAAGATGCTCCTCGTCTGTCATGGATCAGGGAAAGTGAAACTTAAACTTAAATCTGTCACAGGATTGGTTGGATTTATTCACACACACACACACAAATATTTATTGAACTTTTGAATTTTTTTTACAGCATTATCATAATTAAAGGCTGTATATAACTTAATATAACTGTACAAAACCAGTAGGTCTGTGTGAAATTAGACATTGAGCACCCCCATATTGCCAAAATGGTATGATCCTCATTTCATAACACCCACGAAGATTTGACTGTGAGATCTGTGGTCGAATTGAATCTTCGACTATTCGATCTAGTCACTTAATTTTGCTCTCAAAATGCACCAGATTTATGCATTTAAATTTAAAATGTACAAAATTTCCTTCAGGGCGACATGAAGAACATCACTTCCCAATACAAACACGCCCTATAGTATAATCTCACCCCTGACACTGACAGGTTTCTGTGTAACGCACTGGAAATGCAAATACTAAGGGAATTGCAAGTTTTTACATACACAACGCTGAGAAAATACAAAAAACAGCTATTGCTATTTAAATATGACAGGGTCATAATTCGTGAGACATGGTAATGCACGATTTGCAAGTCCTTTTGGACATTCTTCTGTGCAGTGACGATGAGATCTTTCACAGTTCCTGCACAATTTCGTCGACAGGTTGCCCGTGAAAGTTCTTGTGTTACATGTCAACAAAAGAATCGTCCGCATCAGACCACTTTCTTAACCTCCTCATGCTGTTCATTGCACTCTTCCCTCCCAACATTTGTTCTGTTACCTGTTGTACCTGTTGTGGTGTTCACACTTTACTTTTATATCACTTTTCAGGCACAAAAAAAAAAAAAACATTACTTTACATAAGTTATATAGCCAAATATCAATAGCAACATCACATTCCATATAAACATGGGTATCAAACATAAGATATATAGACTAAGTAATAAGGCTGAAACATGTCTGCAGAGGTTCTAAAATTTAAGCAGCTACTATCAGTGCCCTCACGGATAACGAGTGTATCTGCACAAAAAGAATGGCCCAACCCCTGAATTCGAGGAGAAAGCTACATACATTTTGAATAATGTCAACATAACAAATAGGAATGACCAACTACATTTCATAGTGGGGCCAGCAACATTAAAATTTAGAACAAGCTCCATTTACTGTAATAACTGCTGCAGAGAAAGCTGCCAAAAATACGACAACTTTCATGTCGAGGAGGATGGTGTGGCCGGCTATGGCCAAAGCCCTCCTTGTGCATTGGACTGCACATTTAAACTAGTTTCCCCAGATAACCCAAAATGCAGTACTCATAGACTCACTTAAAGGCTTAGTTCACCCATGATTTACTCAAATCATCCTAGGTGTATATGACATTCTTCTTTCAGACGAATAAAATCAGAGTTATATTAAAAGTCCTGGCTAATCCAAGTCCATAAAAGTGCATCTATATCCATCATATAACTGCTCCACACGGCTCTGGGGGGTTAATAAAGGCCTTCTGAAGCGAATTGATGTGTTTGTGTAAGAAAATTAACCATATTTAAAACTTTATAAAAGTAAATTATCTATCTAGCTTCCGGCGAATCGCCTTCCATATTTAACTTACGGAAAAAGTGTAGCTCCCACGCCTCTCGCACTTCAAAAAGCTTATGCTACGTCTGACCAGTGTAACCGGTGTGCAATGTCATCAGGCGTAGTGTAAGCATTTTCAACCGTGAGAGGCGTTATAAAGCTAAGAAGAGCCAGGACATTTTTAATATAACTGATTTTATTCGTCTGAAAGAAGAATGTCATACACACCTAGGATGGCTTAGGGGTGAGTAAATCATGGGGTCATTTTTGGGTGAACTAACCCTTTAAATAGACGCTTTTACATTTAGCTTTGAAACTAAATCTTCTGCGATCATCTTGTCTGTCAGCTCCTCACTCTCATGATGATTAAGACTGCTGCTGGTTTCGCACCAATGCGACCGCATGCAATTTTAACCTTGCACATTTACCAAAAAAATTATCACATTTGGGAGTGTTTTTGTTGCAGTCTAGAGCCCTGCTTTTAATTATAATCAAGGCCCGAAATACACCAGGACTCTTATTTTGAAATCGGGATTTCCTTTGGGAAATGAAGACTGACCTGGCTGAAAATTTAAGACTGTTTCCCAAAACCAGTCTGCATCAGTCTGCCCCTTCTGAGCTGGAGAGGTCAGACTGGCTGGACTGCCTACGGCATCGAACAGAGCGATGTCTGGCTTCTTGGAAGAGAGACAGATGCGCTGCGTTCGCCACCGAAACATCGGCTTGTCTCATCTGATCAGAGACAGAGTCTACCTGAGCCCAGAGGGAAATTAGCTTTTGCTGAGCAACATCAGAGAAGCTCTACGGCTGGAACTCCGAAGATGAAGCCACCAAAGGTCCTTTTAAGGCCAGCAACAATTAATTACCTTAAGGCCTTTTCCATGCAAATTAAGCGTGGGCGTGTTTGCTGACTATTTCTCATTCTTTTCAGGCTGAGGGTTGTTTGTTGCCCTCCCAACGTGTGGGTGCGGCGGAGAGTCTGGACTGGTGTGAAGGATTCCATTTTTCCATCCAGTCCCCACTCAAAACAAAGACCCCGAGGAAAATGCTGAAACTGCGGAGGAGATAGAGGTTCTGTTTTCTGTTGTTGTTTGTTCACAAAATAAATGTTTGAAAAGTTCCCAGTCATGTCTTTTTTGGATGCAAAGCAAATTACATAAACACTGTGTGCTTTTTCCATGTGCGAGAATTAGTGGAATGTATCCGAATGAGTGTACCGAGCATGGTAAAGGTGGTTTAATCCATAAACATTGATATAAAATGTGAAAAAGCATCTATAAACACTGTAGGATGGGGCGAATTCTAGTCCTCGAATAGACGGTTCCAATTAGACGAGTGCTGCCAGGATAGCTTTATCGGGCCCAGAGTTAGGGCCCCTTTTCTGGCCAAACTTTAAAAATGAATATCTCGGGATCGCAGCGACCCCAAGGCTCATGTGAGGTCTTGTTGGAAAGGTCCCCTCCCTCACCGTCCACTCTTCTTTTACCCCTAAAATATACACAGACCGGTCATTTTAATGTCAGTGTGAAATAAAATCAAAGTAAAAATAAATAAAAGAAATAGCTTTTCTCTGAAAAATAAATCACAGCTGTTTCAATGGATTAAGGATCTCAAATCAGTTTTGGGAAACCATACACCATCAATAGTTCAATTTTCAGTAAATACCGATCAGTTTCTTCTTTTTTCCCCTTTATTTTTTTTTTATTGCCACAGAAGATCACAGGAATATTACAAGCCATAGAATTAAGAAAGAAAAACCTGGCCTGATCACAGACCAGAACATTCATTTAGTGAATTCAAGAATAATTTTACATCAAACATCAAAATAAATCAAGTAAACATACAAACACAAATGCCATTTGTACAAGAAATATCAAGCATCGCGTCAGTTCAGGCAGGCCACATCAGTCAAGCTCGCATCAGCTGGTAGCCAGCTGTTCCTGACGTGTACCAATCCAGTCTCGACACTTATCACCGTAGCCATTTAAATTCCCATTTATCAGCATTTCTTCTATCGCATTGCTGCTTGCAACAAACTCCCTCCTCCAACCCCAACTCCACCTTTACCGGTGTTTAATTTGCTGTTTCTTTCTGTAGGTCTCTACATGGCAAGCTTTTCTCTCATGTATTGTCTACATTCGTATAATGTGAATTTGTAATTACATATGCATATACTGGTTCCATTCTGTACCCCTTGGGGGTTGACTTGCTGCTCTCCCCGCTCTGTCCAGGCGGGCGCATGGACAGGCGTGGGGAGTTCTTGCCCAGATCAGAACCATACCGCCAACACTAACTGTATGCTTTCATTGTCAACAACGATAAACAATATACTTGACGAAGTGGTCCTGACTGAACATACAATACTTATTTACCTCTTTGTATATGACCAACAATGGTGTCCGTGCACTGCAATAACCACACGGTTCAACATTTATAATTACTCATAAAACATACAAATAAGTTCCGTCACTGCAAAGCGTCATTCACATTTTCTTCAGGAAAATCGGTCAGTTCATTGTCTGTCTTTGTTAAGCCCGAGAAACACTGCACGGTTTTAGCAATCCTACAAGATCATTGCAAATCACACTGTGTGACATGGATCTATTAAACTTGAGTACGGCATGCATGTAGACTGTACGATGATTACACCTTTTGACTCGTAGGCTATGATGCAAGTTTCTATAGAAGAATCAGTATGCGTTAGTGGTAAACAAAATGATCGTGCTGAATTTCTGACACTGTCAGAAAATGATCGTAGGCTATCTTTGGTCTCAAGACAGTCTTTGAACCTCTCTCACTGACCACTGATTAGGAGCCACAGAAATCACCATGATTGTTTCTCGATGGCAATGTTTCCTCTGGGACAGCCGAAAATCGTGCAGTGTATCCCGGGCTTTAGATATCCTTGCGTTGTTTTGCCTGTTCCAGTTACCCGAGTATCTTGCTATTTTGAGGGGGGGGTTTTTTTATTAAAAATATTGCTGCACCGAGATTCTGACTTTAACCAACACTGAAACAAGCATGTTAAGGATGTCATTTCTTATATCCTTTTCAATGTACATTTAACATGCCTTTTCCCCCCTCCCAGTTAATGGATACATTTTTTTGGGTCTTCAGAGATTGGGACTGTACCATCTGGCACAATTTACTCCACTCTTCTGGGTTTTCGAAGAGACATCCTCCCAAAACAGGGCCACAACGACTTCTCTTCCTCAAGACTGCCAGAACCTCAGAAGTACAAGCCTCGCCAGCAAGCAGAGACGATCACTAAATAATTTGGAGATGCATGCAGAGAGAAGGATTGCTGTACTCGAGTCCCTGGTGAGGCCAGACCTGAAGAGATGGCGGCGACTAAATGAGAGGTGCAGATGGTCCTTTAAAAATAAGATTTTGTAGGGCCCGCTAAAATCGTTCCAATGAGGCTAATGATCCACGGTTGAAGGTAGCTGTGTGTTCAGTGTTTCCATCTGGGCAAAAGGATTTAATTCCAATTTATCTTTATCTGACTCCATTTTATCAATTTCGAATTTAGGTTAAAATGCCAATTGGTTATTATTCCTTGGTTGAAATTATACCTGTTCATAATCTAGGCCTACTAGAGATTGTTAGTAATTCCAGAGTAAATCAGAATAGATCAAAATGTAACAATTTATTAACAGTCAGGTAAATGTATAACGGTGAATACATAATCAATTCAAAGATAGTCCATACATAACATCAAATACTCTGAAGTAAAGAATGAAATATGGATACCTGACTTCTTAAAATGACATAAAGCTGAGCATCTATAGCAGACACTGAGCGTTACGGGCTGACCAATATAAAGGTTCAAGCCCTGACCCTTTCTGAAACATCTCCTTAAATATCAGACCAAGATGTAAAACTCTTTCAAATGGAAACATGTGTTAACAATGGGAATTTTAAAATCAACAAGAGGTTTGAGCTTTTCTTTCTTCAGCTGTTGTGGTAAGTAAAAAAAAATCTGCCTTTTTAGAAATGTTTAGGGAATAACAGACACATCCCATATAGACACATTGATAGAATGGGTCGGAACACCCAACATTAGACCGGGACCATAATTCCGGTGGGGTTTAAGAATTTAGACACAACCACATATCAGGGAAATTATAACGACAGCGCAGATGAGGAATGAAAACTCTTGTTATGGATTTTAAAACAACTCCTTGTCGGCATACGCAACAAGAGATGAAATCTAAATTGGAATAGCGTCTCTTTTCTGGGACTCGACACAGATGTAAATTAGATGTTAAAATGTTAAAATCAGCTAAATGCTTTCTCCATTGTTTTATTAGCTTTGTTTCAACAAACTAGCAACGCGCGATGAGAATGAACAGACAACAGATTTGAAAAATATAAGATGTAAACAATTGGAAAACGTAATTTGATAAATAGGCAGGTCGATGCATTTGTTTATGAAAAGTAAAGTTATGAAAACTTTTTTTTATTAGAATTAGATACACCAGCTATTATTGCTACACAGCAAAATTACTCTTGACTAGAAATAATTAAGAGGTGGTAAGATTAAAACCTAAAACTGATACACAAAATGACAGTGATGTGTTACTATATTTTTGTTGCTGTTAAGAAAACGCATTATTTAATGTTTCTGAGTGGCTCATAGCTGAGCCCACGGGGTGTACGCCCACTCGGAGAACACAGACTTTCTCTCCCTGTTTCATGGGAGCGATTAGACAAATAAGTAGCACAAACTGAATCGATCACATCTTGTAAATCAGCTAAAATTGCCACGTTGCCTTCGTTTAGTCCTTAAAGAGACTAAATGGAAGACAGACATTTGAAAATCTGAGAAACAATGAATGTGCATTGCATCAGCCCAGAGACAAAGAAACCCTTTTCAATATTCAAATATATTGACACGAGAATGCAATCTGAAACCTTTTCACTCTCAAAAACAGAATTTGAGCAAGGATTTGATTATTTGACTGTTCATTGGATGTTAACAACAGCCGAGTCGCTCATTGGCCGGAGCCTGACTGCTGTTGTACAGAATATGCCCACAGGGCCTAATCAAAATAATTGTCTTGTGCAAAACAAACACTTTGATAAATATGTTGTTACATTTGATCTCATTCTGATTTACTAATTATTGACATTAGTAAATTACGTTGTATCCATTGTTACCGCAAATCTGTGTCAGGTTAGTATCGGACTAAGATCCAGTTTTGGGTGGAGCTTTGAGGCACGCCGACTGAGATTTTAGCGCTCCGGCTAACGGTTGGCATTAGTTCAAGTGTACTTAGACTGTGAAGGCTAATAAATGGAATTTCCGTTTAGGATCGACCAGCCTAAAATAGGGTCTGGAACTGGGGTCTCTAATGCTCACAGCAGACTGTGAAGGCTCAGCTGCAAGAGCAGCTCGGGGTGTGTCACACTCTGTACTGAAACAACAACAGCAATTCAGATTTGGCCGATGAAACTACCATTACGACCACCCTACCATTCAGAGACCGTAAAAAAAAAATAATAAAAAAAAAATAATAATAATAATAATTCACTTGAGGTCAGATTTGCTGACATGAACCCACTTTATGTTTTTGTTGCATTAGGTGTTCTCATGCATTTCATTACGACTTCAAGTTCATCAGTTTTCAGTCATTAAGTGGCCATTAAGATGCTTTTCACGTGTCGCACCAAGCAACGTGTAACCATGGAGAAGCCTTCCACCTATTGAAGTCTGCCCAGATAACCGCACCGTGGGAGGTGAGAGGTTGGACAAGGAGGGTCAGATTATCATCGGGAAGGTGCTACAGAAGCAGAATTTTCTCCATGAAGGAGTGACACGTTAACTGAACAAGTCACAAGGTCCCAGACTGAACCTATGAACGGTGCCCACATGCTGTGCTGAACCACAAGTAGAACACCTGAACACATTCATCCACCTACTGAACTCAAACTACATACACCTGGTGAAACGGTGTCCTGCAGGAACACAGATCCCTCTGACGGTCTCTACCACTGCTAACTTTACGATTTCTGAGATAAATCTCAAGGATTACAAACCAACGTCTAACTGTGACTCCATGGGACCCACCAGAGTTTGACCCAACGCGATCAAGAGGTGGACTGCAAGACTGTGAAAACTAGCAATAAAGGAAATTAGCATCTAAACTCACTCATGCATTTAGTATCCCCATCGGAGACGACGTCACGCTGAGTGAATCATTTAAGAATGACTTTAATTTACATGCCTTTCTTTTCACTGCCTCTTCCCCCATTCCTCCTCCAGTTTCCACCATCAAAATCTATATGGTTTAATGTGAATTCTCATAATACAATATTATACATGTTTGATATCGTTTGAAATGTCTCTGCGATTGGTACAAAGATCTCATCCCCACAGAAGTAAACAAGAATATAATAAAGGTTTTAAGAAGTTTAGAGACATTTTGCTAAAAACAGTGGGTGTGGCTGTCGGGCATTTGGTCTTCTAACAATACAGGCATATGGGAGAGTGATTCAATTTAAATTCCCATTGTTAACACATGTTTCCATTTGAAAGAGTTTTACATCTTGGTCTGATATTTAAGGAGATGTTTCAGAAAGGGTCAGGGCTTGAACCTTTATATCGGTCAGCCCGTAACGCTCAGTGTCTGCTATAGATGCTCAGCTTTATGTCATTTTAAGAAGTCAGGTATCCATATTTCATTCTTTACTTCAGAGTATTTGATGTTATGTATGGACTATCTTTGAATTGATTATGTATTCACCGTTATACATTTACCTGACTGTTAATAAATTGTTACACTTTGATCTATTCTGATTTACTCTGGAATTATTATCTATCTCTAGTATCTCTAATGAATGGGTATAATTTCAATGACCAAATAACCAATTGGCATTTTAACCTAAATTCAAAATTATGACAAAATGGAGTCAGATAAAGATAAATTGGAATTAAATCATTTTGCCCGGCCGAAAACACTGAACGCGCAGGGACCTTCAACCACGGATCGTTACCCTCATTGGAACGATTTTAGTGGGCCCTACAATGTTGGCCAGCTTGGGGACAATTATAGAGGAGCTAAAGAAACAAGAGCAAATTACAGTTATTACAAAACCCACATGAACCTCAATAGAAAGATTTTACATTGACATTTTCTTTTGATTTACACTTTTCCCCATGGGCGTAATTTCCACTGGGGACAGTCTGAAAACTGTCAAATATTTCTAATTACAACACGATTTGCAGCTTTGAGTACAGTAGCGTTTGCGTGCTGCAACTTAAGTTATTGACATGTTCTCATCCCTTTTCTGTTAATAACCTCCGTGTTGGGCTGCGTGTCTATATTTCTTAAATGATCAACTCAGAATGCCATGTTGGTTTGACTGCTTACATGAGCAAAGAAAACACATGAGAAAATAATGTGTCTACCTGATGTAGTACCTGATTTAATTCAGATGCGGTTTGGGTCACGGTCTTTGTGGGGGCGTGTTTGAATGAGATGTTTTAGGAAGGTGTGGCTGAGCCTTGACTTTTACAAAGAATATCTCTTTAGGTTTGAGACTGCAACTATGCAGATCTTATAAATGCACAAGCTTTCCTGCAGCTCAAACATTAAGAGCGTGGCGCTAGCAACGCCAAGGTCATGGGTTCGATTCCCAGGGAAAGCATAAACTGACAAAATGTAAAAATGTGTACCTTGAATGCAATGTAAGTCGCTTTGAATAAAAGCATCTGCCAAATGCATCAATGTAAATATGTGACAGGGTTTTTTTTTTAGGGGTGACAAATAATGGTGCAAACAGTAAATTGACAAATACAAACCTTAAAAATAGTAATCCACCTCTCGAGTCATTTAAATACTCTCCTCCCATAAATATTGAATCTGAAACTCATACAAACACACATGCAACCGCTAAAATAACTCCACGCCTTTTCAGTGCTAATTTTTCACTGTGTGTCCTGTGTAAATCCTGACAGTAGTTTTTTTTATAAATTTTTTTATGCCAAAGCGCTGAAGCCCTAGTATCAAAAAACAAGAACCAAGAGTAACATTTGTATTTAATTAACAAAAGAATTTGTCAAATAACCCGAAAGGTATCGTTTCAGATATTCATTTACATTCATATATAGTTGAATAATATCACTTTTATAATGTGTTTTTTTTTTGTTTTTTTTTTTACAAAAATACAACAAAAACAAAAAAATCAGTATATCAGGGGCGTTTCCCGATACAACACAGACACACACACTCCTGTCCCACACACTTTTTAAAACAAAGTATCACCACTGAAAGCAATATATGTACAAGTGTGTGTGTGTGTGTATATGTGTATGTAAAAAACCACATATACACACATACACACACACCTTATTGGCAGAGAGATTGCATTGTGCACATTAGGATTTGGAAGTTAAATAGTCTTTCTCTCTGGCTAAACATGTTAAACCCCAACCCTGATTGTTCAAATACAGTTTACATTACAGTGGCATGACAACGGGCTGCTGGAGTGGTCGATCTAAATCAAAGTCACTACTGGCATGCCAAACTTCATTTTCCCACAATTAATGCCAGATATATTTTTTTCATTCGAAGAAATGTAGATGGCGGCAGCTGGACTGTCCTGCCAAACATTTGAGTACGAGTATTTAATTTATTTATCCTACCGTATTGATAATTTCTTTGAATTTGGGTTAAGTTTTCCTTTTTTATGTAATATTTTTGGTTTTGTAAATGCTTAGCTTTTGGCTTCCTTTTTACAACTCATTTTAACATTAAATCAGACTGTAAATGTGTTTTTTCAATAGACAAACTGCCACGGTCAACAGTTTGTCCAGGACTGGTTTAAATCTTATATCCATCTACTCATCATCTGTGTTTTTGTAGGACGGTTAGTCCAGACCAATTCCACTGGAGGACGCTCTGCATATTCTTGCAGCTCAAGAACCCAGGGTTCATGAGATCATCCTGTTTCTGAACTGGCAAGACAGGGCTGACCACTACATGATGGTCCTAGAGCGTCCCATGCCCTGTGAGGAACAGAGTTGGTTTGTCCTGCACTAAATAGTTATTATTGAAGATGATTTGGCACGGGTTATTATGCAGCAGGCAACACTTGCAGCTCAAACATGCTGTCAGCATGGAGTGTTCCACCGTGACATCAAGCTGGAAAACCTGCGGATTAACCCTCAAAGTCAAACGGATTGACACTGGATGCGGTGCAAAAAGTATCGGATGAATGGCAAGTATCATGGGGAACCAACAACAGTCTGGTCATTAGGGATACTCTTGTTTGTAATGCTGTGCCAGGATTTTCCCAATGAGACAAGATCAAACAGAACATCTGGACCAAAGATGGCTTGTCACAAGATGAGATCTTCATTTCAGCAAAGGACAATTTTAATCCTTAATCTTAAATGGGAGGCTGTGCGACACGAGGTGGACACCATCTGAAAGGAAGAGCACTTCATCTGTCCTTCATGCATCCAAGATACGGTCGCAGTTTCAGTAGATGGAAACTGCAAGTGTAACACCATGTCCTAAATACACGCAACGCGATAAGATTCTAGTGAAAAGCAACTTGTCTGTCTATACCAGGCGCGACTACAAGATGCGACAAATCAATCAAAAATCACAGCCAATCAGAACAGCGTGTGGGCGGGTTCTCATGGGTTCGCAGAGATAAGTGCATAATCAAAGTCACAAATATTACTGAAAATACATACAGAGTTGCTAAAACAATCTTTGTCATAGAATATACTTGTTTGTTCAGTTTGAACGTTCTTGTTCCTGAGGAGATCTGAGGTGAATTATCTATTGTCCTCCATGCTAGCATTAGTTTAATTGATGGTATATTAATGGTGAATCTGGTTAACCTTGTGTTCATAATCATTAAACTAACCATAAATCATAAATAAAAAACACCCTCACATCAAGAAGAAACAAGAAGTTTTCAAGTGTACATTATTTTATGTATTTAGTATCTTTAACTCACCTTTTAAGACAACGCTCATGTGCGTTTAGCGCTATCACTCAACAACAGCTGTTTTTCGTGACTTTTCCCTCTGTAAAATGAGGTATTGGCAACCGCTAGGGAGAAATGTTGATAGCCACTCATCAAGTCAATCGCTAAATTGGACGGTCACGCTAAAAGTGTGCAGTTTTAATAAGGGATTTTAAGGCTTTGTGTCTGGGAAAATTATTTAAGTGTGTAACAACTGCAGTTTTGTCTAATTTCTGACCCTGTTTTGATGGAGTAGATTCCATAGACTCCTACAGTGGGAGTCAGGAATCGGAGAGAAATCGAACACCCCTGATTTTAGCATTGTTGCTCACTTCATATGTGGTGGATAAACGAGGCAATTTTCTTAATTTCTGTTACAGCACATTAATAAAGTTTATTACAGACCTAGAGTTTTTGTTCTTTTGGTAAAAACTTGAAAGCAGGTCAAGGAGGCACAGCACAGGATTTTGAGTTTATTTTTTTTTCCCATTTGAGGTTATATTTTCATTAATGATTAAAGAGTTGGTGTAATAAATACAAAACAATAAATGAAGTAAGATTTAAAGAATAAAAAAATTACATGAAAATGTCAAACTCTTAACAGAGAAAGGGAGGGGGATACCATTGAAAATCAACCTTACATTCTGGTTGAAAAGAAAGTGATAAACCAAATAAGGTAAATATATTCAACACAGTTTATTTCCTGTCTCTTTGTTTGATAAATTCCCTCAAATCTTTATTTTAGGTTTTAGTGTGAAATTCTTGGTTTCTCCTTTAAATGCGCATTTAACGCATTTAAACCACTTGTTTTCAAAATTAGGACAGCAACAAAATAGATTAACGGTTTATATAAAATTACCTCAAAATGTACAAACCAGATAACACTTGTCGGATATATAAAAACAAACCCTCAGTCCCTCAATTTAAGAGAGGGAAAACCAATATATCCACGGAGTAAAAGATAGATTCAGACTCGGAAAGCTTGCCATTTTACTTTTCCACAAAATGCACGAATTTCACAGCAACTCCAACTCTCAACACATACAACAAAACTGGCCTATTCCTCTGAATTAACAGCCTAAAGTCACACCACGAGTTACAGCAATGACTCCATTAACTTCTGGATAAGGTCCTTTACAAAACTTCCCGAATGATCAGTATTTTAGCTTTAAATAACCCTTAACTATTTTATGTAGTCCTTGTACAAAAGCTCAAGTTATTTTTTTATAAAATTACGCGTTCTTTTCTGTTGAATTTCCTGAGCTTTATTCACATGCGTCTCTCCGTTTCTTTCCTCTCTCCATCGGTCTCGTCTGCGCCTCACAGTGGGCGGAGTCAGCATCGCTGCACCCAATTGGACGATTTATACCTGCAGTGCGGATTCCAACTCTAATTGGGTAAATTTTACTGCAGTAATTTGCATATTACTAATTAATCAAGCATTTAATTTCTTTCCATTTTTTTATTATCTTCACATATACCAGTTTTACTAGAGGGGCAAATATGCAAAAAAAAAATAAATAATAATAATTCTCTTGGAATACAAAATCAACTAATTTGAGGTGATTGTATACGCGATTATATTGCATTTAATGCACACCTACTCAATCACACTTTTTCTTAAAAATCACACCTTTTTTATTTGATCATTTATTTAGTCTTATCAAGTGTGAGTTATACACTTTAATATAGATTGGGCTAATGTGTGCCAGTAAACATTGACACTTTTCTCCTAGTATTGCATATTTATTTTCCTTGGTTTTGGACAGGCAGCCAGTCTGCAAGTATCATAGGAACTATCATGTTTGGCCTAGCAATAGTATAGACCGTACACAGCCCAATACATACATGTGCTGAGGAACTTTTAAAAGTCATTAAATCGACAGAGCTACTTTTGACCTGTATATTTGAAGTTTTATACATTTAAGTAGGCTAATCGTGTTTTGACCGACATAGAGGAAGAAAATATATTCCATTCCAGTAGTCGCTCCTGACTGTTAACTTGGGTAGTAAGAGATGGACAAGCGGTCAGAGGGAATAATTCATGATATATAAATTATAATATGATTACAGTATTTTTTTTGTGATTAAGCTACACTAAATCTATGCAGGCTACCGTGCTTCAGTACAAATAGAAACCATATAATTTCATTTTACCATGATATTGAGGTGTTACATGTGTGGTTTTACCTGTGGTTGTCATGATCTAAATGTATGCCACTATTGAAGATCAATGGATCTTTCGCAGAATATTTACATTTTCCCACATAAATTAGGTTGTTACAGTTTTTAAAAATGCTATCGTTATGATCCAAACTCAAGCTACTACTACTGTCAACTCAAGCTACTGTCAAATGTGCATTTCTAAGAGACAAAACATATCATATTATTAATATTGCAGCCTGCACAGCAAACTGTGCTGAAGAATTGTGCCAAAGTCAAGCAACACAAAACTGTTTCATTACTTGAAATAATATTATGCACATTAGGCACATGCAGAAACTTAAATACATTTTTCTTTTAAAATATTTATTTTGCTAAGGGAGAATGGCTGGAAAAATTTAAAGAATTCAAAAACATGAAGTGTTCACCATGTTCTGACAATAAAGAGTAGTTTAAAACCACAAGTCTAGTTTCTGTCACTTAGGAGTAAAAATCTGCCTTTAAACTTGAAATGAATAAACATTTATTGTGATAATTATTATGGGCTATATAACCCAGCCCTATCCTCAGGCCTTCCGCAAACAAAACTGATCTCGTGAGCTCTTTAGCTTCCTTTTTATAATGATTAGCTCCACCCTCGGCCTGTACCAAATGAACAAGCAGGGACCAAACATGCAATTCATTATATACAAATGTATAAAAAAACAATAAAACATTATACACATCTTGATGGTTCTAAAGATTATCTTATCAGATTTTCCTGTGGTGTGAAGTGTGTTAAGAGTGTCCGAACCTGCTCGGAAGAACGTCGGAGCTGTCCCGATCGCAAATCGTAAATATTCAAATCATAACATGTTGAATATTTACGATCAGAAATCCTGATGTGTGGGGGGAACCCCAAGGTCAAACGCACGCACACTCATGTGAAACAAAATAATATCCAATCAGAAAGCACTCTGAGAGAATACGGAAGCATAACAAACGGCGCAGCACAAAGTGATGTGGACAGCAGAGATGGAGGATCATCTAGTTGATTTGTGGCAACAGTACGAATGTTTATACAACGTGTCATGTAAAAACTACCATAATAGACTGAACAAGGAGAAGAGTTTTTACCATTACTCCCCTCTAGCTCACTCTGTAACATGTTCCCGCCGTCTCCACGACTTCACCCAAACCCTTTTTTTTTTTGGTGTGAATTTTCTGTGAAAATCATTCCAAACACACTATCGTCGCAATTTCTTCCTGCATATCATCCGCCATGCTTATTCTGAAGTCTCGCGAGATTCTGCGAGATTTCCTGTGTTTACAGTCGGGACTCTGTTGAAAATCTGTTCGAGTGTGGTGTGCTGTCTTTGTCACATCATGGCACACCACACACTATAGGAGAAAAACGGTTAAATCTAAGATTATTTGTCTGTGGTCTATCACATTTTGAAAATCTTATAAGATGTAAAAAATCTTTTGGTGTGTACCCAGCATTAGAAAAAGGAAAAGAAAGGGTCAAAATAACCCTGAAATTAAACTGGATTGAGACATTTGTGACATTCAGGAATAACTGAATTGAACAAAATGTTAGAAGCAAGAAACAAAAGATAAAAACAGTATCAGACTTGTTTGAAATAGGCTAAACACCATGCTGATTTATAAAGATGGTAAATGCCAGCATAATCAAGAAGTGATGTGTGTAATGCTGAATTTGTTCACATTTATCCTATCCAATTTTAGTTTTAAATGCGATTCCCAAGGAAATTGAGGCTATTAGAATGTAATAATAATTATTCTTTACAAACCGTTGAAGAATTTACTTCTTGTATTAAGCTGCAGGGCAAGGATTTCACATTTCAAGTTCTGGATGTAATAATATTTTAAGTTAAGTCACTTGTGGTACAGCGTTTTAAAGTAAACATTGAAGCTAGTGATTACTTCCTCCAAAAGAGTTGATTCCTCGACTCTGAATCACCCCAGAGTCGGGGTCGACTCCAGCAAAGGACTCTCGGTGTCGACTCTGTTGCTGTGTCCGAAATCGCTCACTTGTTTCCTGATTCTCTAATCCCTATATAGTTCATGGCAGTTGAGTACACTATATGAGCAAGGAGTGAATGAAATGAAGCGAGGAATTCAGACACTGACGTAATACACCGCCTCAGAGAGCTGTCGCAGAAACTTTAGCACACATTTATTTGAGTGCTTACTTTAGAAACAGAAAACAGTCACAGCGACTTTAGTTTGTAATTATACATAGGCTTCCTCCATGCCAGCTTTAGTTTAATTGATGGTATATTAATGCAATAAATATAGATATGGTTTTCCATAACCTTGAGTTCATAATCATTAAGCTAACCATAAATCATAAAAATACTCACATCAAGAAGAAACACATTAATAAGCGTACATTATTGTATGTATTTTAGTATTTAGTATCTTTAACTCACCTTTTAAGACAACGCTCATGTGCGTTTAGCGCTATCACTCAACAACAGCTGTTTTTCGTGACTTTTCCCTCTGTAAAATGAGGTATTGGCAACCGCTAGGGAGAAATGTTGATAGCCACTCATCAAGTCAATCGCTAAATTGGACGGTCACGCTAAAAGTGTGCAGTTTTAATAAGGGATTTTAAGGCTTTGTGTCTGGGAAAATTATTTAAGTGTGTAACAACTGCAGTTTTGTCTTATCTCTGACGTAAAGTTTCTGACGTTTTGATGTAAAGTGAATGGAGTCAAGGAGTCGATTCCATAGACTCCTACAGTGGGAGTCAGGAATCGGAGTCGACTCCAAAAAACCTGGAATCGAACACCCCTAACTTACGGTTCCCTCATCCCGAAGTCAATGGGATTTTGGTGAAATGGCTGAAATAAGGTCTGTGTTGAACACAAGCTCAAGACACGTTTAATTCTACAACATAAAATACAAATGTTCAGGGAAAATGTTTTGAGATAAAAACTGCTTAGTGATGGTGACGTTGAAGTCGAGCGCCCGTGGTGTAGTTAGTTTATAGCTTTTTACTTCTGGAGACTGCATTTAAAATTCATAAAAGTAGTGTTCATCTGTTAAAATTAGCTTGATGGACAAAACGTGCAAGTATCATAAACTTGATTGTTGATCACAGAGCTTATGGGAATATCCTATTGGTTTTTTATCATGGGAATCAGTGTGATGCTAAATGCCGCTTGGCCTACAAAGTGACATACCTGCACCACTCTATTTTGGGAGTGTCCCAAGACCCAAATGTTTGGAAAGAACTCAATAATTGTTTATGTAAACTCAATAAAAGCTATGATTCTTGTTAACTTTGAACAAGTTGATGTTATGCTAAAATATTTTTCATTTGATGGTGATAAAAATCTTATATATCTGAATTATTAAAGTCAAAAGGAATGAAAAAAGCCAAATTTTTAACAATTTAAAATTAAAGCTAAAATATTTGAAAAAATTATCCAAAACTAAAAACTTGAAAGCAAAGAAAAACTATAGTTATTTAATAGGTACATGTTTTTTTTTGTTGTTTTTTTTTTCAGAGTGTAGCGCATCCTTTCAATTGAAGAAGTCAAGATGCCCAGATTGAGCATGGAATATACCAATGAAGAAATGGAATTTCAGTTTTGGATGCGTACTACGGTGCGGGTGCAAAGAACACAGCAAAGCTAGTCGACTCTTACTATGCCCACAACGACCTAGAAGAGTTCATAAAGAACGAGAATGCTAGAGTCACCATCTTCCCCACCCTGATAAAGAACCTGAAAGACATGATGCAAATTGAGTATGACATTGACGGTGTCGTCATAGAGTTTGCCAGGGCTATGTCACTAAAGCCGAATTCCACTACCTCAACGTCGGATGAGTAATTGTGCCAAAACTTCAGCTGCATTGGCACAGCCTAAAGAAACACCTAACCCCTCACAGACTATTTCCCAGCTGGGGTCAAAAAAATGCCTGTAAATGTTGTGTGATGTATGCCTACGCTTATGGTGGGTACACACTGAACATATGTTGCGTGTCGGCAGACAAGCTGAACCCCCACCCTATCTTCAGCTCTGAGGTGTCTGCCAAAGCGTACATGGCCAATGCAAGCAATGCAGTTATGGACGTGTTCACATCCAAGCTGAGGGCCCTTAACCCAAAAGACACGCAGCGTCCTAGTGTAATGAAAACCAACCTGCACAAACCAGGCCGAACGAACGTTCTGGCTAATGACAGGTGGTTTATTTTGGAGATTCTGCAGGAATCAATAGAATGAGCAAACCATGACCCCACCTCATGCTCTTCTTGGCATGTTTCAGACAAGCTAATTCTCAACCTGTCAAAACTTGTCTGTGCACGGCACCTGCACCATCACCCCTAGAGACCTGAGAACCTCCATCCTGTGGTCCAGAAGCGGCATCCATCAGGTCGTGGGCCACAGGGGCAACATTTACACCGTGTACGGCATGGCAGAGGCCGCAAATTTCCAGACAAATCTTAACAACCAAATGACTGTAGAACACGCGTTGTACGACGTGTTCAGAGGTGTCGCTGCGTTCTCCATTGTGCAACTGTACGCCACCACACCACCATGCCCCACGTCAACATTACCACTGACAAGCATCTGTTCAGCCGAGTGAGTGATCACCACCTGCGGCTTACACAACCGCAACCATGCCAGGAGAATCCTCGATAACCTTGCAAAAAAAAACTGCAGGTTGTCTGCAGGATATAGGCTGTGTATCTCTTTGAGTCGCTGGTGCCCAACATAATCAGCCTCCGCACGCTCTTTTCAGTCCCTACGCTGCACAAGCTACTGGAGCAGATGCCCATGGTGGTGCCTTTCAAGAATAACGATTACGGCCTGGGACTGGCACACGTCATCCGCCCCTTTAACTGAGTTCTTATGCATTGTTCTGGACAGGAACCTTCGGAGCGCAAAAAGAAGATACAGAGAGTTCTGGACAACGTTCCAGGCAGAACTCACCTTAGAAGAGCTCACCTTAGAAGAGCCTGGGCACCAACTCAACCAACCCGTTGAGTTTGTCGAAGGCCAGGGGGTTCCTAACAAATGGAATGGGCAGCGCTGTCAAGAGTGGAGATAGTCACTCTGCAAATCATGACAGTTGTTTTGTCATAAGTTATGCTGCCACAATATACTCCATTAATTGATACAATAAATATATTTCCATGCTTATGAAATCCGTTCGCGCTGCCGCAATTTGTTTGCATTGCCTGCTTGATCACTAACGGTCTCTCTACGCTAGTGCTTTATAAAGCCAGCTGACATTTTACAAGCTTATTTTCTTTTATCGGCAAGCACTTATGTCAGAGAAAGTTAGTTTCTGGTGGTCAATAAAAATGAATATTAACAATGTTGCTGTTAATGGCAAATCCGTCATGAAAATTAATCGTAAATGGAGGTTGATCGCATGTTTAAATTCTAATCCCCGATTTGTTAATCTGGGTTTAAAGTTAAGTGGTGCAACATAACTCTATTTAAAATAAAGCCTAGATCAACAAATCCTAGATTAGCTCTAAACTGTTTAATTTAATCCTTATTGGTGCAACCCGCCCTTAATGTTGTTGAAATGTTATATTTAGCATTTTATATGGAGCTAATCACACCTGCTTAGCATGTATAATGTAAACTTTTTTTATTCATTTGAAAATACACCAAATCGCATGAAAATAAGTAAATAAACACAAACCATATATCATTGTAACCGCAAGTTTATTAGCTTCTTATTTTCTTATTTTGTTCTGTTCCTCACGGAGCTTGGAACGAGGAAGTGTACAGGACAGTCATGCAGAAGGGCTGGAATTATGGTCACGTTGACTCAGGTAAGATGATTGACAGCTGTAGAGATCGAATGAATGCACGATGAGTTATATCTGATGCAAACCAGATACAGGAGAGAAATAACTCACTCTGAACACTCTCAGCTCTTCAGATCACAATTCAATGAGAGAGTAATAGAAAATGGTATTCTTTATGACTGTCATCATGGAAGACTCAAACACAGGCGTTAGATGGAACGGGATATATTTTGGCAGGACACGAAGACAGTAGCGGATGCAAGGCAGTGAAGGTAAGGGCAATGGCAAACTTAACTGAAAGTGGTGTGGTGAAAACTGGCTGTCGAAGACTCGGAGAGGGTTTGGAGAATACAGGGAATGCTCGGAAGAGAAGGCCAGGAAATACTCAGCGTGAGAGTTCTTTAGGTCACTTGGTAGCGCAGGTAGAGTCCGGGTAGCGAAGACGAGACCAGACACAGTGAGCGGGGTGAGTGGTGTTTAAGTAGTGGGGGTGAGATTGGTTACAGGTGTTCAGAATTCAGGTGACGAGGAACGAGTAGGCGGAGTGAAGGAGTCTGGTGCGCGGGGTGTGGCAGAGTCCATTACAATGACAAAATATTTTGCAAATCAATATTTCTCCAAATATGCAACCTTTTGGATTAAGAGCTTTAACGGATGCTGTCTAGTGCAAGTATGTGAACACAAATAAACCGGAGAAGACGTGACAATTCATATTCGTGTTGATATTCTATTCAAAATATTAATTTATAATATAAATTACAGATCAATTATTTTGCACTCCTGACATAAATTAAGAAATAAAAGTCACCTAGTTTTATCATAAACAGTGGTCAAATATCGAATCTGGATTCTAATAAGAGTAAGAGTGTGATGTTTTAACGTGCAGTGAATTTTGAACAGCAATAATCTGGGGTCATGGGTAATCTTTGACCGTTAAGGGATTAATATACCGGGTTTCGATATCCATCACTACCGGTAACCAAATTAAGGCAGTAAAACTAATTGAAGTATGACCATATTAGCCGGTTCTGTCAACACTGCACTGGCTCCCTATTAAACATCATATACATTTTAAAATCTTGCTTATTACTTACAAAGCACTAAATGGTTTAACTCCCCAGTACTTGAGCGAACTCTTAACGCATTATACTCCATCACATCTATTGCGGTCTCAAAACTCTGGCCAGTTGATAATACCTAGAATATCAAAATCAACTGCAGGCGGTCGATCCTTTTCCTATTTAGCGCCTAAACTCTGGAACAGTCTTCCTAGCATTGTTCGGGAAGCAGACACACTCTGTCAGTTTAAATCTAGACTAAATATCTCTTTACTATGGCTTACACATAAAACATTATCAATTTCTATTATTCAAATCAGTTAAATGATTGTTAGGCTGCATTAACTAGGTCAGCCGGAACCGGGAACACTTCCCATAACACCTGATGTACTCGTTACATCATAAGAAGAATGGCATCTACGCTAATGTTAGTCTCTCTGTTTATCCCGAGGTTTACTGCAGTCAGCCGGATCCAGGCCGTATCCAGATCAGATGGTGGACCAGCGCCTGGACATGACCAACTCATCCCTGAAATGTCTGCAGAGAACATGTCAAATAAACTCCCCCCGTAAATGCCGCATCGACACGACATCCTCATTAAACCCGTCTTCGGCGTGACGACTCCAATCTCTCGAATAATCTAACAAATATCTATTTACCTAATATGAATTAAGACCTGCAGTGTTGCCGGAATTATAATCATACACTGTTTGTTCGTCGGCCAGAGGAGAACTGGCACCCCGACTGAGCCTGGTTTCTCCCAAGGTTTTTTTCTCCATTCTGGCCCTGAAGGAGTTTTGGTTCCTTGCCACCGTTGCCTCTGGCTTTTGGCTTGCTCAGTTGGAGACACCTAAATTTCATCTATATTACCGATCTGCCCGCATTGACACTATATGATACTTGAAATTAGCTGGATAACATCACCGTTTCACCAGAACGGCTGTACAAATTCTGTTGCATTATTTTCCTGTTAACAATGTGAAGCTGCTTTGAAACAATTGGACTTGTTAAAAGCGCTATATAAATAAAGGTGACTTGACTTGACTAAAGCGGTCTTCAATCAAAGCAGATATTCTTTGCATACATTGCAAAACATTAATACCTTCTTACTTTTTTTGGAAAACAGGACAAAAATACTAACAAAATTAAGTGTTTGGTTACAAACATTCTTCAAAATACAGAAAATTGAACCCGATCTGAATTTCTTTTATGACGGACGAAAGTTTCAGAGGCAGTGTGTAAACATGATTGATACAACGTGAGGTCAAACAACAAATTTCGGACGACAATTCCGAACTCATTGTGCAAGGACCTTAACTTTTCCTTTAACAGCACAATCTAGTGCGTGTGTGTATGTTCAATTGTTATAAAGTTGATACAATATTTTGTATTGTCATATATGGTTTCAATAATTTTTTTCCCCTTTTCTTTTTCAGCAATCCAGTGAAATTGAGGACATTGTGAAAGGAACTGGTGTGGGCATTCTAATTGGGGGTTGGGGGGGTACGATGGGTTCGGGCCAAATTCCGAGCTTGAAGCCCTCCCCCCGGACAGCACGCCGAATACGCATTTAAATTTACTCTATAAATGATATGCAAGTGTGAACTCGTGAATACAGTGATTTCACAACTTTCAAAAAGAGGGAAAAAATAGAGTGAGATTGATAACTGTGAAGTTTTTCTTTTGCTATTTGAGCAAATGGGCACACAAAAATTATATTTAAATGTATTCTCTCATTCCGCTATAAAAGTTAACCCAACTATGACTTCCGCTCTGAGAAACCCGGAAATGTGAAAAAGGTCTATTTCCTTCAAAATTGATGAGTGCTTTTGCTTTCCTCTTCTATCCCTTCTTATCTCTTTGTTTTTGTTTTGTTTTATGACCAATAGATTGTGGTAGGGGGAGTGGAAATGTTAATATTGAATGTTTAAACTTCTGTCTTATTGACCTTTGTGCTTTTATTACAACGGTTTTAATGAATTGAAATGTAGTATTTGTCATATGACGTTTATTTAAAAGTCGTGGATTTTTTTGTGCACTTTATGCAGAATGTTTTTTAGGAGCTTTGTCATGACTTGTATGACTATGCTTGATGCTTGACATTTCCTACAATTTTTAATTTCTCTTATTATACAGTACACTCATTTTCCTTCAAATAGATGAATGCCTTTGTCTTATAAATCAATACAAAAGTTATTTCAGTGTTAACAGGAAATTGCTTGTTCAATTTAAATGTGAATGAAAGGGTTGTCTATCATTAAATAAATGCAAGGCAAAATGTGTTATATTTATTTTAAGTTAAAATATTTTTCCAGTTGACATAACTGGATATGTTATCCAGTCATGTTATATTATATATTCTATTATATTCGCCATTGCACTTTGCTTGACCCAGGGAAACATTTTTTTTTTTTTTTTTAAATATCTTGGCATGAAAATGTAAGTAACCTTTTAGCACCCCCAACTGTTCAAATGTTCAAAGATAGAAAACAGAAAAACACAAATATATTAATGAACAATCAACATGCAGTACAAGTAACAAAACTGCAGGCTGGCTTCGGATATCAAGATTCAAGATTCAAGAGTTTTATTTGTCACATACACAGTTATATACAGAATATACAACCGGCAGTGAAATGTAAACAGGTCCGCTCCATGGACAGTGCAAATTCACAGTTAAAACCACAAGGAACAAATTATAATAGAAATAGGATATATAAAAAAAAAAGTACTATCTATATATATATATATATATATCTATATCTGTAGAATTATAAATAATCAAGTCAAGAGAAAAAAAAAGGTAACAAATAAGGATAAAGTGGAATAAAATAATTGAAGTAGACTTTGCAGTGAGTAAACTGTAGACTTATAAATATGTGGTTAACAAATGTATAAGAGTATAATGTGCAAACAGGTTTATGACAGGTTGTTACACAGTAACAACGAGAACAGAAAGTGCAGTGCAATGTCAGTGTATCGATGTTTATCCTGGCGTGAAGTCACGTGATGTTAAGTTCAGGAGTCTGATGGCCTGGGGAAGAAGCTCCTCCTGAGTCTCTCAGTTTTGGCCATCAGGCTTCGGAAGCGCTTACCAGATGGTAGCAGCGTGAAGTGAGGGTTTGCAGGGTGATTAGAGTCCTTGATGATCTTGGTAGCTCTACCTTTGCAGCGTTTGGTGTAGACGTCCTGCAGAGACGGGAGAGCTGACCCTGAGATACGCTCGGATAAGCGCACTACTCTTTGCAGGGCTTTGCGGTCATGACTGGTGCTGTTCCCATACCACGCTGTGATGCACTGAGTTAAAACACTTTCTATCCCCTAAATAGAAAGTTTTCAGGATAGCTGGTGAAACCCTGAATTTCCTCAGCTGGCGCAGGTGGTACAGTCTTTGCCTGGCTTTTTTCACCTGTGTTCGAATGTGAGCAGTCCAGGTTAGGTCCTCGGAGATGTTTACTCCCAGGTACTTGAAGCTGCTCACTCTCTCTACTGGTGACCCGCTGATCATGAGGGGGAGTATGTCCGTTGCTGTCTCTTCCTGAAGTCCACAATCATTTCTTTGGTCTTGCCAACATTCAGAGAGAGACAGTTGTCCTGGCACCATGATGTTAGATGCTCCACCTCGTCCAAGTATGCCGTCTCGTTGTTGTTGGAAATGAGGCCCAGGACAACAGTATCATCAGCAAATTTGATGATAGAGGTGGAGCTGTGTGTGGACAAACAGTCATGCGTGTAGAGAGAGTAGAGCAGGGGGCTCAGGACACAGCCCTGTGGAGCTCCCACACTCAGGGTGATGGAGGTGGAGGTGGACTGGCCTATTCTCACCACCTGAGGCCTGCCAGTGAGGAAGTCCTCAATCCAGTGGCAGAGAGAAGGATTCAGGCAAGATCCAGGAGTTTGGAGGTTAGCTTGGTGGGAACTATGGTGTTAAAGGCTGAGCTATAGTCAATAAATAGCAGTCTTACGTAGTTCCCACTTTTGCTGTCGATGTGAGTGAGGGAGGAGTGGAGGACATGAGAGATGGCATCTTCAGTCGCTCTATTGGGACGATAGGCAAACTGAAGAGGGTCCAAAGTATCAGGAATGAAGGCGCAAATGGTGTTTTTAATGAGTCTCTCAAAGACCTTCATGACTATAGACGTGAGAGCCACTGGACGATAGTCATTTAGGCAAGAGGGTTTACTGTTCTTAGGGACAGGGATGATGGTGGATTTTTGAAGGAGGTGGGGACCACAGATGTAGCGAGGGACTCATTAAAGATAGATGTAAACAACCCGGTGAGCTGATCAGCACAGGACCGCAGAACACGACCTGAAATACCATCCGGCCCGGCAGCTTTCCTAACGTCCACACGCTTGAGTGCTCTCCGAACTTCATCCTCCGAGACAGAGATCACGTGATTGATGCTGCTCTGAGTAATTTCCTCTAACGCGCCACTTGGCGGAGTCGCGTTGCCGCGGTTACAGTCAAAGCGAGCATAGAAAGAGTTTAACTCGTTCACGAGCAACGGATCAACCTATCAACCTATCAACCTAGGTATCATGAAACCTAATGGGTCTTTAAGGTATACAGAATAGCAACTATAGGATAGCAACACAATACTTGTGTTGACTGGACTAGGAAATAATGGTCAAGTCAACTTCAGCAAATTTATTACCAGAACTAAAAATAGTTAATTCCACTCTAATGGGAGGTTTCTTCAACAAGAGTTATTTTGTTGAGTTGACAAAATGGGTGACCAGTGGCTGCGAAATTGTGAATGACAAGTCATGTAAGTTTGAGTGCACGGGCAGCGGCTCCATGACCTGAGTCTAACTCATGACTAGCAAGCACTTTCTTAGTGCATTGTGGGAATTTGAGTTAAGCGCTGAGGCTCTATTGCCTGCACGATATAATGCGATATGGAGTAAACTCAAAGTGCATTTCCTCTGCTAAATTGAATATC
The DNA here is from genome assembly GCA_018749465.1 of Paracanthobrama guichenoti. Lineage (NCBI taxonomy): Eukaryota > Metazoa > Chordata > Actinopteri > Cypriniformes > Gobionidae > Paracanthobrama > Paracanthobrama guichenoti. The sequence continues at coordinate 26,684,353 of CM031946.1, read as the reverse complement.
ACAAGCCCAATACTAAATGTGTATATAGCTACAGTTAGTCTGAATGTACAAACCCATAGATAAGGCCTGTTGCACAAAGCTGGTTTCAGTTGCTACCCAGGTAAGTTTGAGATTAGTACAAACTCTGCTTGTGGCATATAGTAGCTTCCTCGAGCAAAACGTACAGAAACAAGCACCAGGCTCTCTTAGTTTCTGGCACCAACTGCCAAAAGGCTTGCCGTCTCTACCTTCTTCTATTCCAGCCCAGCGCAATTTATTTTTGAGTCTTTAATCTATGGGTAGGACATCATCCCCAGGCTTCATGAACTTGCACTCTATGCTTTCACCAACAACGCTAACACGACGTATGGATATCAAAATCACACGGTGTTGCCAGGACCCACCCTGCTCTGCTTCTGATAGGCTTGTAACGTTAGTTAGAGCTGTGTTCCCCTCATATGATTGTTAGGTGAAATCAATTGAGCCCTGAGAAATCGATGAAATGCTTTCCCCTCTTTATCCATGTATCTGTGAGAAAAGCATTTAGTATCCACGGTTCTTCAACAGGGACCAAGATGTATGCAATTCTGACAAAGAAAATAAATGCATACCTGACATGCAGATCAAGCTGCCTGGACACAGACACAACTGTGCTTTCGTCTATTTCCAGGCTAATTGCCTGTGGTGATCTTATGGCCATCAGAATAGGCTCCTCAATTTCATGAGATAAAATCTCAAAGCATCTCATCAATTATTCGATGAGATCTGTAATTATTCCTCTGGTCAATCTAGATATTGGGAAAGGGAAAAAAGGTACTTTATTAAAAATGTATAGTCAATAATGTAAAGATTAAATGTAGATTTAGATAATGGATAGGTGACATATCTTAAGGTTTAGGTGGGTTACCTTTAACTTCTTAAAATAAATCACACCCCAAAAGCTCTGCCAGGCTCATATATTAAATTAAATTATATTATTATTATATATGATCTGCTATTGGACTCAGAAATGACCAGATGCAAGAGATGCCTGGCATGATGCTCTTCTGGTGGTGCTCTGTGGTGATGTGCCGCTCCAAATAGTCTTTTCTATAGGTAATGGACCTCAACAAAAGCCCTCTTTGTGGCACCTTTCTTAGGCGCAGGCTTGTGCTGCCTGCACAGTCTACAAAACATCCCTTTAAAAGTACATTAATAATCAAATTAGCTAAATAGCCAGGCATTCCACAAATGCTCCACAAAAGAATCAATAAAAAAAATATTCTGATTATTTGTAAAGGATAGCGTATTATGCAGACATTAAAGGGCTAGTTCACCCAAAAATGAAAATTAGCCCATGGTTTACTCACCCTCAAATCATCTTAGGAGTTATATTAAAAAAGTCCTGGCTCTTCCAAGCTTTATAATGGCAGTGAAAAGTTTATAAAGTAAAATATCTAGCTTCCGCCAGATAAGTGGTGTGCAGTGTCGTCAGACGTAGCGTAAGTATTTGGAACTGCGAGAGGCGGGCTACACTTTTTCCCGTAAGTTGAATACGGAAGGCGATCTGGTGGAAGCTAGATAATTTTGTTTATAAAGTTTTATATAATGATATTTTCTTACACAAATGCGTCGCTTTTACATTCGCCTTTATTAACCCCTTTATTATTGTGTGGAGCAGTTATATGATGGATAGATGCACTTATGGACTTCAAAAACAAAACAATTCACTGCTATTATAAAGCTTTGAAGAGACAGGACATTTTTTAATATAGTCTGATTTTATTTGTCTGAAAGAAGAAAGTCATACACATAGGATGACTTGAGGGTGAGTGAATCATGGGCTAATTTTCATTTTTGGGTGAACTAGCCCTTTAATGTCTGCATAATATGCTATCCTTTACAAATAATCAGATTTTTTTTTTATTGATTTAAGTTTACCACGCTGTGTGTGGTACAACCATGACTTTAACTGAGGCATGTTCAACCATTCAGGGTTGAATCCAGTGCCCCCCATGTTTGGTGCTTTTGGATGTTGCCAAAGTTCTATCTGGCAGAACAGAAACAGAAGATAGAAATGAGTTCCCTTGTCCTGAGACCTGCTTTCTTACCTGCCTGTTTCTACATCTGTTGGTCCACCTCACCTGTGGCTTTAGCTGGCTCTCTCACAGCAGCACGTTGGATGCTGTCCTCCTCTCCTACTCTTTCTCTCCCTGACCCTGTCTTTCTGCTTGAGCAGCACTGGTTGAAGCCTGAAAATATTAATTAATAACATAACTAATTACGCTGGTCAGACTGTTCAGCTCTGTTTCAGACCGATATCTCCGGTTCAGGCTGGTCCTCATCCTCAACACGTGCCTTTTTCAATCACGGAAAATACTTTTCAATTCTCATCTGGATTGAAGCAGCAAACATTCAGTGTAAGAGTTGAAAAAAAATGATAAGTTTATTTGATTCACAGCTGCTACATATAGTGTTTTGATCTCAACAACCCAACTGCATTCTTCTTCTTCCTCTTCCTCCTCTTCTGTTTCCTCCTCCTCCTCCTCTTCTTTATCCTCCTCCTCCTCTTTTTCCTCCTCCTCCTCCTCCTGCTCTTCTTTTTCCTTCTCCTTTTCTTTTTCCTCCTCCTGCTCCTCCTCTTCTTTTTCCTCCTCCTCTTTTTCCTCCTCCTCATCTTCCTCCTGCTCTTCTTTTTCCTCAGTTGTTAACAGGAAAAATTTATGTTGCAAGCAAATCTAATTCTAAAAATAACACTCAAGATGTCATTTACAATGTCAGGACGAGCTTTAGATTGTCCTACTCTTAAAGTTTCCAGAGCAGCTGCAGAATCAGAACAGATAATGACTTCTCTAGGTCTGACTTCCTCAATCCACCATAGAGCCCACAGAATTGCCATTAACTCAGTCGTGAGAACAGAGCTTCCATTAGAGACGTGTCGGCTGATCTTCAGCCCTAGCTGCTCTACATACACACCAAACCCAGCTCATCCATTAACTGGATCTCTGGATCCATCTGTAAAAACAAATCATAGTACTCTCACTAATTAAATTAAGATATTCAACTATTCTTGGTATTACCTCCCACTTATCTTTTCCTTGAAGAAAACCAAGCTCAATGTTTAATTCAGGCAACACCCTATTGGCATAGGTAATCATCTAGTGTGCTCTACAATACCTCCCTGTTCCATGCACATCTCCCTAGCCTACTGATTTATTTTGGCAAAAACTTTTTTATTTATTTATTACCTCCATCAGACTCTTGTAACAGACACCCAGAAGGTATAATTGCACCCACTAAGTTTTACCCAGTATTGTAACTCTAATTTAATGCACCTTAACCATAAGGGCATTTCTCCCATTTCAATTAGCAGAGCAGGGACTGGGGAAGTTCTGAAAGCCCCACAGCAAAGCCTCAAAGCCCTTGCCTGCATAACATCTAACCTAGCCAGAACAGTTTTAGAGGCAGACCCATACGCAAAACATCCATAATCAAGAGCAGATCTGATCATGGCCTGAAAAATTAGCAGCATTGTCTCCCTCCCCCATTCACATCCAGCCAGACTTCTCATAACATTCAGTACTTTTTCACACCTCAACACACTTTTACCTACATGCACAGCCCAAGTCATACGTTCTTCAAACCAAACACCTAAAAATTTTAATTAAAAATTAAAAATTACCTTCTCCAGTGGAGACCCATACATGTATAGCCCTCAATTGGGCAACTTTCTTTTAAAACCAAAAACCATATATTTAGTCTTTGAGGCAGTGATTTTGAAGCCCCATGCATTTCCCCCTTTCCTCTACAGACTCTAATGCTCTTTGAATCGGTTTTAAAACAAACTCTGTATTACGCCCTCTTTTCCAAATGGCCCCATCATCTGCAAATAAAGAAAGCCCAAATCCTCTCTCTATTTTATCAAAGATATAATTAATCATTATATTAAATAAAACTGGACTGATAACACTTCCCTGCGGGGTTCCATTCTCCATTTCCAAGGCCGAGGCCGGTAAATCCAAAGGCGGTGGAGTATGCTTCATGATCAACAAGAAATGGTGCGACCCCAGGAACATCACCATTCTCTCACGGTCCTGCTCGCCTCATATCTGGAACATTTAACAATCATCTGCCGCCCATTCTATCTGCAGAGGGAGTTTTCCTCTGTCGTCGCGACCGCCGTTTACATTCCACCACAGGCAGACACAGCGCTGGATTTATCTGGCCTTCATGATGTTACCAGCGGCGTCATAAACAGACACCCTGATGCTGTGTTCATCATCGCAGGCGATTTTAACAAAGCAAACCTAAAGAAAGTCTTGCCAAACTTTCACCAGCACGTCTCCTGTCCTACACGAGGAGCAAACACACTGGATCATTGCTACTCTCCGTTAAAGAACGCCTATAAAACGCGGTCACTCCCAGCTTTTGGCAAATCGGATCATGCCGCCATTTTCCTCACACCTGTATACAAACAAAGGCTCGTTCAGGAACCCTCGGTGAGGCGGGAAGTTAAGCGCTGGTCACCCCACTCAGAGACCGCACTACAGGCAGCTCTGGATGACGTCGACTGGGACATGTTCCGGGCGAGTTCATCTGATGCTTGGCGCTTTGCTTCATCAACACGCTTACAGAGCAAGCCACACAAACAATAACAATAACGTCCTTCTCAAATCAGAAACCGTGGATGGACAATTCAATCCGCGCTGCAGTGAACACATACAACGCCGGTCTCCTATCGGTGAACATGACTGAATACAGATCGTCCTGCTATGCTCTGCGACACGCAGTTAAAGCCGCAAAGCTCCTTTATAAGGATCGAGTGGAGTCTCATTTCCAACTCCACGACTCTTGGCACATGTGGCTGAGGTCTGAGGTCCATCTGCTCTTTTGGATCTAAATCCTCTGCAGAGGTCAGAGCTGATCCGTTACTTGTGAATGAGTTAAACTCTTTCTACGCTCGCTTTGATTGTAATCGTAGCAGCGCGACTCCACCAAGTGGCAGAGGGAATCACTCAGAGCAGCAACAACCACGTGATCTCTGTCTCGGAGGATGAAGTTCGGAGAGCACTCAAGCGTGTGGACGTCAGGAAAGCTGCCGGGCCGGATGGTATTTCAGGCCGTGTTCTGCAGTCCTGTGCTGATCAGCTCGCTGGGTTGTTTACATCCATCTTTAATGAATCCCTTGCCACATCTGTGGTCCCCAGCTCTTTCAAAAAAATCCACTATCATCCCTGTCCCTAAGAACAGTAAACCCTCTTGCCTAAATGACTACCGTCCAGTGGCTCTCACGTCTATAGTCATGAAGGTCTTTGAGACACTCATTAAAAACACCATTTGCTCCTTCATTCCTGACACTTTGGACCCTCTTCAGTTTGCCTATCGTCCCAATAGATCGACTGAAGATGCCATCTCTCATGTCCTCCACTCCTCCCTCACTCACATCGACAGCAAAAGTGGGAACTACATAAGGCTGCTATTTAATGACTATAGCTCAGCCTTTAACACCATAGTTCCCATTAAGCTAACCTCCAAACTCCTGGATCTCAGCCTGAATCCTTCTCTCTGCCACTGGATTGGATCTTCCTCACTGGCAGGCTTCAGGTGATGAGAGTAGGCCAGTTCACCTCCACCTCCACCCAACTGTCTCTCTCTGAATGTTGGCAAGACCAAAGAAATGATTGTGGACTTCAGGAAGAGACAGCAATGGACATACTCCCCTCTCATGATCAGCGGGTCACCAGTAGAGAGAGTGAGCAGCTTCAAGTACCTGGGTGTAAACATCTCAGAGGACCTGACCTGGACTGCTCACATTCAGACACAGGTGAAAAAAGCCAGACAAAGACTGTACCACCTGCGCCAGCTGAGGAAATTCAGGGTTTCACCAGCTATCCTGAAAACTTTCTATTTAGGGGCGATAGAAAGTGTATTAACTCAGTGCATCACAGCGTGGTATGGGAACAGCACCAGTCATGACCGCAAAGCCCTGCAAAGAGTTGTGCGCTTATCCGAGCGTATCTCAGGGTCAGCTCTCCCGTCTCTGCAGGACGTCTACACCAAACGCTGCAAAGGTAGAGCTACTAAGATCATCAAGGACTCTAATCACCCTGCAAACCCTCATTTCACGCTGCTGCCATCTGGTAAGCGCTTCCGAAGCCTGATGACCAAAACTGAGAGACTCAGGAGGAGCTTCTTCCCCCAGGCCATCAGACTCCTGAACTCAGTCACTTAACATCACATGACCATCGATATACTGACATTGCACTGCACTTTCTGGTCTCGTTGTTACTGTGTAACAACCTGTTATAAACCTGTTTGCACATTATACTTCTTTGTACATTTGTTAACCACATATTTATAAGTCTACAGTTTACTCACTGCACAGTTTACTTCACTTATTTTATTCCACTTCTTTGTTTTTATTTTTAATTTTTTTCTGCTTGACTTGATTTATTTATAATTCTACAGACATATATAGTACTTTTTTATTCTATTTCTATTATAATTTCCTCCTTGTGTTTTTAACTGTGAATTTGCACTGTCCATGGAGCGGACCTGTTTACATTTCACTGCCGGTTGTATATTCTGTATATAACTGTGTATGTGACAAATAAAACTCTTGAATCTTGAATCTTATTTTCTAAACTCCTCTCCAGCTCCCACTGATTAATTGCCATCAGCTCATCCCTTTTCCTACACCTTTCAACCCCCATTCTCTCTGATCTATGCACTACTTGAAAATTATCTACACGCGTCTGCTTTTTCCTTATTGGAATCTGCTACCACCTCCCCCTTCTGTAATACTGGTATCGATCTTCTTTTATATATCCCTGATATTCTATGTATAGCTGACCAAAAAAATGCCTTACTGGAGTCTCAGGGCCTAACGTACCACAAAACGTCCTCCAACTATTTATCTTTGCATCTTTTATAACTCTTCTTGCTACTGCCCTTAGACGCTTGTACTCCATTGCATTAACCAACATTGGATAATCTTCTATACACTATATTTCTACTAACAGCTTCGTCACATTCTTTATTCCACCAAGGCACCAATATACGTGACCTCGGTTCCTGCTTCACCGGAATGGTAGATTCAAGATTCAAGAGTTTTATTTGTCACATACACAGTTATATACAGAATATACAACCGGCAGTGAAATGTATAACTAGCAGCCTCATGTACCATAAGACTAATGGAAGTATTACAGTTATCTACAGAACCCTCACTATCCACATCTCTTACTAAGCTTTGAGCTTTCTCCTGGAATTCATCCCATTTAGCCTGAGAAAAGTTATATCTAGGGACTTTCTTTTCAACTTCCCGTCTCAAATTCCTACCAAACCTTCATAAAATTGGATAGTGATCACTACCCATTGTATATGAATCTATAACATGCCATTCACCTAGGCAAGTTTGATGAAGAAATGGATAAATCTATATGGCTGCATGCGTTTCTGATAATATGATACCTCGGCCTTCCATCATTTAACACTACCAAGTAATATTTATCTAAAAATTCTTCTACCATAACACAATTTTTATTCCTGTGATCACTACCCCATATTGGATTATGTGCATTAAAATTTCCAAGGACATCTTACCTTCTCCATTATTTCATCAAAATCTGACAATACCAAAGATTGACAGGGGTTATAATAATTTAATACAGTAATCAAACCATGACTGCTCCAAACCTCCACAGCACAATCATTGAGCCTGCATTTGGAATGATGAAAACCTGCTTCAGGTGCATCTTTTTAGAAGCACTTGAAGTACATACACACTGTTTGTCCCTAAGGTAATAAATCATTGCAATACTTCTGTGGTAAATTTCTTAATCAAACCATAGTATCCTACTCAAAATAACAGTTAATGCTTAACAACTGCTAAAGTCACACTATCTTCTGTGTTCATGTTTTTTTCATATCTAAACAGTCTTGTATCCTTTTGCTCTGCCTTGTGCACACGTGGTGATGGCATGTGTAATTTTGCACAACATTTGTGTTGGTGTCGGGGATGTGCTGGAAGAGGTTGTGGAGGAGGAGGACAACCAGCCACTTGTGGAGCTTGATGGTGGGCTGCGCTGACCAATAAGGTGTCTGCACTCCACGAGGCACCTCTTGACCATGACTATTTTTGCCAGGTGAATAATTAAGTGTGGACTATGACCTGCTGCGCTTCCAAGTACATACAACACCACCATTAGTAAACACCCATACAGTCAAGAAGGTAAATGAAATATACTTAATGTACCAGTGATGTACTGTATTATGGTCTTAACTGCCCATAAAAGTACACTAAGTATATTTTATTTACCTTCAGTGATACAATATTAAATATACTGCAACTGTTGTAGAATCAATTATCATCTCACATGACAGATTGGATTACCACTGGACTAACCTAAACATTCTTCTTCTGTCTGCAGCCTTGAAGCAATAACAGCAGCACCGGCAGTGCTGTAGGCAGTGTGGCTGATGGCCACTTGTGTTCTTCTCGTCTTGTTGTATATAGTTGTAAATGTTTAAGTCGTTGTTGTAGATGAGAATGTTGTTTAAATGAATTTGCTGCTTCATGTATATAATTGTCTATATATAAATGTTTAAATAAATTGTTTTTATGTAACAAAGATGAAATTAATGCTTTTTGTAGAGCTTGGAATACAGAATCACAAAACGTTGTGGATCCTCTTGCTCCCGTCTCCTCTTCTCTCCTCTGTGCCCTGCTCTCTCTTTGCTCCTGTCTCTCACTCCCTCTCTCCTCCTCATCCTTGCCTCTCCCTTCATCTACCTCTTGTGCAGTGCTTGGCCCTGGTTTTTCCTCTTGGATCGAGGCAATAAGGCAAGGGGGCGAGACTGCTGCAGACTGCCTCGTCCATTAGGGCAAACCAGGGCCAATTTCCTGCGGTCGCCTTGCCATCCTCTGTCCCTTGACCTGTGGCAGGACACCTACATTCCTAAACAGCGAAGATCAAAAAGTTGTGATGATGTACACTACCGTTCAAAAGTTTGGGGTCAGTACGATTTTAAATGCTTTTAAAAGAATTGTCTTCTGCCAACCATGGCTGCGCTTATTTGATTAAAAATACTACAAAAATCAGTTATAGTATTAAATATTATTCCAGTGTAAATCAGCTGTTTTCTATGTGAATATACAGTAAAGTGTAATTTATTCCTGTGACCAAAGCTTCAGTGTCACATGATCCTTCACAAATCAGTATAATGTGAGGATTTGATGCTCAAGAAACATGTATTATTATCAGTGTTGAAAACAGTTGCTGGTCTGTCAGTTGTACACTTTCTTTTTTTTTTCAGGATTCTTTGATTAACTGGAAGTTCAAAAGAACAGCATTTGTTTGAAATATCATCTTTTGTAACATTACAAATGTCTTTAATGTCACTTTCGATCAAATTAATTATTCCTTGATAAATACAAGTATTGATTTCCTTCCTCCAAAAAATAAAAAAAATTCTCACTGACCCCAAACTTTTGAACGGTAGTGTATTAGTACTATTGTACCCTACACTGCATATACTTACTGGAAGCAGGCCCAAGTCTGTCAGGTTTATATTCAAGGCTTTCTTCAAAAATCACAAGTAACATTAAAATGTGCATAAACAATTATTTCCATACTTGTCTCCCACCTTGTACTTGGTTTTTAAATTGTCCCACTTTTTTTTTTTTTGCCTGGGCGTGGTAAACCCTCCCTTCGAGGCCCGTCTTCTCTATAGCCTATGTGAATGACGGGAGGAGAAATAAAAATAAGATTACACAGCTATCACTTCTGAACATTAAATAATTTGCTTCTCACCGATATCCGTTCGCCACTGTGTCTCTCCCCCCGGTAAACAGCTGCTTGTTTTCTACACGGAGACGTATGAATGCCTCCGTTTGTTCCTTGGTCCCTGTTGAAAAAGATGAGAAAGCTATTAATAATGCTGTGAATGGTATAATATTAACGTTAAATTACTTCGTATAACTTAACTAGTTATTTATAAAAGAAATGCCGGTGATGGCAACCAAGCTAATTGTTAAATGACAGGTCCGTTAGCCATCAATAACGTAATTTGTTTAATTTATAATATCAATACAGTAGTAATTTGTACTGGCATTTAAACGTTAAACTTTACTTATATTTACTACGGTTCTAACAAATTTTTGGTAAGGTAAATATACTTACATTTGAAAGCATATTTCCCCGTTAATACTCCAACTCCGCCAATGTCCGACTTTTTTTTTAGCAAGATAGCAAAGCTGCGCGCATAGGATTGTGGGTGATTTGAGAGCGCGAAGGCTACACATGCATCCTTTCCTGTATATGGCATATTTTTCAAACAAAGGACTCAGTCCTTGGTTGAAATTCCAAGGATCCTCGACATTAAAACAGTCCTTCGACGGATGTCGATGACGTAGCATACTCGAAATTCTGGCTTCCGAGGATCCTTCCTTGACATTGAGAAATGCCTAGTGGCCCTCCAGGAGCCGGATTGGACACCCCTGGTCTATGGTCATAGCAGTTAAATCTGAATAATTGGAACTGACCAGTGTTCTCATTCCGTAAGTATCAAGACATTGTGTGTGTGTGTGTGTGTGTGTGTGTGTGTGTGTGTGTGTGTGTGTGTGTGTGTGTGTGTGTGTGTGTGTGTGTGTGTGACTGAAAAAGGTGGTACATGATCTTGGTAAGCAATTTGGCAACATTGTAGTAAATAAAGATACACACAGGCAAGCTAATCAAGCACAAAATAGTGCATAAAAAGTCACCAAAATTATGTATTTGACTTACTAAATTTCTAATACAGTCGCTGTATTAGAAACACCCTCACAGCAGCAGTAACCTTTTTGTAATTCGATTCAATGGTAATATATATATAGAATTTTTTTTTTTTTTTTTTTTTTTTTTTTTTATGAAAACATCAAAAGGATTTACGATGCTGATAAGGGTCCATTGGAGCAAGTTTTTCACTGCTTTTCACTGCGTGGACATTATTACACAGACTCTGGCTGTGTTCCAATCAACTCCCTAGTGCAGTAGTCAGGGCACTAATCAGGGAGTCAGCCACGATGTACTAATGCACGACCTAGAAAGCTAGGGAGCTGATTGAGACGCACCCATAGACTCTGAAGGCTTATTTATACTCGAGCGTCATCGCGGCGTTTGCGGAAGTGTGCAATGTAGTTTGTGTGAGTTGAGCGAACAGTTCGCGCCGCATTCAACATGAACCTTTTCGAAGAAATGTTGTCTGAACAGGTACGCCTGCACAGACATCTTTCTGATCCGTCTATGCTTGATCATAGAGATAGACAGGTGGCAAGTAACTCTTGGCGAGAAATTGCAACTGTTGTGGGAAAGGAAGAAATGGTTTGCAAGGAAGCCTGGAAGAACTTGAGAGATAAATTCGTGAAAGGCAAAAAGAGACTCAGGGGTGACCCGGGTGGATTAAAACGTGTATCGCCAACCCTCCCAGAACTTGGCTGGTTATCACAAATTGTAAAACAACAGGAAACCGATTCAAATATGGATAAGGTGAGTTAAAAACATTAAAGGGTACGTAACACAGTTTTTGCAATCTCATGTTAATCTTGAGTAACTATAGAGTGGTACTGCAACTTTAATATATCATATTTTATCATATTTATACAAGATAGATACGGTGTGCCCAGGGTCACGTGGTTCATAGAGCGCTCAAGAGTTCCAAACGACTCCGCGCCGTCGGTCTGATTGACGGGGTTAAGCAGGATAGACCGCAGTTTCACTATATCTGCAGCAATTTCTGGTAAACATTAACACAATATGTGCATCGACTTCGACTAGGCTTTACAGTAGCAATGCATTCTGGGGAGAAATAAAGAAGAGGCAATGAATTTTAGTCATAATCTAAAAAACAAAGCACAGACATGATTTAAATAAAGATTTCTTGCGAAGTTTAGTCAGAATTTGTTTTTTCATTAGACTTTGTGATGCCTACTTAGGCCTAGCCTAAGGGCCCTGGAGAATTCGCGCATTGGCAAAACGTTGGCCCCTTAGCAATGGCCCTGCATGGGCAGCCCTCACTATTAATCTACAACTAAATCAGTTTAACTATATACACTTTTATTCTATACTTCTGAAATGGATGCTGGCACCACATCACTGATGTCTGTATTGTCAAAAATGTACGGTAGTCAAAGGGATTTCAAATCAATGGATTTATTAAATGCAAAATAATTCATGTTAATACAACAAATTTAACACTCTGAAAGGGACAGAGTTATCTATACATAAAAATAATACAAATAAACAACAACAAAAATATTACTTTGACATCTGCTGAAATTGTGTTTTGGTGTGCTAAAGCAAGGCTTTTGAGACTTGTATTACCCCGAACCCCCAAATATGAACATCCTCGTGTAATCCCCGGACTAGTGTTAATTTTGTCACCTATTTTTTATTTAGTCTTGTGCCAAATGTCCTTGTTAGTTTTAGTCAGATTTAGTCTTTTTTTTTTTTTTTTTTTAGTCAAGTTTTAGTCGACTAAGTGTCTCATTATTTTAGTCTAGTTTTAGTCAAAGGAAAACTGTATGTACATGTGCACTTAGGCTACATGTAATTGTTAAACTTGATTTCCTTACATATAAATTAGCTTTTATGCCTAATTACATTCATTTTTATTATGATATAAATGCCCATACACGCATAAATAAGTTACATAAAATATATATAACCTGCATAATGTATGTGCCACAACACCATAGCTAACTGGTTGATTTACAGTGTAGATTCCTAAAATCAGCATTAGCTTATGAGACTTATTAGTCTGTGCGCGTTCCTGTGATGAGTGCGAGCCGTCAGCACCATAGACATGTATACGCATCTATGGTCAGCACTGACTCAGCAGCCCCTCACGCAATGTTGTCATGACAACCACTGCACAATATTCACGTCAGGAGGTTTTATTATTAGTGTTATTTCTTCTCATATACCTTATTGAACCCCTGTGTTAAAGTATTCACTGGCAAAGCTCACTCTTCCCTCGAGGTCTCTCGACTAGTCAGCAGACGGTGGTAGCGCTTCTTTCGTCCACCTGCTCGGTCTCTTGAATTCCGCAGCCACACCTTTATCTCGCTCTCAACTTCAGAATCAGGAGGACTTGGCTGAAAGTAGTATTTTCTTACAGCCTCTGAAAAGCAAATAGGCTTATATGAAACAACACTGTGTGTGTTAAGTGATTTATATATGCCATTTCTAAAACCGCATGCTGGCTTACCTGTTACAACCCTCCTTAGCCTCAGGTTCTGAAAAGGTCTCTTCTGGTTTGAGCCTTTCCAGTTCAATTGAGTGGCTAAAGAATGGCCAATCAATGTTGCTAGTATTCTCCTAGTTGGACATTACACCCACCAGTTGTTCCTAGATAGGCAGACTAACAGGAAGGGAAATACACAAAAATTAAAAAGTGATTTGCATTGTTGTTGTTTTTAAAGCTCCTGTACAGTGCATGCACAATTATTATACGTCAATTTTCTGATCAAATTTTTTTTCCAGGCACATTTTACCAATTCCAAACCACATTAATCTTAATTACTACTATTCATTTTGTATTTATTCATTTATAAGTGATCTATAATTGTTCATGAAGGATGGAAATGAAAAATACCTTAGGTGTGCAGAATTATTAGGCATGTTTTCTTTTACAGATAGAATGGGCCAAAAAAGAGAAAGTCAAAAATGATTAAAGTCCTCATGAAATCAAAATTGACCCTATTTACTTAGTTAGCACATGTTACAGGTCTTAGGGTGAACAATTAATCCGTGCAAGTTAATACACAGAAAAAAATAGTTTGTCGTGGTAATCTTTAATCAAAGTTTGAAAAGTAACTTCCGGTCTGGAAACGGCGTTCCTTCTCAGATGATGTCAGTTTGACGGCTTAGGTTTGAAAATGCGTAACCACTCCCTCCGACCGTTAGTCTGCAATGAGCGAGAGATGGAGAGGAGGAGTGCTGAAGTCAAACCCTGCCATCTATTCAATATTCCCTTTCTATTGGAAATACATCACAGCACTGAAGAACACTCATTTGCTACTTCCGGTTCACTGGGACTTTAAAATGCCTATGAGAAGGATGCAATTCGAATGCAATACTAGAAATTGCAGTTAAGGCATGACCATTGGACAGTGAAATGCTGCATTCCCTTAATAATTTTTGTAATTCTTTCAGGGGGGCGGGCAAACAATGGTAGGGGAAACACTGGTGTACATTAGAGCATGAACTGATAGAATGCTGTAGCACAATACTATATTTCCTCAAAAGCAGATCGTGGAGACATTTTAATAGTCCACAAACAAAGATCGTGATCGTGACATTTCTCGCTGTCTTTCTCCTCTGCACTTGCTGGGCGCGTGCTCCGAGCACAGCCGTTAGACGCTATATAACGAACCTTTTCGTCAGACTTTAGCAGTTTACTGTGGCAAACCATATTTAGCCTATATTTATTTGAGTTTAAGCTAAGCAACGTTAGGAAACGTAGCCGTTGTAGTTCGACAAAAACATAGCTAATGGTCTGGATTAACAAAAAAACAGTGAAATACAATCCCATCAGAACACACACTATGGAAAATATGTACTAATGCCAAATATAATACAATTTACAATTAAAGCTCACCTCAGAGTCGGCGAAATCCAGTAAGATTTATTGAAGGCAGATCTGATTCCGACCGTTGGCGGCAAGTGACTCGAGTGCGCAGTGACGCATGGTGGTATTCAGCAAAAAAAAAAAATAGTTCCAAGCAAAGTGTGATGCAGAGATCTGTACCATCAATAACGCTACATTTTGAGCTTTACAAATAAATTAAAAACCTATGATTTTATTCATGATATGTAAGATTCTAAATTAACTAGGTTGGTAGATTAAACAAAAAAAAAACCAAGTGGGCTGCCTACACAAAACCTGCATGGGACCAAAGGTACAAAAGTTGCTCTGGGGCCGAACGGGCTTGCCCACACTGGGCCATCATGGGCTTAATGTGGTCAGTCCGCTATAGTGGGCTGCCCACAGAGAGCCTACGGTGAGCCCAAAGCTGTGGGCCTCGCCTGAGCAAGCCTTCACCGGGCCTGTTTAGGTTTGGTGTGGGCTGGTCCTAGACCACTGTGCCCGCAAAAAGCCAGCGTAGGCCCCGCATGTTTGCAGGGATTCCCTACAAAAAGCCTATATATTTAACACTTCAGTACAAAAGAAAGTAACAGAAATATGCCTGGAGAATATTTGATAATCTATATAAATTCATTCAAAATAAGAGAAAAAAATTAGCTAATGAGCCAATAAGGTTATAGTGATTTAATTTATCTTTTTAATGTTTTTAACGTCCTAATGTTATTTTATGATACTCGCGTAAGCATACACAACATAATTTAACCCAAGAAAGACGTTTTAAATAGTGTTTAAAAAAACAGGGCTAGCAATTTAATTAAACTCTTTATATCCAGGCGCTAGATACATTATTCCTTGAATGTTCATAGAAACGCATTCGACCGAAGGATCTCAGAGAGACTAAAAACTGTTGAAATATGACAGATAGCATCTGGATATAGTAGCTGTTGCAGTGCTGCTCACGATCTAACGATCTATTATATAACAGTAAACATTAACTCTAACGTGCTTCATAAAATACATCTTCTATCAATATTCCTGAGAGGTCAACTAATGCCATAAAATCTCAAAATATGCAGTAATTTCATCAAGTTGCCAGCGAGTGTGCTTGATGCACTGAAATGAATGGGGTTCAATGCTGGAACTGTTGGTAGCTCCGTGACACGCTTTACTTCCTCATTCCTCAGTTCCTATGGGAGTGTCGTAACTGTTTTTCGGCTCTGGGTGTACCGATTCTTTCTGAAAATAGCCGAGCTCATGAATGCGTGCAGTGGGCGGAGCTAAAGAGTCACACACACTTATGCTATGACACACAATACATCATGGCATTATCCCTGGATAACTTTAGTTCGTGTTGTTTGCATTAACCCTTAAATGCATGACTGTTTCGCCAATAATTCTTACATATTCAGGTCTTTAGTGACAAGCGCCCAGATGTTTTATACCATCATCACGGTCCTCATCGGAGCTCATTTCCCAGTACATTCAGCATCTGGCTCATATTCCTGATCTCACGCATATTCTCAACTTCTTCAAAATCAATATTTTGATCGCTGACAGCTTCTTAACCAGATCCATCATCAAGTGACAGTGACACTAATATTTGAGTGTTCAGCTCTTGCTCTGCAGTAAATCGCTGAGCCATTTCAAGTTTAGCAGATTATACTTATTAGGTAACTATGAGTGAAACGTCACTTCATCATTGTGTATCAAACATTGTCACCTTGTGGAATAAAGGAGTTGCACTTATTCCATCATTTAAAGATTCAATTGTTGTGCAGAAAAAAACATACACTCTTACACACCTCAGGTCGTTAGCGGCGACCCTATGACATTTTTACAAAAAGTTAATGGAAAAACGGGCATTCTTTTATAATTTTATCTTTTTTCTTGTTATATTGTTTATCATGAATTGAGGAATAGTAAGAAGGTTGATGTCTAATTTTAAAAAACGAATGACGTCACGGGTCGCTAAAGACCCGAGGTATGCACTTGCGTGGTGTTTGCTAACAAACACAGACATTTTGATGCATTTTCACTCACCGCCTGTGGTTTCGACTCTTGACCGGGAACAAACAAACACACTTGCAGAACTCTGTTACTGCTCTGGAAAAACAAACTGCATCCACTGTTCCCTTAACGCTGGGTTATTTGGGAAGCTGGACAAGGCTGTCTTTTCCTCAGAACCAGAAACACACTTCTTTAATTAAATTGTTGATTTTCATGGTCTAAAAAATGACAGCTCTGCCAACGGCTCCCAAATTTTAGTCATGTTTAGCATGAGAATCCAAATCTTTAACAGTATAAATAAGTCAGAATGCGTGAAATAACATTAGGACCCCCTTTAAATGCATAGCACGCTGCCTATTGATATCGGTGTAGTTGCTAGATCTCTGATTTCAGGTTCTAGAGTACAATATGGGTTTACTTGTGAAATTTTTTTGAGAAAATATTTCTTTTACTGATGCATAGATGGTTGTGATCCTCATGCAAAAAATACAGATTAACCTACTACACTGGGTTCGCTTGAAATCTAGAAAATAGCCAATAATCGTTTTACAAAAACTTGTATGTTCAGTAGTGTTCAAAATGTGTTTTATACAGCTGACACTTTTATTTAATTTTAGGAGGAAGGTGTGGCCCTCAATGACCGGCTTGAAAGCAGCATTACTGAAAGTTGCTCATCATCGTCGTCCTCAACAGTGCCATCAGTGCTTCCTGTCTCACCTGTTCCCCTTAACCTATCTCCTACATGTATTACCTCCCCCTACTTGGATGCATTTTTCCCTCAAAGCATCTTGGTTCGTTCCCCTACGTTACTGCCAGTTTGCACATACTCTGCACGTAAGAGGAAAAAACCGAACACTGAGGATGTTCTTTTGAAGAAATTGGGGAGGTTGGATCTGTAGAGGGAAACGGCAAGACAAGAGGCTAATGAGGACTACAGGTTTTGCAATAACAACGCCATTTAAAGAGGACAACATGTCTGCAATAACAACGCCAAACCTCAAGATAAAACTCTTGAATCTTGAGGTTTGGCGTTGTTATTGCAGACATGTTGTCAAAATTAAACCTGAAGATTAGACACGAGTAAGTTCAGACTTTATCAAGTTCTTTTTGAGGTTCTGGACAAACAGCAAACAAAAGATGCTTGAACAGACACTTGTTACACGTGTAAAGACTTATGCGCACGAAAGCATCTTTATATAATAAAAATTGTGTAATAGAGTATTTAACACCAAGTTTCAAATCTTTTTTTTGTTTCAGTGAAAAGTGTGAAAAACTTGTGAAATTGTTTATATTTTCAAGTTTGTATTATATTTAAAAAAAAAAATTTAAGCTGGTTGAATGCTTCTTCAGTATTGTATTGTATCGTGAATACAAAATAAATTACCACTTTGTATGATTACTGCAGACTTTATACAAAGGTGTCAGGTACAACAGCTTGACATTTGTGTAAACTTTTCATACTATATGTAAAATTATACACATTACACACTGTTGTGTTCATGGTTATTTGAAATGTAAAAATGATGAGGAAATTTCTGTGCCAAAATACAAAAGAATATTCATTTGACCAATTAAATGGATGCAAGGTTACTTCCTGGTTTTCGTTAAGTCAGCTTGGGCATTTCCGGTGAACTGTTAGCTGTCATTCTGTGCTGCTTGCTGTACATTGATACAAAATGGGGCTGCACGATTTGGGGAAAATATCTAATTGCGATTTTTAAAATGCTATAAAACAATTTTTTACAAATGAAAAGTGTGTGTAATGTTTTATATAATATATATATATATATAATCTCATAAACGTATATTTTATTCACAATAACAACAACATGGTCTTGTCCCAACTTTTTTGAGATGTGTTTATGCCATGAAATTTAAAATCAACTTATTCTTCTCTTAAAATTATACATTTTCTCAGTTTAAACATTTGATATGTCATCTATGTTGTATTCTGAATAAAATATTGAAATTTGAAACTTTCACATCATTGCATTCTGTTTTTATTCACAATTTGTACAGTGTCCCAACTTTTTTGGAATCTGGTTTGTATTACAATAACATTTTCATTATTAAAAATAAAAAAAATTAAGAAAAACCAATATAATAATTATATTTTATAGAAAACTTATTTTACAAAAAACTGCAGGGTTACCTGTTATCATGCAGGCAGCCAATGATTAAAGCGCACTAGAAATGTCTAAGGATTTATTATAAAATATGATATTAATATTATACAAATCTGTGATAGCAATTTTTAAATTGTTGTCAGGAGGTATGCAAAATCAAAAACGAGTCTATGTCTTTAATATTAAGTATGAGCATCTTATGCATCCACAGCATGGTGGACAGGCTCCCACTGAGGCACAGCTCATGGCCAGCATCAGCCCAGGTGAACTGGCAAAGCACTGCAGGCGGCGGACGCGTGTGGCTGAGGATATACGGGCCATGATTTCAGGGCTGCTGGAATCAGTGTAGGAGCTAACCGACACTACAGGGCTTCGCTTGGTTAACCCTGACTGCATGCAGCATGTTTGGGAGATGCAGCAAAAACACCTTGAGTGCATCCAGGGGTCCGTTCTTTGTATGTCGCTAACTCAGTTAGCTGGATTTGAACATAGTCCAGCTGTACAAGGATCTGCATGCCAAAATAGTCAGAGGGTAAAGAAAAAGACTTCGACAGGACCATGGAGAGCATCCAGGAAGCGGAGTGGCTCTGCCCCAGGACAGCAGAGAGGTAATTTGACTATTTGGATCTTCACTAGTTTATAGTATACACAGTATACAGTCCAGATTATATCATCCCTCTTTTACATAGACTGTTCATGACTCATAGGCAGGCTGCTCAAGACCCTGAAGTCCACAGGGTCTGTGAATGTGTTTGCCTACGGCTTTTTAAAGAGTTTAAGCAAGCACGGACCAGGCCCAAGGACACGAGGGAAAACTCTGCCGATTCCACAATCCATTGTCATGATATACAGCCACTTTAAAAAGCTGCTGGAGGACAGCAGAGCTAGGACAGACTAACCTGGTTCTGGTTCTGGTCCCGATAAACACCTCTACTGTCTCCTCGTGGTGAGTCTTCTTTTGTGCAATACTTTTATACATTCACAGTAGTATATAAAAATGGTACTTATAAAACCTTCCTGTACATGTTTCTTTTAAAAATTATACTATGTAAAGACAATGGGCGTTAGATTTAGTTTAATTTATTTAAACTTTATTTAACCAGGCAAGTCATTACAGTCTTTCTGAATCGCTAAAACACATTTCTTGAAACCATCACTCATTTTCTTAAAACATTAAATACAAATAGTCAATATAAATTCATAAAACCTCTGACTCTTATGGCAAAATCAAACAATTGCTTCAAAACCCTTTCACTTGTACTCAAGATCATTCATTAGACACAACATCCAGAGCATGTAGTTACAGAAAAAGTATATTGTAACACAGTAAACTAATTTGCAATTACATAAAAGTATAGTAATCACAACTAAGGTGAATATATTGTATACTGTATGTACTGCAAGTACAGTATTATATTGAATATTATATAGTATTGAATGTCTGTATATTCAGCCCTTGCATATTGTAAAAATACAGTAGTCTAAATGCAAGAGCCTTAAAGTCAAGAAAACCGCAACTGCAAAACCAAAGTCAGTGGGAGAGTCATTCTGCATCAGCATCACATCTTCATGTTGGGTCCAGCCTGACTCAAGTCAAGTCACCTTTATTACAATACAGATTGTTTCAATGCAGCTTTACAGTAATAACAGGTATATGATGATCAGTAATGCAAAGAGAGTTCATTTCGGCTCAACAGCAGCTCTAAAGGAAAAGAGTGTCATTGAAGTCAGTTCCGTGTCGAATCACTTCTGTTGTAAAGATCATCAATTATTATTGTTTCCATCATCATTCAGCACCTGTGCACTCTGAACCGGCCTGTGTTTCATACAGTTGGTTTGACCACATCATTAGAAACAAGTGTGAACAATTTTGAGTCCTTTTGGTGCTTTTACCAACACAAGTGCACCACAGTGCGAAATGTGTTTTATTGAGTGCTGTAATAAAGCACTCGCTAGGAATTCTTTTAAATATATGTCACTAATTTCAATAATTTCTGTAGCACATTCCAATCATTTAGGGCAGTAAATTCAAAACCAATTTTAATAAATTGCTTGAACAATGTTTCTCTTGCAGGCTACTAAGAAGGCAGAAACGCGTGGACGGAGACATGAAGCAAAAGGGTACCGCACTGCCTTAACAATTATACTTGGCAAAGGAGCCACTTCCTGAAGTGCGTGAACTTCCAGCTGCTCCTTCACATCATGGGCATGAGGCCATGGTATTCGAGGAGCCAGAAAATCAGGAGGGAGAGGCCTTCATTTGCAAACGCATCTCCAACAGGTGCCCCCTGCCCACCCCTCCTCCTGGATCTTACTCTGCATCTTACTCATTTCACAGTTTGCATTCCTCCCTCTTGGGTCCTACCCACCCACCCTTTCCCAGCTACCCACCAGGTCTGCCAGTGCCTCAGTCCACCCAGTTCCAGCCACCTGATAACTTACCACCACAAACTTGTCTCTCTACTCAGCCCAGGCAGCACACCTGGAGACGGCAGAAAGCTGCCCAAGAGGATGAGGAACGAGTGGCTAGGGGTGAACCACCAAAAAAACACCTGACAGGATATATACCACTATATCTGCAAGCACTGTGGGCTATCAAAAAATAAGACAACTGGCCACACTCAGCTGAAGGGCCGGTGGTATTGTCCAGCCTCAGGCCTCTCTGTTGCACAGTGGAAAGAGAATGTACAGGGAGCTCTTTGATTTGTTTTAATTGGTGTATATAGTAGGGCTGTCAAAATTAACCCGTTAATAACGCATTAACGCAGATTCATTTTAACGGCACTAATTTGATTAACGCAGCGCGCATTTTCCGTTTGATCCGTGGCCTAGCCCATAGTTGGAGAGATCGAGAGCAGCCATAGACGTAAAGGATACAGCAGCAAACAGAAATAGGGAAAGAAAGGGCTAACATTAACATTACTATTCTGAAACAAGTGACGTTATATAGCCTACATAAGTTACTATTTTTTTTTTCGGTTTAACTTTTTAGACTCCAGGTAGCAATAAAAGAAAAGGGTGTTTTTACACTGAGCACGCACAGTCCATGTCCGCGCGATAGTTCCCGGTTTCAGGTCAGCTTGATTCTGTGTAACCCTGGTGCATTTGCGTGCATCTTACATAATCACAAACATGCACCAGGCATGATAGAAAACAGAAATATATATAATTTTTTTTAATTTAGTGCTATTATGCGCAGCTCAGTAAATGACATTTGGCTTTACTGTAGGCTATGTGTGTCGGATGAAGGGGGCTTTCTGTTGCATGCTTGTAAAGGGACTCTGAAGAGATGTGCAGTGCGTGAATACACTGCAAGCTCGCTCTCGCTCGTATCCAAGGTAAATCATTAATACCATCACCATTACACGTGTTTTGTTGATCTAAGTACATTACAATCGGCTAAAACAAATGCGCAGGTTACTTTTCTGAACAAGAGTGCTCCTGAGTCCGTGTTTCTCACACTGCTCACGTGAATCGCGATACAGTTTGAGTGCAACCGAACTCAGAGCACCTCCTCGTCTCAGGTTCAGTACCCTGGTGCGCTCCCAGGTCCGCATGATAGCTTTCACATTACCAATTTTTCATCTGAACCGTGCCCGGTTCTGAACTAAACAGCCAGTGTAAAAACTCCCTTTATTTGTATTCTTAAAATGAGAGAAATCACTGCTTATTCTGCATTTTTAAGTTTAGGCTTAAGAGACATGCACAAGTTCTTTAAAAAAAACACCTATGACCTTTGATACATGTCTACAAGCTTTTTTGAGTATGGTTTCACTAATAATAAATCATGCATATTTGTCCATATCCATGTTGATTAGAGTATTAAAAACTTGAAAAGTATTCATTTAAGGTACATTTAGAACTGATAAAAATGTGCGATTAAGTTGCGATTTAAATATTTGAATCGATTGACAGCCCTAGTATATAGTTGGGTTTTTATGTCGTTTTTTTTTTATAGTTGTATATAGTTCAGTTTTTAATTGTGTTTGCTGTGTTGTTTCTGCTGTGAACATTTGGTTTTTAGTTGCTGTATTTGTAGTGCTTAATTTGCAAAACAAAAAAAAAAAACTTGTGCTGTAGTTAAAAAGTTAGTTAAATAGTTAAAAATGAAAAATAAAAACACACAACTCTTGTGGTGTAATAGTAACACATCCATCCTTTGGGTGGAAGATTCCAGGTGCAAGTCCTGGCAAGGGTGGTTTGGTGTACTTGTCAGATCAGTATTTTTATTTTTATTATAAATTGTATAATCGAAAATCAATCAAACCTTTTACTTAAATTCTTTGTGTGTCCATGAGTGTTAAATTATTTTTCTTTCCTCCCTGAGATTCTTCACGTTAGTGAATAAATCCATAGACCTGCGACCAATATTCTTATTCTCTAATATATTTTTTCTTTCCTCATTAAAATCAAAGATGTTCATTAGTGGTTGTATATCAAGAGCAGGGACATGTTTGTGTGCATTTTTGTGTGCACAACGACTGTGCATGAGCCACAAAAGAACATTTTGCCACTGATAACATTGGCAACGAACCCTCAGCATGATTTCAAAAACAACACATTCCAGAGCCAGATCGACCTCTTATTCAACCAAATGAAGATAGACTAGATACACTATATTGCCAAAAGCATCGGATTGCTAGACAGAGAAGCTTCATCACTCGAGAAGACGTCCCCACTGCTCTAGAGTCCAATGGCGCCGTGGCTTTATGCTGCCTTCAGGACTTCCCACTTCAGAAGTCGTTATTAAGAGCTGTTGCATTCAAGTGCTTTGTTCTCGGAATGAACAGGAATCATGGAGGACACCAGGTTTATTGCCTATTTATTTGGAAAATGTCCCTCTTCCCCATACAAGAGGATGCACCTTTTTAAATTTCCATTCACAGTTTACCAGCACCCTTTTCACCACATTGGAGTGTCAGATCAAGTTTATCAGTTTTGGTTTATGTTTTAATGTCTTTTTTTGTAGTCATTTTGTTTCCTAGTTTTGTCACATGATTCCCTTGCCATCATGTGATCATGTCTTGTGCTTCCCCTAAGGCTTGTTCGACTTCATGCAGCTGTTTTATATTTTTTTATTTTTAAATGTTTTATATCTTTATATTGTTTTTTAATTGTTTTCAGTTTATTAAAGACAATTATGCTGATCATAACAGCCTACTGTATTTCATTCTAAGATATCATAAAGAACACAAAAATTTGTTAATAGTAAGTCCTGATAATTAATTTTACCACATTATAATATAATTTATTTCAGTGTTAATGTTTCAGTTAATACATCTATACTTCAAAAGTATAAGAAGACACATTGACAATTATTCAATTATAATTATTCATGAAATCTAAGGGCTCACAGTGTTTGATGCAAATAATAATTAGATTTATTTTCGGTGCTGTGATTATGAATTCATTACAATGTTTCACTTGAATTTATTTGGTATCACAGCTCTCAATGAGCCGCGACTGATTAATACTTGAGAGAATGAACTGACGTTCTAGCATTTCAAAGTCTGTGCTTATAGCGCCACTTAGCGGTAAAAGGCAGCAAACACATACCTCGGAAAAAGTGTTAATCTGAACCATCTGTACTTATTGAGTTAACATGTCGGGTTAATCTATGTGGGTGGAGTTTCCACTTTATAAGATGAAAGTGCAACAACATTCTTTTTTTTTTTTTTTCACATTGTAAATGTTTTGTGCACAGTTCTGGGAATACTGGATCACAAAAGACAAACATTTTTTGACACCATTGACTGTTGTTAGCTCAAAGCCTCCTCACACTGCTTTACAGACACGCCTGTTTTGCACACGTCACTCAAACACAGAACCAGGAAACAGGAATCATCCGAGTTCAGAGAAAGTGAAACTGACGTGTGGTTGAGCTGTTGTGTGCTGTGTCTCTGTATTCATGCAGTAAAATGGCAGAAGCCAGATTTTCTCAGGATGAGTTCATGTGTTCAGTGTGTCTGGATCTCCTGACAGATCCAGTGACCATTCCCTGTGGACACAGTTACTGTGAGAGCTGTATTACAGGCTACTGGGATCAGGAGGATCAGATGAGAGTCTACAGCTGCCCTCAGTGCAGACAGACCTTCAGTCCAAGACCTGCTTTAGCTAAAAACACCATTCTGACTGAAGTGGTGAAGAAACTGGAGAAGCGTAGACGCCCTGCTGACTGTTACGCTGGGACTGGCTGGAGCTGGAGATGTGCAGTGTGACGTCTGTACTGGAAGAAAACACAAAGCCATCAAGTCCTGTCTGGTGTGTCTGAACTCTTACTGTCAGAATCATCTTGAACAACATGAGAGTTTATTTAAAGGAAAGAGACACGATCTGACTGATGCCACTGGACGACTGCAGGAGATGATCTGCCAGAAACACAACAAGATCCTTGAGGTTTTCTGCCGCTCTGATCAGACGTGTATATGTGTGCTGTGTACGATGGATGAACATAAAAACCACGACACTGTATCAGCTGAGGCACAGAGGACAGAGAAACAGGTATGGACTTAAAGGGTCCCATTATGCTCATTGTTTATGTGGTCTACTAGAATACATTTACATCATTTAATGTCTGTTTTTACCCTTAATGTCTGAACACCGTTGTAGTTTAAGTTTCTTTAAAAACACCATCCAAAAATCGCTCTGATTGGTCAGCCAGCCCCAGTCTTATGTGCTTAGCATGTGTGTTGGAAATGTAACACGCTTTAACATAAATGCCGATGGAGAGGTGGAGGGATTCATGGAGAAATTGTTGCTGGGATGGCACAATGACTGCTGCTTATACAAGTGCATCTCAATAAATTAGAATGTCGTGGAAACATTCGCTTATTTCAGTAATTCAACTTAAAAGGTAAAACTAATATATTATATAGACTCATTACATGCATTTCAAGCCTTTATTTGTTATAATTTTGATTAGAGTAAAATTAGAGTATTGTAAAAAGATTCAGTATTGTAGGCTCAAAGTGTCACACTCTAATCAACTAATTAATCCAGAACATCTGCAAAGGGTTCCCGAGCCTTTAAATGGTCTCTCAGTCTGGTTCAGTGCAATTCACAATCATGGGGAAGACTGCTGATCTGACAGTTGTGCTGAAGACCATCATTGACACCCTACATGCAGAGGGAAAACCTCAAAAGGGAATTGCAAAAGAAGTTGGATGTTCTCAAAGTGCTGTATCAAAAGTACATTAATAGAAAGTTAAGTGAAAGGGAAAAGTCACCACACACTGACGGATCCTGGACATGGGCTTTGAATGTGGTCAGAAGCGTCTTACCTGGGCTAAAGAAAAAAAGAACTGGCCTGTTGCTCAGTGGTCTCACGTCTAATGAGAATCTCATTTGGAAACCAAGGTCCCAGAGTCTGGAGGAAGAATGGAGAGGCGCACAGTCCAAGATGCTTGAAGTCCAGTGTGAAGTTTCCACAGTCTGTGTTTGTTTGGGGAGACATGTCACCGGCTGGTTTGGTCCACTGTGCTTTATTAAGTCCAGAGTCAATGCAGCCGTATACCAACCAGGACACTTTATAGCACTTCATTCTTCCTTCAGCAGACAAGCTTTATGGAGATGCTGACTTCATTTTCCAGCAGGACCTGGCACCTGCCCACACTGCCCAAAGTGCCAAAACATGGTTCAATGACCATGGGATTACTGTGCTTGATTGGCCAGCAAACTCGCCTGACCTGAACCCCATAGAGAATCTATAGGGCATTTCCAAGATGCAGAAGACCTGAAGGCCGCTATTGAAGCATCCTGGTCTTCCATAACACCTCAGCAGTGCCACGGGCTGATAGCATCCGCATTGAGGCAGTAATTCATGCAAAAGGGGCCCAAATCAAGTACTGAGTACATATGCATGATTATACTTTTCAGAGGGCCGACATTCCTGTATTTAAAATTTAAAATTGATTTCATGTAATATTCTAATTTTCTGAGATTTTGAATTTGGGGTTTTCATAAGCTGTAAGCCATAATCATCCAAATTATAACAAATAAAGGCTTGAAATATCTCACTTTGCATGTAATGAGTCTATAATATATATTAGTTTCACCTTTTAAGTTGAATTACTGAAATAAATGAACTTTTCCACAACATTCTAATTTATTGAGATGCACCTGTATATACTTGTAATGATCATTGACAGGGCTAAATGATTAGGCTCCTCCTGAACCTGCCTTTGTATCTTTATTTTTAACATCTGACCTGCATCGAAGTGCGTGGTTCAGAAAGTATTCGTTATAAAAGTGGTTTTATCACTCATCTATATAGAAAACTGGATTGCTCATGACATCATAAAAGGTGTAGCCACCGCGCCGCCATATTGGTATTCCCTTGTAAGGTTACGCATTGAATTAATAGGAAATTATATGATTTTTCTGAGAAAGCATTGCCTAAGGCCTGAGGAGGTTTTTATATCTGGTCTCCCTGTACATTCTTACTACACAAATGTTCCAAGCATGAAAATGGTTATTCATTTAAAGTCAGGAATTACGTTCATATTCATTACAGTAGTAAACATCAGGTTAACTGAAGTGAACCGATGTCAAAGTGTGCATTCTGAAATCGGAATAAATATTTATGCCTTGTAACCTGAAATCGACTTGTACTGCTGTGTTTATGTATTTATGTTGTTTATATATATGTATATATGGTATTCAGCACTTTGTCCGGGAGGTTCCCGGATACCCGTTGATGGCCCAAACATGAAGGGCCCATAAATCAGGTCTGGGGTGCCAAACGACTTGATCAAATAAATATGATTAATTTTTAATCAAATCAAATCAAATTGTATTATCTTTCCCTTAATTTATTATTTTCTGCTTTTATACATTTAAAAAGATATATTTTTAACTTTTATTTATTTAACTATTTATATATTTAGTTTTACATTTATTTTTATATTTATTTATGTATGCATTAATTTATTTTTATATTTATTTATTTATTCCCACATGTATTTATTTTTACATTGATTGATTTGTGTGCAACATGGAAATGAGGAGGGCGGTCCTTGTGTAGCTTCAGCGCATCATTGGTTGAGAGCTCGCACATAGAATGGTCAGACCAGCGATAGAGGAGCGTTCTTTCACAGACACCAAACAACTTAGCAATGTTTCCAGTAGTTTGACCCATTCAATGGTACTTATCTGAGGCAAATACGATGGACATCCCACCGTAGTGCCAAATGACAAATGATATTTTGCAGAGTGCCTAACAATTCTGTCTGTACTTCCACATTCATATCGGAATATAGCACTCCTAAAACATTATATAAACACATCTAATCTAAACAACAGCCATCAACCAATGATGTACTGAAGCTACACAAGGACCGCCCTCCTCATTTCCATGTTGCACACGGAAAAGTAAAAATAAATCAATCAATCAATAAATAAGTGTAAAAATAAATACATTTGGGAATAAATAAATATAAAACTAAATGAACGCAAAAATAAATGTAAAAATACATGTAAAAGTAAATTAACAAATAAATAAAATGATTAAATAATTATAAAAGTTAATTATAAAATGAATTTGATTAAAAATGAATCATATTTATTTGATCAAGTCGTTTATTCTGTTATTTATTTTCCTATAGACGGTTTCATCGAACGCACGTGCATTGCCACGGTTACGCTCCTGGCCCGAAGTTAACTTTTGTTTATCGGTCTGGCTAGTGGATAGTATGGCACACTACACAGTAGAAACACATTTTTGATGTACTATTCTTGGATAACATGATGTAAATATTAATGATCAAGCAGAGAGCATTTGACACCAGCGCAAAAACTGTGTGACTCACCAAAAAGCCTTGAATGCTTCATAAATATCCAGTCTGACTGCATACGAGAGCAGTGTCTAATTTAGACTGTATGTCTAATGTAATTTACTTGTTATTTATTTTGCTTGTTTTCAGAAATAATCTACTCTAGAGGTAACTTATTCTGGCAGCGTTTACAGTTGGCATTAACATGCGATCACCGTGATCCAGCTGTCAAGGTTCATGAATACACCGTCTCACCTTCTGTGTGTGTGGTTGTGTTGAAGGCGTGGTTTCCGATTGCTGATCACTCTGATCACTTCCACCTGCTGCACTCATCACCGGGGCTATTTATACATGTGTCTCACCCAGACTTGTTGTCAGATTGTTGCAGTTTGTCTGGTGGTTCCTGTCTGTTTGTGGGTTCCTGGTCTTGGCTCTTTGTCTCTGGATTCCAGGATTCCGCCGGTTCGGGGTGCCCATTGCATCCCTGCATCGCTGTGCTGAGTAGCTTTCTCGACTGCCATTCCTGTTCTGCTTGGACCTGTTCAGTTCTCCGGTGCTTTGTATTCAAGCTGTCTTTACCTCTGTGACCCTGAGCTAATAAATTCCTTGTTGAACTCGCTATTGGATCTTCTGCCTTTTTCCTGTCACCAGACATAATAGAACAATCTGACCATCATGGATCCAGCGAGAGTGGCAGAGCTGCAGGAAAGCCTTACTACTTTCCTCTTGATCACCAAGAGGAACCGGTCTCAGCCACTGCACAGGCGGTACAGGCACTAGTGGCGCAGGTGTCCTAAGATCGCCCACTGCGCCCACCCCACTGACTGTTCCCCTCAACCCCATCAATGCTACCAGCCTGCACAAGCCCCGAATACCAACGCCAGAAAGATACGCGGGTGAGCCAGAGCTGTGTCGACACAAGCTGTTCTTGACTAGATGCTCGTTAGTTATTCAACCGGTCTTGTTTTCCACGGAGAGATCCAGAGTGGCGTTGGTATTGAACCTGCTGTCGTTTGGGAACAGCGGTATGGGAAAATAACGATCCTTGTTGCTCCTCGTTCCAGGCCCTCTCAGAGGAAATTAGGCGGGTGTTTGATCGTTTGGTGGCCCAGTTCCGCACCTTGGCCGCTGAGAGCCAATGGAACAAGGAGGCGCAGAGGGACAGATTCCTTCATGGGCTGGCTGACTGTGTCTAATGTGAGATTTATAACGTTTAAATCTTCCTAAGAGCTTGAATGGACTAATGGAACTAGCTCTGTGTCGACTCGAGGTTAGAACAGCGTGAGCAGCGCTTCTGTTCCAGAGGACTGCCTGAGCCACGGGAGTTTGTCACAGAAGACACGGTCAGTCCACCCAGTGATCCCGAGCCCATGCAGGTGGGTAGAGCTCGGCTTTCCTGGGAGGAGAGGGAGTGTCGGAGAGCTGGGGGACTCTGTCTGAGGGCATTCAGACCTCCTCTCCCGAGCATTCTTCTAGCAAATGTTCAATCCTTGGATAATAAGATGGACGATCTTAGAGCCAGGATAAGTTTTCAACGGGACATGAGAGACTGTAATATCTATTGTTTGTCTGAAACATGGCTCACGCCCGCGGTCCCGGACACAGCTGTGACGCCGTCGGAGAACTTCTCTGTTTTTCGGATGGACAGAACAGCCGAGGCGGTCCAAAGCGGTGGAGTGTGTTTCATGATCAACAAGAAATGGTGCGATCCCAGAACATCACCATTCTCTCGCGGTCCTGCTCACCTCATCTGGAACATTTAACAATCATCTGCCGCCCATTCTATCTGCCTAGGGAGTTTTCTGCGGTTGTCGCGACCGCCGCATCCCACCGCAGGCAGACACAGCGCTGGCTTTATCTGGCCTTCATGATGTTGCCAGCGGCGTCATAAACCAACATCCCGGCCAGCGGCATTCATTGTCGCGGGCGATTTAACAAAGCAAACCTAAAGAAAGTCCTGCCAAACTTTCACCAGCACGTCTCCTGCCCCACACGAGGAGCAAACACACTGGATCACTGCTACTCTCCGTTTAAGAACGCCTATAAAGCGCGGTCACTTCCAGCGTTTGGCAAATCGGATCATGCCGCCATTTTCCTCACTCCCGAATACAAACAAAAGCTCCTCCAGGAACCCCGGTGAGCGGGAAGTTAGCGTTAGTCGCCCCACTCAGAGACCGCGCTTCAGGCAGCTCTTGATGGCGTTGACTGGGACATGTTCGGCGAGTTCAGCTGGCGTAGCGAGTTCACAGGCGTGGCGCTTTGCTTCATCAACACGCTTACAGAGCAAGCCACGCAAACAATAACAATAACGTCCTTCTCAAATCAGAAACCGTGGGTGGACAATTCAATCCGCGGCAGTGAGCGATGCGCACTGCTGCTTACATGCCAGTCTCCATTCAGGGAATATGAATGAATACAGATCGGTCCTGTTATGCTCTCAGACGAGCAGTTAAAGCCGCAAAACTCCGTTATAAAGACCGAGTGGAGTCTCATTTCCAACTCAACGACTCAGCGGCGCATGTGGCAAGGTCTGAGGTCCATCTGCTCCTTTGGATCTAAATCCTCTGCAGAGGCAAGCGTTGATCCGTTGCTCGTGAACGAGTTAAACTCTTTCTATGCTCGCTTTGACTGTAACCGCGGCAGCGCGACTCCGCCAAGTGGCGCGTTAGAGAAATTACTCAGAGCAGCAACAATCACGTGATCTCTGTCTCGGAGGATGAAGTTCGGAGAGCACTCAAGCGTGTGGACGTCAGGAAAGCTGCTGGGCCGGATGGTATTTCAGGTCGTGTTCTGCGGTCCTGTGCTGATCAGCTCGCCGGGTTGTTTACATCTATCTTTAATGAGTCCCTCGCTACATCTGTGGTCCCCACCTCCTTCAAAAATCCACCATCATCCCTGTCCCTAAGAACAGTAAACCCTCTTGCCTAAATGACTATCGTCCAGTGGCTCTCACGTCTATAGTCATGAAGGTCTTTGAGAGACTCATTAAAAACACCATTTGCGCCTTCATTCCTGACACTTTGGACCCTCTTCAGTTTGCCTATCGTCCCAATAGATCGACTGAAGATGCCATCTCTCATGTCCTCCACTCCTCCCTCACTCACATCGACAGCAAAAGTGGGAACTACGTAAGACTGCTATTTATTGACTATAGCTCAGCCTTTAACACCATAGTTCCCACCAAGCTAACCTCCAAACTCCTGGATCTCGGCCTGAATCCTTCTCTCTGCCACTGGATTGAGGACTTCCTCACTGGCAGGCCTCAGGTGGTGAGAATAGGCCAGTCCACCTCCACCTCCATCACCCTGAGTGTGGGAGCTCCACAGGGCTGTGTCCTGAGCCCCTGCTCTACTCTCTCTACACGCATGACTGTTTGTCCACACACAGCTCCACCTCTATCATCAAATTTGCTGATGATACTGTTGTCCTGGGCCTCATTTCCAACAACAATGAGACGGCATACTTGGACGAGGTGGAGCATCTAACAGCATGGTGCCAGGACAACTGTCTCTCTCTGAATGTTGGCAAGACCAAAGAAATGATTGTGGACTTCAGGAAGAGACAGCAACGGACATACTCCCCCTCATGATCAGCGGGTCACCAGTAGAGAGAGTGAGCAGCTTCAAGTACCTGGGAGTAAACATCTCCGAGGACCTGACCTGGACTGCTCACATTCAGACACAGGTGAAAAAAGCCAGGCAAAGACTGTACCACCTGCGCCAGCTGAGAAATTCAGGGTTTCACCAGCTATCCTGAAAACTTTCTATTTAGGGGCGATAGAAAGTGTTTTAACTCAGTGCATCACAGCGTGGTATGGGAACAGCACCAGTCATGACCGCAAAGCCCTGCAAAGAGTCGATGCGCTTATCCGAGCGTATCTCAGGTCAGCTCTCCCGTCTCTGCAGGACGTCTACACCAAACGCTGCAAAGGTAGAGCTACCAAGATCATCAAGGACTCTAATCACCCTGCAAACCCTCATTTCACGCTGCTACCATCTGGTAGCGCTTCCAGCCCTGATGGCCAAAACTGAGAGACTCAGGAGGAGCTTCTTCCCCAGGCCATCAGACTCCTGAACTCAGTCACTTAACATCACGTGACTTCACGTCCAGGATAAACATCGATACACTGACATTGCACTGCACTTTCTGTTCTCGTTGTTACTGTGTAACAACCTGTCATAAACCTGTTTGCACATTATACTCTTTATACATTTGTTAACCACATATTTATAAGTCTACAGTTTACTCACTGCAAAGTCTACTTCAATTATTTTATTCCACTTTATCCTTATTTGTTACCTTTTTTCTTTGACTTGATTATTTATAATTCTACAGATATGACATTATATATATATATATATATATATATATTTATAATTCTACAGATATAGACATATATATATATATATATTTTTATATATCCTATTTCTATTATAATTTCTTCCTTGTGTTTTTAACTGTGAATTTGCACTGTCCATGGAGCGGACCTGTTTACATTTCACTGCCGGTTGTATATTCTGTATATAACTGTGTATGTGACAAATAAAACTCTTGAATCTTGAATCTTGAATCTTTACTGCTACATGGCGGGGCATTTCCTCAATCGCTGCCCGTTAAAAGATCAAGCCCGACAGTAGAGAGGAGGCTACTGTCGGGTGGAGCAGCACTGGGGAAATTCTCGTCCGCGACTCTCCTTCGGGGAAGATTGCAATGGGCAACTGGATCACACGACTGTCAGGCCCTGGTGGAATCCGGACCGGAGGGTAACTTTATGGAATATTCCCTAGCCATTCACCTCTAGATCCACATCACTTCACCCCACAAACCCATTGCAGTTCAAGCACTCAATGGTCAGACACTATCCACCATCACGCACACCACGGATCCTATCATGTTGACAGTATTGGGTAACCACACTGAGACATTGGAATTCCTTATCACTGACACTCCCATCAGTCCCATTGTTCTTGGGCACCCCTGGGTTGACTGGGGACACGACTCCGTTTCCACCTGGAGTAATCAGTGTTATGCCTCTTGTCTTGTGTCTGCTCGTTCGTTTGTGTCTAGTTCTGTGTTTCAGGAGGAGACGGTGGATTTATCTATTCGTCTCTGGATTCGTCTTTTATTATTGATGGTGGATGGATCTCTGCGACCTTGTATTGATTACCGGAGACTGAACAACATCATGGTAAAGAATACTTATCCTTTGCCGTTGATGTCTTCAGCCTTCGAGAGGTTGCAGGGAGCATCAATCTTCACAAAATTGGATTTATGTAATGCTTATCATTTGGTCCTCATAAGGGAGGGGGATGAATGGAAGACTGCATTTAATACCCCCAGGGGCCATTTTGAATATTTAGTTATGCCTTTCGGGCTTTCTCCCCTGCTGTCTTCCAAGCACTAGTCAATGACGTGCTGAGAGACATGGTAGATCAGTTCATTTATGTCTACCTGGATGACATACTGATATTTTCTTCTTCTCTCCAGGAACACATTCAGCACGTCAGACTAGTGCTCCAGAGGTTGCTAGCAAATGGGCTTTTTGTCAAGGCGGAAAAATGCGCATTTCATGCACAGTCAGTTCCATTCCTGGGGTACATTGTGTCGTCCAAGGGAATGTGCATGGATCCCGACAAGGGTAAGGCTGTGGTGGATTGGCCAAGACCTGATTCCCGTAAGGCCCTGCAGAGTTTCTGGAGTTTGCCAATTTCTACCGATGTTTCATTCGTAATTTCAGCCAACTAGCCGCAACTCTGACAGCGTTGACCTCTCCTAGAACAACGTTCAGGTGGTCTGATGTAGCTGAGGCTACATTTTCTAAACTAAAGAGCCGCTTTGTTTTGGCTCCCATTCTTGTTGCCCCTGATCCATCACGTCAGTTCGTGGTGGAGGTGGATGCATCAGAGGTGGGGGTAGGTGTGGTTCTTTCACAGTGCTCTTCCTCAGACGATAAGATGCATCCATGCATGTTTTTCTCCCATTGCTTATCGCCAGCCAAATGCAATTACGACATTGGTGACAGGGAATTGTTGTTGGTCAAGCTTGCATTGGAGGAATGGCGTCACTGGTTAGAAGGATCGGGGGTTCCTTTTATCGTATGGACCGATCATAAGAATCTGGAGTACATCAGATTCTTATGAATTCTTTGTTGAACTCGCTATTGGATCTTCTGCCTTTTTTCCTGTCACCAGACATAACACCAGCAGATCGGATCATCAGTCAATCAGGACACAGCATGTTTACGTTTGTTCACATCAAGTGGTCGCCATCTGGATAACTGATTGGATTTATGTTTCCCTCAAAATATTTAAATTGGGTATGTAATGGGCCTTTATCACGGAGAGTAAAACAACTTTCACTTTATCCTCTATTAATGGCAGTGCCCATAGAGCACGGGATTTCTGTGATGCATTCATATACAAATCTCAAATAGGGTACTTTATCTGCAAGTTTGTTTCCCAACATTAATCTTATATTATGAAACAAAGAAACATGTTATTCCAACGCATTGCATGATTGAAAGGCGAGAGCACAAGCATTTATATAGGCTACTGTACAGAAAACAGCATTACACGGTCTTTAAAGGGTTAGTTCACCCAAAACTGAAAATTCTGTCATTAATTACTCATTCTCATGTCGTTCAAAACCCGTCAGACCTTCGTTCATCTTGAAGATGAAGATATTTTTCTTCTTTAAGGTCTTACAGGTTGGGATCGACAGTAATTAATAACAGGATTTTCAGTTTTGGGTGAATTAAACCTTTAAGTTGGCATTTCCCCCACTCTATATTGCAGACATAAATGGGAGATTATTTATAATAAACATGCTGAAACAATGAAAACATATAGATTAAGATAATGTTGCACAATTAAAACGAAATATGATAACGCATAAGAAAGATAACACAGCCTCTGTTGTTATTTATTCTTTGCAGGTGTCTACCGGAAGTTAAGTTTGGGCCAGACAAGCGTGCATGCGCAGTAATGTTTGTTTGTTGTTGCCGTTGAAACAGTCTATTATCACATTTATTTATCTATTTATTCATTTACATTTGTATATTTATGTATTTACTCATTCATTCATTCATTCATTCATTCATTCATTTTTTTAACTTCTGCAGATTTGGTCCTCCATATGTAATCATATAGAATGTTCATTAGTTGCTGATGCAGTAATCATTAATAAATGGTTTAGTTCTTCATGACTTCATAAATTAACTCATGACTATCTGTGCATTAGTTAAGCATTATTTAATGGATATCAGTGCACCCGTATTGTAAAGTGTTAGCAAAAAATAAAGTCATGCCAGTTTGGAATAACATAAGTAAATGATGATTGTTAATTTTTTGGGTGAACTACTGGTAAAGGGGTCTTATTATTCTTTTTTTCCATGTTCATCTTTATCTGTGCATTAGTTAAACATTATTTAATGGATATTAATGCACCCATATTGTAAAGTGTTGTTGTAAAGGAACACACAAGGAATGTCTCCTCTGTCCATATATTGAAATTGTTGTGGCAAATAATTAACAGTTCTGAATAAGAGACTAATGGCACTTTTCCACTGCACAGTACCAGCTCGCCTCGACTCGACTCGCCTTTGTTTGGTTTTCCACTGTGTAAAAGTTGTACCTGTACCTGCTTCCAGATACTTTTTTTCGTATCACCTCCGGCAAGGTTCTGAGCGAGCTGAGGCGATACTAAAATGTGACGTGAAAACACGGCAGACTGCTAAGAGAGAATCGTCAGAGAGAATCGTCACTATTCACTGCGTCATCATTGCACGCGCCAGACGGAGTATCCTGAATAACCCTGCCATTTTTAAATAGTTTGGCCAGAGATTGTGTGATATTTACTATTATGGCAACTCGGAAGAATACGTTGTGGTCAAACGAGGAGGTGCAGACTTTCGTTTGTTTGGTTGCTGAAGAGAGGATCCAGCGAGAGCT
The DNA here is from genome assembly GCA_018749465.1 of Paracanthobrama guichenoti. NCBI lineage: Eukaryota > Metazoa > Chordata > Actinopteri > Cypriniformes > Gobionidae > Paracanthobrama > Paracanthobrama guichenoti. Next base: position 26,647,915 of record CM031946.1, on the reverse strand, counting down.
TGATGGGGCAACAAGGAACTAAAAAGTCTCTGAACTGCTGTCCACACATGGCTACAACAGGACTTTCCAGCAATGTAGGGAAAAGTAAAAAAAACTGAAAAGTGATTACAGAGCTGTAAAGGACCACAACGGCCTCAGTGGTTCAAACCGAAAAAGCTGGAAGTGGTACGTACAGATGGATGGTATCTACGGCCATAGACCAGCGAGCAACAGGAGGGAGGGTGGACTTGACTCGGCCACCAGTTGGTTGGAGTCGCTGATGGAGGACAGTAAGTGTTTTAAGTTTACATTACATTAACCCTGTAGGCGCACTCTGCTTAAGAGTTTTGTTTTCTGTAGGCTTGCTTTTGGAATAACAACGAAGACTGTAAACTTGTGTCACAGATTACAATTGCTGCTAGCTCTAACTAGTTGCTAGCTGCCATTGCTATTTTGTAGTGTGTTGACTTTTGTATGATCTTTCTATTTAAGATTCCTTTTCAACGAGCGAGAATGGTTCAGTGACTCCCACTGATGCCACGTCATCACCGGGATCAACAACGACACCAGAACCAGTAGCACCATCAACACCGAGACCCGCAGCAGCGTCGACACCGGCAACCGGTTAGTATAATAGGAGAAAAAGTAAACCCTTCTAGCCTGTTGTCTGTGAATCTATACACACTTATTAATATATCATTAATATTAATCATTAATCGTATCAATGACTCATTAATATATCATATATTATTATTAAAATAACCTAAACTTACTTGCATAACAACAGGAAGCATTCCCAGTTATGGGAATCAAGGATTCATTAATATGCCTGTTCAGTATTTTTTTTTACTTTCCAGACGCACACAGTGTACACCTACACATGGTAATTTAAAATTGACATTTACTAAAATAGTGGGCTCAGATGTTAAGTCGTTATATTGTTATGTACTATATATGTAATAGTGAGTTGTGGGCTTGTCTGTTTTTATGTAGCAGATGTAATAATACATGTGAACAATTTAAAACACACACAACCTTTGAATGAAACGTGAGTTGTCCGTTTTTCTTTATTATAACTCATTCATTGTAATTAGTTTTTGTCCAGGACGGAGGAAACGACAGAGGGAACAGGAGCATCTGACTGTCCCGAGGGAGATGCAGACATCTGATGTCGAGCAGCAGAAGTTGAACCGGGCACAGCGCGAGCGCCATTTACAGATGGCACTCGATGATGCAGCACGTGCAAGAGAGCTAGAATCGTAGTTCTCTTGAGGAGGGAGGAGATTGCTGCAATGTCATCCTTCAACCAGGCCTTTCTGGGAACCCTGAGCCAGCTTGTACAGGCACTGAACCGGCGGGACGCTGTTCCACCGCCCCTGGACTGAAACCCCATAGTTTGCTCATTTGAACTTCATGTTTGCACTACGTGTAACATATGTCTATAGTTAGTTGTGTGAATTTATCTTTTTTTTCCTATTTGTATATTTCCATATGTTTAAATAAAACCTTTTTGAAAATGTCTTTTTTGATGGTTTGCTTTTTTACAAGGGTTTGACCATGTTTTTTTTTCAGATTTTATACTGATAACCTTAAAATAAACAGCAGAGACAACATTTTTAGTGTATTTATTTTTTAGCAATTAAAGTAACGCATCAGACCCTCTCGTACATCCCTGCCCTCCTCCTCTACACCCTGTGCCACTTCCACCACAGGCTCTGCTGCTGCAGATGCATCCCAATCATTGTCATAGTCCTCTCCATGACTCTCACAAAGGTTATGCAAAGCACAGCAAGTAAGAATCATAGATTTCACAATTGTAACATCGCAGTCATTTCTTTTCATGAGACAACACCACCCTTCAGTCTACCAAAAGCGTTTTCAACCACTACCCGTGCTCGACATATTTTCTTGTTGAAGATCTGCTGTTAGCCGCCCAGTGTCATTGAATGGTTTTATGAGTCAGTTCTGCAGGGGATAGGCAGAACCTCCCAGGATATAGTAGGCAACATTAATCCCACCAATATTGGTGTAAACTGGAAAGTGGTTGCCACGGCTGACCAACTCCCACAATGTGGACAGTCTTAAAACATGAGCATCATGCAAGCTGCCAGGCAATCCTTCAAACACGTTCCAGAACAGTCCTTTTCCATCTACAACACCTTGAAGGATGATGGAGTGCCAGCCTTTACGGTTGAAATAGTCACAGTGGCACTCCTGTGGTGCCAAAATGGGTATGTGTGATCCATCAATAGCACCGACACACTGCGGGAGCCCCCATCTGTTCTCAATGTAGGCAGCCATTTCTTCAAACTTCTCCTGGTCTATGAAACAAATTTGTTGGGGAAACAACAACGTTTCTGCAGCAGCAGTGAACTCTTGAACACACCGGCAAACAGTTGTTATGCTTACTCAGAAAAGATGGCCGACAGTTCTGTACTCTGAACCGGTCGCAAGCTTCCATAGTGCGATGGCCACTCTCTTCTTTAGAGGAACACACTTGCGGAAGCTTGTGTCCTGTCTCTCCATCACTGGACGCAGTTTGTTGCACAAGTATATAAATGTTTCTTCGGACATTCTGAAGTTCTGAACCCATTGTGCGTTTGTGAAACCGGGAACAATAACATCCCACCACTCGGTAGCAAAGCCCAAACAGACGGTCTGCCGCAGCGACTTTGCAAAGTGAAATAGATCTGAAACACATAAAACATATACATTATAGTACGTAATACTGGTAGCTATAAAGTTGATCAAATACTTTTTATATAGTATAGTATTTACTATATACAACCCGGTCCTGCCGATTTGCCTTATACAACGTTAGGAAGATTAGAGCATTCCTATCAGAGGAGGCCACACAACTCCTGGTACAAGCCCTTGTTCTCTCCAGACTGGACTACTGTAATGCTCTTCTAGCGGGAACTTCCAGCATGCACTATCAAACCCTTGCAACTGATCCAGAATGCAGCGGCGAGAGTGGTCTTTAATGAGCCGAAGAGTGGTCTTAAATCAGTCTGCACTGGCTACCAATAGCCACTCAAGGCACTGGTGCTCGCCTACAAGGCAACCACTGGCTCTGCACCAACATACCTAAACTTGCTTGTTCAGACTTACACACCCTCCAGAAGCTTGCATTCTGCAAGTGAACGGCGCCTTGTGGCGCCATCCTAAAGAGGCATGAAGTCCTTTCACAAGGACCTTTTCCTGGACCGTTCCCACCTGGTGGAATGACCTGCCTGTCTCAATTCAAGCACCCGAGTCTGTAGCCATTTTCAAAAAATATCTTAAAACGCATCTCTTCCAGCAGCACCTGACCAATAAAGAATAGCACTTATCACTCTATTCATTTTCTGTTTGTCTATTTAAAAAAAAATGTGTTCTGTGTTCTGTGCTAGATTAACTGAGACTTGTTACAGCACTTGCGTATTGTTGCCCTTGACTGTTTTTAGTTGCTTCTATTGCTCTCATTTGTAAGTCGCTTTGGATAAAAGCGTCTGCTAAATGACTAAATGTAAACGTAAACGTAAATGTAAATGTATTTACACATATGCAAACGTTAGCTACGTTAGCATAACTTACCCTCTTGCATCGGCTTTGAACAACCAGATTCGTCTCGTAGTCTGAACTCTGTAGTAATTACCAAACTCTCCTGTTTTTTTTCAGCAGTGTTTCGTTTTGCTGCCCCTGAAATAACGTTTGTGTTCTTGCTGTGAGAAACAGCCACATCCCGAGGATCAAAAACAGCATACACTCGATTTCATCCATTGTCCTGTGTGTGTGGGTAGCGGGTGTGTGTTGTTTAGAAGATTACGTCACGGCAGTTTCCTGCGGCGTCGCTATGACGACCAGGTACTATTGTGGAGGTACTATCTGCAATGGAAAACGGAGCGAAAAGCGAGCCGAGCTGAGACGAAGCGAGTCTAGTTGAGTCGGTACTGGTAATGGAAAAGCGCCAAAATATACTTTTGTACAAATATACTTTTTTTATATACTTCAAATTGTATTTGATGAGATTTTATTTTCTTGCAAGGCCAACAGTCATACAGACAAGGAAGGGAGGGCTCCCTCCTACATTTATGTCTCTAAGGGTGTACTCACACAATCGCGCTCAGGCACGGTACAAGGCAACCGTGCCTAGTGTGAGTACACCCTAACATTCAAGGCTGAAGCCTCTACCCAATTTTAGTTTTCCTCTCCATATTACATATTCCGACTCCCTGTTCTGTACTTTGTCGGTTATTGTTTAGTGTATGTGGAGTTCTTCTCGTGAGTCTCTTTCCTTTCCCTTCCACCAGCTCGGCATGATGTAGAGTCATCCAGCTGCACATCGGGCCTCCAGGCCCATATCTCCACCTCGCCTGTTTTCCTGTCACTATCGCCTCACTGCTCCCTCTTCTGCGGCCCATCTGCCCGGAAACTCCACTGGGCTCCCTCGGCACTCCAGGTCGGTCGACCTCCGGGATTCCGGCTGCGCCTACACCATGCACCCCTACACCGTCATTGGGCTCCTCCCTTCCTCCAACCTCGCCGTCGGCCTCGCTCGCCACAGTATCGTCCTGGTCATCCGAGTCCCCGTCGCCACCTCAGTCCCGCAAGCCAGCAGCTTAGCACCAGGCTTGTGATGTCACCTAGGTCCGTCAGCCACTCTGTTCCGCCGGTTCCTCCTCTCACCATGTTTCCGCTTCCACTGATCAGTCCCAGGGTTCCATCCGCCCCTGCAGTCAGGACTCCGTCCTGGATTCTCGTCAGCGCCACCATGGTACCTGTGCCTGCCTGCCCCAGACTTCTGCCCATCACCAGCTCCACGCCCTCTTTCCTTGGGTTAGACTTTCTTTGTCACGGAGTGAGGACGTGCCTTTCTGAGGGGGAGTTATGTCACATGTATGTTCAGTTTAGTTCAGTTCTGTCATGTCTGTATGTGCTCTCGTTAGTTACTATGGTTTCTAATTAGTTAATCTTCATCCACCTGTTCGTTTAGTTCCCTCATTTACTATGTGTATTTATATGTATAAATATGTATATGTATTTGTACTCCCTGTTCTGTACAGTCATTTGTAGGTTGTTTTATGCATGTGGAGTTCTTCTCGTGAGTCACCAGTAAAGTCTGCTTTGATGTTACCCAGTGTTTATCTTCTTCATTCCTTGACTAACCAGTATCATCATCAGTTACAGGTGAATATTGATTTCTTTAGGCTAACTACATCATGTTACTGACTCTCTAAACTATTTTAAGTGGTACAGAAAATGCGATCATAACACATATTAATAAAATAAGCATATTAATACAAATGTCTTCCACAAAAGTCAATAGGGTCTAAAAGTTTCAGTTTTCAAAAAGGACATAAAGGAAATCAATACAACTCCAAGGGGGGTAATCCAAGTGTTCTGAAGCGATAAGAAAAAACAAATATGGTGTCATGTTTAGTCATGTGACATGCATGAGCCAGTGAGGTTTGATGTTATTGATTTTGATTTGGAAAGATATGAGGATGAGTAAACAATGAAAGAATTTACATTTCTGGGTGAACTCTCCCTGTAAAACTAGGTATTGATTAAATAAGGCTGGCACTTATGATTTGAATCTATAACCATGTAAGATCTTTGACCCCTCAGTCTCACCACTTCACTGATACTGGATTCATATCTGTTTACCAGATGATTTATGTGATGTTTCTCCTGTCATTGGTTTGTGATGCAGAAGCAGCTAAAGGAGACACAGAGGTTGTTCCAGCTGAGAATCAAGCAGAGAGAGAAAGATCTTCAGAAGCTGAGAGAGGCTGTAGAGTCTCATAAGGTGAGTCTGGAGAAGAAGAGAAGTTTGAGAAGTCTCAGTCAGGACTCACTGAAGCCACTGTGTGATTGTGATGTGTGTCCTAACAGCGCTCTGCACAGACAGCAGTGGAGGACAGTGAGAGGATCTTCACTGAGTTCATCCGCTCCATTGAGAGAAGCCGCTCTGAGGCCACACAGCGGATCAGAGATCAGGAAAAGACTGCAGTGAGTCGAGCTGAAGGACGACTGGAGCGACTGGAGCAGGAGATCAATGATCTGAGGAGGAGAGGTGCTGAGCTGGAGCAGCTTTCACACACACAGGATCACATCCATTTCCTGCAGGTAACAGAGATCTAGAAGAACAAGAGACTCAGAGAAACATTTCATCAGAGCAGAATGAGCCGTTGACTGAAGTGTTGATCTGTGTGTTCGGTTATTATAATCATCAGTCAGACTCTCATCTGATCTTCATCTTCTGAAAGAGACGCATTTACAAATGCAGTTCAGCTCTGGAAATCTCTTAGGAAACATTTTTCTGAAAGACATTGAGCTTCCAGACAGCAACATAACATTTCACTAATATTTAAACTTTTTTTTATAACAATGTGAAATCCATGAGCTTGATGGTACCAGTTTCACTACTAAAGATCAACAAGAATTGCATAAATCTGACAGTAATGCAGGTTATTGGCTGCCGTTTGGAGGTGATGAGCTTTGATTTCTGTTTTCTGTAGCGTTTCCAGTCTGTCTCACTTCCTCCTGAATCTACGTATGTAAATGACAATCCCTTCAGTTCTCTCTCCTCTTTTGATGGCATGAGAGAATCTGTCCGTCAGCTGAGAGACAAACTGGAGGATTTCTGCAAAGAGGAGCTGAAGAAGATCTCTGACAGAGGTAAAGTCCTGGAGATTCATCTGCTCTCATAAATGATTCTCCATCATCTCATATCATGTAGAAGATCATATTAGAAATGTCTTAGGAACGGATGCAGGGATCATTGTCTCTTGACATGATAATCACACTCTTCATGTCTGTTGATTTCCACAGTCGTTTTCACCAACATTGTTCCCAGGACCAGGAACGTCTTCCTACAATGTAAGTCACCAGGGCTTGACATTAACACCTGCCAGCCCGCCAAATGCAGGTAGATTTCAGCTGTGGCGGGTAAGGCAGACACTCCCACTAGCCACTTTGGTGGGTTGAATATAATGATTCAAGATTCAAGAGTTTTATTTGTCACATACACAGTTATATACAGAGTATATAATACATATATAATATAATATATAATAGTATATTAATGAAAAATGAAATGAAATGCCAAGACCGTTGTATCACAAAATTACAATTCAATTACAATTCTTTATCGATTAACTTGCAGTTAGTGACGGCGGGATAGGAGGAATCACACTGAATGACACAACAGAAACGCTCTCTTGCGTGTGCTCTCTCTCTCTCTCTCTCTCTCTCTCTCGCGATCAGTTCTCCTTGCACCTGAATAGTCCAATACACATGCTCAAAAAATGTCAAGCCCTGTAAGTCACTAAGAAAACAAGCAGAAAAAGTGTTTTCATGTTCTTCCTGTAGAAGGTGAAAGAAAACATGACAAGAGTTTTAGAGTTGATCATGTGAATGATGATTTGCACAGGATATCTGGTCAGCTGTGTTGAGAGTTCAGTTATATTAAAAGATCAGACAGATTCATAATTCCTGATTCTGTTGTGTTTTCTCTCCATCAGATTCCCAGCAGTTGACTCTGGATCTGAACACAGTGAATAAACACCTCCGTCTGTCTGAGGCGAACAGAGTGATTACTCACACTGGTACAGAGCAGCCGTATCCTGATCATCCAGACAGATTTGATTATTATCGTCAGGTGTTGTGTAAAGAGAGTGTGCGGGGACGCTCTTATTGGGAGATTGAGTGGAGTGGGATTGATGTGTATATATCAGTGTCATATAAGAGCATCAGCAGGAAGGGAGAGAGTAAAGAGTGTTGGTTTGGACGTAATGATCAGTCCTGGAGTTTGATCTGCACTTCCTCCAGTTACTCATTCAGACACAATAACATAAAGACTGTTCTCCCTGTAGAGTCCATCAGTCATAAAATAGGAGTGTATGTGGATCACAGTGCAGGAACTCTGTCCTTCTACAGCGTCTCTGACACAATGAGCCTCATCCACACAGTCCAGACCACATTCACTCAGCCGCTCTATCCTGGGTTTAGGATTTATTATAAATCATCAGTGAAAATGTGTTGAATCATAATATACTTTATTGAGATTCTACCCATAATGCTTTGAGGTGCATGTTAAATCAGTAACAGTGAGATGTTACTATTCGTGTTGGCTACACAAATAGCTACTCCGCAACACAAATATTAATATTAATTAATCTTCAATTCCCACGCTGTACACAAATTTAACAGAGTTTACATCAAAGAAAGCATGATATGAGCTTCATTTTATTTATCATCATAGTAGTGCAAGTTACTCTGGAAATGTAATTAGATTACTTATTACTTTATTTCAAAAGCAATTAGTTACATTACTAGCCCACCCCTTAAAAAATCCCCCAAAAAACACAGAAAACCTATTTAGCCTGCTCATGAATTAACTTTATTGGGAAGTGCATACTCTCTCGCAACAAACAAAATTAAGCCTCTCTTCAGACTTTTAACTTTTAAAATATTTTTACTTGCTTTTCTGAATATTCCACTTAAGCCGGGCGTACACGGTGCGATTTTTGTCGTTCTACGAGCTCGCAGACAATTTTTTTTCACTCGCGAGGAAATCATTGATGTTCGTATGGTCGCGGAGAGGAATTACGAGACGAGCCGAGCACTTTACGAGCACCTCACAACATCCTGATTATTTTTAAACCTGTTTAAAAAATGTCGGGAGTCGGCCCGATTTTCAACAGTGTATAGGCTGTTCCCTATTGGCAAATCATACACAATCATGTCACATGGACTAAATCGAGCATTATTAGACTATAGCTCAGTGGCTGCAACCATACAACATGCACATACAGTTTTTTTTTTCTCTCTCTCTGGTTGTTTCTGTTGAAAGGAATGGCTGCTCTACCCTACAAAGCAAAAAGGCAGTAACTATGCAGAGTGCAGAACTGAGAAAAATGACTTTAAAGTTATCCTGTCATCCAGCCTAAGTAGTTGTAGGTTTTAGATAGTAGTTGTAGATTACTGGACATGTGGCTGTTTTATTACTTTATATTAGCTTATTCTTTGTACATATCCATCCTTATATTTATTTTTATATTTTACCCCTATTTTGCAGTTACTGTATTCTTGCTTTGTATTACTTACCAAAATCGTGGCACCATACCAAGGAAAAAGGCAGTAACTACAGATTCTCCAAAAACTATTTTGCCACAACTTGGGCTCTGGGTGTGTTAGATACACTATATTTGAAATAATTGGAACCATTTGTTTTCCTGAACATGGATATACCAAACCCAAACGAAATTTGACCATTTTAGGTCAATATTTTCCACCCGGAAGCTGTTCTGGTGCTGAAACGGCTGCTTAAAGTCTCACATTGCTAAGGTGTATCAAGGCCCAAATGGGGACAATTTATTTAGAATAGGACCACATTATTATGTGTGAGTATTAGATTAATGTGTGTCTAGGGGTGTTTCTGTATCTGTAATGTAGTATCTGCTATACCTACAAATCACATTAATGTTAAAGCACCTCAACCCCTCTATTCAGTGGTCGCAAAAGAGTGGGCACCTTCAGCGAGAATTTCTTCATGAGGAAGTCCATAAATTCATTCTCCGTATGAAATAGTTTGTAAAAGAGGATCTTGGAGCCACGCTGCACCTGTATCTCCGCCATCTCCCCAAGCTTGGTGCTTGTGCTTTCTTGACCTTGACGGTGGAGTGGTCATCCCTCCAATCTAGCACATTGGCATTCTCCAATTTGACAACATCCACCTTCCTGGAGTTGGAGCTTGCCACTGTAGCGTATGGACGGTGCTCATAAATGATCAACGGACCAATACTTTCATTATTTATAATGACTCAAGCAAGACCGGCGCCGTGAAGTCTACAGACTGACAGGTTAACGGTGCTAAAAGGACACAAACCATGCCTCGTGCAGCTCACCGTCATAAACAGCCCCTCCCTCACACATACCAAAGGACATCCAAACAGATTATATGACTTTTAACTCAGTTATTTTACATTTTAGGTGTACTGTTCCCTGTATGTATGCATGCTTTTTGTTATAACTATTTTAGATGTGTTTTGATAGGTTAGAAACTTATAGCCAGTGGATGCGTAAGGAAGAATGACGTCAATCCTCACCTTTCCTTTAATTCTTAAGTTAAACCAACCAAGGAAACATATGCAAGTATCCCTTAAGCTGTCGTTATAAACTTTTGAGCTTATACCAATAAGCTGGACTGATTCCTTGCTGGTGCACAATAGTTGTGTCGATCGTATCACCGTTGTCTCTCTCTTTCTCCCTCTCTCTCCTTCCTGCCTTCAGTTAATTTGTGTATGTTTGTTTATTGTTTGTTGATTTTATTAAAATATATATATTCACACGTGATTGTGCTTGAGTTGCTCATACATAGGTCACTTTTACGTTGAACCAACCCTGTTACAAATTAAAAGAAAGATATTTCTCCTGGCCAGAGAAGTCTGGTCTAAGAGTTCTTATAAGGGAGATAGTTGGTGGACAATTATCCGTCCTTTGAACTCAATTCTAGAATCAAAGAAATTTCTAAAAGTTGAATTAAGCCCTAGATATTAATAATTGTTTTAATCCGTTTTAATCAATTGTTAATATCAAAATTCCCCTCTGTGCGGATCTGTGCATGTTTGACCGTAACACGATTAAACGCATGCATAAATCCTGCACCATTTCCCCTGGGGCTCGATATTCGCTACACCACAACACTCACAAAGTCCTCGAAGTCGTAGACCACACCACCTGGACGGCTCCTCATTTGCTGCTCGACACCATGGTGGAAACTGTCAGCGCTCATGAACGTGTGTCCCCTCTCAAAAAAACTTTAGTGTGATGTCCTCCTGTGAAATGGTGTCACTGTTCACAAGAGTGACGAGTGAGGATAGAAGGCACCAGTTCTTATTCTGTGCACTGCAGTTGTCCACCCAGAATATGGTGTGACTCCTTCTCCAGTGCAGTTGTGTATGCTGATGTAATTTCCGTTGCACTTCGCCCAGCCATTCCCTCGTGCCACAATACAGAGATGGTGTTTTTTTATTGTTTGTTTTTTTCCCCACGATGCGACGAGCAAATACTGCTGACTTGACTCCTGGCATGCGTGGCAGCATTATCACCTTCTGGAGGTCCACGCTCCGAACTGATGTCATGTCCGGCCAGTCCCTCTCTGCATCTGCCTGGTAGCTTTGGCGACTCTCTAGGGCAGACTGCTTATGTTTGTTCCACCTTAGGCACTCTGGGCAATCTGAGCTTTCAGTCTCCCCTGTGTGGCAGTTTGCATGCTCAGCATGTTCCAAACAGTCCTCACATTGCTCCTCCCCAAGTTTGGCAAAGCTGATTTTTTTGTCTTTTACAATCTCTCCAGGTAGTCTGAATGCATCATCTTTATTGTGATGTCACTTGGCAGGTACCGTCGATTTAGGGCATGCTCCTGTCTGTAATGGCTCACATAAGGATGGAAGGACTCAATGTGGTCATCAAGGGTCCATCTTGTTGACTGCAGCCTGCCTTCCTCTCTGGTCCTTGGATGGAACCAGTGGCCTGGTGTTCGACTTCCCCATCATGGAAATGACTAGACTGTCATTTTTATGGTGGTAGCCCAATGATGACAGGAAAAATTTTTTTGCAGACATTTTGCAAAAAACATTTTGCAGACCTGTCTTGGCTCTCTTTTCTGGTTTTGTAGCCAGTAGATGAATGAGCGGCCATGGCGACTTTCTGGGCCAGTTGTTGTTCTTTTGGTTGGCAATGGGGTAACTGAGTAAAACATCCATGATTGTCTTTCTATGTAGGTCATCTCCCAGCATTGACCATATCTTCCTCCGTCTTTGCTCTGAAATATGGTCTGTACACCTTCTTCGACATTTGGCACCACATGGCTCTCACATTGGTGGTCGACATGATTCCACATCAGGCTATGGCCCTGGCTGTGGCTCTGGCTCTTGAACTTGTTCCCCTGGGTCTCCAAGTTCCACTTCAGTCTGTGTCATCGTAGGGGTTGGTACATAATCTAGGTCTGTAATGACATCGTATAAGCTGTCCACGCTGGTGGTATCCAGTAAAGTGTCCAGGATGGTCCACTCCATTTCTTCAGCGGGGGGCAGGACTTGCTGCCTCTTTGATGGAATACCTACAGTACATGTGTATCTTAAATGAAAAAGAGAGAAAATTAGTGGCATGAATGTAAATCCACATCTGTCTGTCTGTGTACTGTAACAAATTATTATTATTATTATTATTATTATTATATGGACCTACAGGACAACATCTTCACTCTGATCAATATATGTATATTGATAACTTCAATTAGGTCCATGACAAAATAACTCGCCGTGACTTGCCAACTCGCTCTGCAGAAGTTTGTTTTTGTTGAAAGCATGGATGCTTACAGTAAAGAGAAAGATGTCAGTTTTGCTCACAACTCGCTAACTTCTCTAAACAGCGGACATAGTCTTCAAACAGCGGCCATGAAGAGAGTGTTTTCAGTTGAACAGACACCTGTCACGTTAAAGAATAACTGTTACACCAATAGCTGTGTTTATGGACAGTTATATTCTCCTGCTGGACAACAACGTCGTGATTGATTGAAAAAAGAAGATGCCATTCATGTAGGCTAATAAGAGCGAAGAAGATCACGCTGGCTGCTTGGATGTTATGGGATAGCCTGATGCCTTTAGAAGTTTTACCTCCGCCCAAAAGTTATCTTTCGGTGCTGTTTCTGTCTGTCTGTTCGTTAGTAAGATAACTCGAAAAGTACTGTACGGATTTGGATGACATTTTCAGACAACATGGGTATTAGGATAAGGAACAGATGACTACATTTTGGTGGTGATCCAGAACACGGGACATTTGGAATTTGTATTGCCTCAGTGACCTATTAGGCTACCTTGACAGAAGTTAGTGCTCTCCGAGTACTTTTCTAGTTATTGAATATTTTTCCACCGCTGGTTCGACTCTAACTTTGTGACATGACCAACAAAATGTTGACATGGCATCGGCGATGGGGTGAAGTTACAGAGGATAAAGTTACAGCTAGGAGCAGGGATGATCAGGGGCAGGTAAGCAAATCTATTTAAAACAGTCAATTAGCATAATGCCATCTGAATGGACCTCTGAGAGGAAGTCCCGCCCTGGCGGCTGACATGTGTTTATATTGTGATAGCCTAGCCTCTAAATGTTTAATCTGTCACTGTTACTTACCATTCTCTAGGAATTTTCTTTTCAACACCAGTTCGACCATCTTCTTTCCCTGGCTTTGTGCCATCTCAAACTAAATTTGTGTGAAGTTAGAAGGGTGAAATCGCAAATGTTAAAACCGTCCCGTGAGGATGGCGCGAAATCAACTGTGTGTGTTCACCATGGAAACAGTAACTTTACTGCGCAGCAACACATTTTTTGTCAGGTAAAACATAACAAGAATACAGTAATGGATGTTACTGTACTCATGCTTTATTTCACTAGGGCTTTTTGCAGTTACTGTACAAATGACTACCATTTTTCTCCAAAATCATTTGCACACAAATGATTTGTTCCTTCTTTTTCCTCTCCAAAGATAGCTGCAACATTGAAAGCTCCAGTCTCTGTGTTTAGCGCAAAAGCTCACGCGATTGACGCCGGCTCGCCATGCTGTACAGTCGTGCCGTGTGTACCAGCTGCTTTGACGTGATTATCAAGTTAACTGCCTCGTGGCGTGTGCAATATCTCACAACCTCCCGAGTGTCTGAATTCGCACACAGCGTACGCCCGCCTTTAGAAAATAAACAAAGCCAGTCTCTCCTGACTTTTTTATACTTTAATATACTTTCTGCATATTCCATAATAAAACCTGACATTTTATCTTAAAAGATTTTCATATATTAGTCGTATTTCTGAATCTGCATACTCCATGTAAAAAAATAAATAAAATAAAGTCTCTCCTGAGTGTCTTGTAACTTTTTTTTAAATAAAATTTTGCTTTGCATTTACCCAAGAAACTTGGAGTTCACTTGCAAGTAGGTATGAGGTACTTTTATCTAAATGAAATACATACACCTATCTCACATTTGCTCAACATGCCAGCAATTAGCTAGTCTCTTATTTTCTCTGCATCACATTAATTCTACAGCTGAACTTCTGTCAGTGAAATAACATGTCAGCATTAATGTGTGTAATGAATCCTCATACAGACAGTCAGATCAGTGTGAGTTTGTGAGTGACGGTGTATCTGTACTTTTCTCAAGCTCTATTCGTGTTGATGGAAATCACAGTCCTTAAGTTCTTATTGTAGTGTCACATAATACTCTTAAAATTACCTTTCAATTGAAATGATCACACACGATTCATTCAAATGTATCTTTCAATAAAAAAATGATTTGTTGTAAAATTGATAAATGTCAATCTAATGAATGTGAATGTCATCATACTGTTTGCCCTTGATCGGTGAACGTATGAGCACATTATTCTAATCTATCTGTTTTATAAATACTGAGTTTTCAGACATACTCTTTTCACATACTGTTTTCTCCTAATATATAGTAGGTATATAGGCATATTCGGATGCAATTTAAGTAGACGCACGTCCGAATCTCGCGAGAATTTGTTCATCAGCCAGGTAATTCTCGCCCAGTCTTTTATGAATACTGAGGATTTGGACACACTATTCGCTCAGCTACTGCTTTTCCCCTACTATATAGTATGGAAGTATGTGGTTTCGAACGCACCCATTGACTCCATAAAAAAAAAAAAAAAATTGTGGTTCAAATTAACATTTTAAATAGACTAAAGCAATGACCATTTTGTCAGAACCTCTAGTTTGCATGTTTTTTGTTTTGTTTGGAATCGTAAGGAGCCCAGCACGTCACCTATAGCAAGAAAAAAACAATCTGTGCCGACGGTTTTGCAATCCGTACCCTCAGTTTTTAAATCCGTTCCCACAAATTCATAATCCGTGCGCACGGGTTTGTAAAAACTTTACTCACGGATTCATTTTAGAACAAGAACAGCAAACTCCCAGGTAGCTACGTGTTAACGAATCTTATTGTTTCATTGCGTATTATTCATCAAATTATATTAACTGCAGTGACTCTCTATAAATAGGTAGTGGAATACTATGTGCGTCAAAATCTTGTTTAATTGTAATAATCTTAGCACTTTATTATTACTGCCTAATAAACCTGGCATTGTGCATTATGACTGACTTTTAATTTCTTTGTTCCTCTTTTCTTCTTCTAAATGCATGTAGCCTAATGCAACAATAGGCAAATAATAATTATAATAATAGCAACAACAGTTATTATTATTTATTGTATTTATTTTAATAGAGCAGCATTCTACAAATTGCTCAATTTTGTAAAATAAAGATTATTTATTTACAATAGCCTATGCATCGCACCTAAATAGGTGGCCTGGTTGAATCTGCCACAAAGATTGGAGGCGGGGCCACAAATCCGTGAGTATGGATTGTGAAAGCGTGTGCATGGATTGTGAATTTGTGGGAACTGATTGCAAAATCTGAGCGCACGGATTGGAAATTTCGTGGGTACGGTTTATTAATCCGTGGGCATGATTTGTTAACCCGAGGGAACAGTTTAAGAATTTGTGCGTGATCACGATTTATAAACTGAGGGAACGGATTGCAAAACGGTCGGCACAGATTGTTTTTTTTTTCTCCTATAGGTGACATGCTGGGCTCTACACCAAAAAAATCGTGATTCTCAATTTATCCAGAATCTTGCAGCTCTAGTTCAGTATATGCCAATGAGTGAACAATAAGTCCAGTTTTTTATAAAGCCTGTCTAGGCGGCGGCCCTTGGTTTTCATTGCCCTAAGCTCAGTGTTGAACCATGGAGAAGTGCGAGAGGATGGAACATATCTAGATTTTAAGGGAGCATGTTGATTCAAAATAGTAGAAATAATTTCATTATAGAATTAAGAATGTCTTCAGCACTAGAAAAACTGAAACAGGCAGAAAGGGGGGAATCACTGATTGCAGTCGAAAATGACAGAGGATTGACCAACTTCCATGCACGATAATAAATCAAGGATTTCACAACAGACTTTGGAATATAAAAATGACAAGAAAATTCAATCAGTTTATGAACTGAGATACCCATGTCAGAGCCCTTTAAGGCAGCAATGTCGATACCAATAGAGCATACCAAATCCAGTGTATGGCCATGTATGCGAGTTGGAAAATCAATATGTTGCTCCAGATTAAAACAGGAAAGGACAGACATGAATTCATGAGCATGCACGCTATCAGTATCAACATGAATATTGAAATCCCCTAGCAATGATTTGCTGTAGATTCATTGCAGAAGCAATTGTGAGCAATTCACACAGATCAGATACTACAGTAGACCAGTACGACAAGCAGTTACAATTCATTCATATAATATAATATTATATATATATATATATATATATATATATATATATATATATATATATATATATATATATATATATATTCAATATAATTCATTTATCCTTCACGTCGTATTCAACTGAAAATTGCACAACCAACTACAGCACACATTACAGGCACTGATCAACAACTGCAACAAATGTTCTTTATGTCTAAAGTATACCATAGAACGAGTAAACCAACTCCTTGTTTATTGTCCTTATAAACTCCTTGATTTAAATTATAATCTGCACGCATAAAACCATAGTATATATGTGTGTGTGTGTATATATATATATATATATATATATATATATATATATATATATATATATATATATATATATATATTATTTTATTTTTTTTTTTTTCTCATGTTTTAATAAAATGAATGCCTATTTAATAAAACCAGTTCACTTAATTTAATGGTGTTTGTGGTTACAGTTTCATTCGCAGATCCTTTACGTCGGATACAACTGACAGATATTGAGTAGCCCACATCATGGATAAGATTCCTAAAAGTTTTGCACATACAGCACACATTACAGACGTGCATAAACGCGGATATGTTACATGTCTAAAGTATGTTAGCCTATATAGAAAGAATAAACCAGTCTTATAAACATATACATTTTCGCTTAACTTAAAATATAATCTGCATGCCCAATAAACTACAGTAAAATGTACTTAAATCTCTCGACAGAAAGGTTTTTGCAGGTTTTTATAAAATGTTTTTTTATAACAGTAGTCATAATTTTTCCAGTAGCCTATGTGCCTCAGACTTGTGTTGCCAACTCAATCATCAGAATCCTCGGTAATCCTCGGCAAACTTCGACAGCTGGTTGAAACGGCTCGTTCGGTTCCTTTTGAGTCCTCGGCAAACCTCGACAGCTGGTTGAAACGGCTCGTTCGGTTCCTTTTGAGTCCTCGGCAAACCTCGACAGCTGGTTGAAACGGCTCGTTCGGTTCCTTTTGAGTCCTCTGCAAACTTCGACAGCTGGTTTAAACAGCTCGTTCGGTTCTTTTTTAGTCGGACGTGCTACTTTGGCTTTTACGTCATCAACCTCCGGAACTAAAGTTAAATTAATGAACCGGCTCCACCGGTTACTTGCTGAGAACTGGCTCAAAAGAACGATTCATTCAAGGACCGAACATCACTACAAAATACTGAAACCAGGAGGAGAGAGCAAATTAAGTTCAACAAAGTCATTTGGTATTTGCAAGGTTTCAGTGAGCATCAGCATATCACAGATATGAGGTCCCAGAGAAACATTCCTTTGCCAGTTAATGAACAAGTGTTGAGTAGGGCAGAATTACCACACTGGTGCACAGAGTAATTTCGGGACTTATCTAGTGGCCTTAGAGAGGATAAGCAAGCTCCACGATGTATGTATGTAGAAAACGACTTCCATATGCTTAAACGGTGAGGCGAAGACGAAGACAAAGAGAAGTGCACTGCGTACTCTCTGCGGAACAATTTAGAGTGATCTGTTATCAGAGGTGACTGCACAAGTTATATATTTCAGAAATGTGCTCTTTGATACCAATTACTAGCATCTGTAAAACTGCATTCTACCATCTTAAAAATATATCTAAATTACGCCACATGCTTTCAATGCAAAATGCTGAACAGTTAATTCATGCGTTCATGACCTCAAGGCTAGATTATTGTAATGCTTTACTGGGTGGTTGCCCTGCTCGCTTAATAAACAAACTCCAGCTGGTCCAAAACGCAGCAGCTCGAGCTCTTACTAGAACCAGGAAGTATGACCATATTAGCCCGGTTCTGTCAACACTGCACTGGCTCCCTATTAAACATGGTATACATTTTAAAATCTTGCTTATTACTTACAAAGCATTAAATGGTTTAGCTCCCCAGTACTTGAGCGAACTCTTAACGCATTATACTCCATCACGTCTATTGTGGTCTCAAAACTCTGGCCAGTTAATAATACCTAGAATATCAAAATCAACTGCAGGCGGTCGATCCTTTTCCTATTTAGCGCCTAAACTCTGGAACAGTCTTCCTAGCATTGTTCGGGAAGCAGACACACTCTGTCAGTTTAAATCTAGACTAAAAACGCATCTCTTTACTATGGCTTACACATAAAACATTATCAATTTCTATTATTCAAATCAGTAAATGATTGTTAGGCTGCATTAACTAGGTCACTTCCCATAACACCTGATGTACTCGTTACATCATAAGAAGAATGGCATCTACGCTAATGTTAGTCTCTCTGTTTATTCCGAGGTTTACTGGAGTCAGCCGGATCCGGGCCGTATCCAGATCAGATGGTGGACCTGCGCCTGGACATGACCAACGCATCCCTGAAATGTCTATAATGTAATGGATGAGAGATGTTTCTGTTTTCCTATAATAAGATGTAGAGATAATTATATTACCACATGATATTTTACAAAATGTCAAAATGAATTAAATATTCTAAGCGTGAAGATCAGTGTTGATTAATCAATATGTATTTCTGATTACTTCAATCATTTCACCTGGATTGGCGTGTAAGGCTTTTTAATGTGTTTGATGTGTTAATTATTTTTCTTGATTGGGGGATTATGTTTAATGTCTTGTGCTTCATGAATATTATGCCTTATGCTGCATGTAAATTGTTGCTGGATGTGTTTACCAAGACCATATTGTATAAGGATAATTGCTATTTAACAATTAATTGAGAATTAAGTGATTTTTAACATTGGCCAGTTTTGAGGAGGGTAATTAATAATTAATTAATTAGTTTAAATAGTGGGTGGCGGAATTAGCGCATTCAACACACTGAAGAAGGCCTGTGAGCCGAAACGTGTGTTATTTTCCTGTGATAAAAAAAAAAGAGAGAAATTGATTAAACGTTTTTAAAAGGGTTGAATTTTGAGTGTAGGTCATAGCTGTATTCTTTTTAGGATGTGGATCTGAAACAGGAAGAGATTTTTTTTTTTAAAGATCTGGAGTAACTGTTTTAATGCTGAAAAAATGAGATTGTTCTGTACATATTCAATGGAATCTTAATTCAGTTTATGATGAAGCGAATGAGTATCAGTATCTTTAAAATAAACTTAAAAACACATACAAGAGGAGACTCATTTTTTTTTTTTTTTTTTACCTGTTGTGGTGCCATTAGTTTGTAGATGAAGTAAAATTCTAAATCATTCTTAGTGAAATTAATTTCCAATAATTTAAAAATAAACTCATTGGGACTTTTGGTATCTGGAATTTTGAAATGTTCTTTTCCACATTTTAATTGGACAATTTTTTCAAATAAAATCATAGGTATCTTTGAGGTAACATGGATGGTTTTTAAGATGGGATTTCATTTTTGTTTTTTTAATTACATAATGTTTCACTGTTGCAGTCAAAAAAAAATGGTAAACTCCAATTTGTTTGGCCCTTTGTGTATTTTGGGCAGCAAGTAGAATCTTCAAGTTTCAAGTTTCAAGTTTATTTGTCATTACACATGTACAAGTAAAGTATAACGAAATGAAGTTTGGAGCAAGCCTCCGGGCCGCAGCCGATTATTCAGGCGCCGCCACACACTCTCCAGAAATACAAGAATGCAGTTTAGCAAGCATTACATAGCAAACACAACAAAACATAAACATAAACATAAACATAAACATGACACAGTACACGTGGTCACGTGATGGGATTTTTTGTATGGAGTGGGAGAGGAGATAGATAAAGACAGGCAGACGGTTGTAGTGGGGGTGGGATCGGGTAGGTTGTGTATGGTGCGAGTGAGTCTGAGATTGTGTTGTGTGAGAATGTTAGCCATAACTTCAGATGTTTTCGAGTTCAGTTCTATGGTTTGTCCTTGAAGGGAGATAAGGCAGTGCACAGGGGAAGATAGCAGACCAGCTGTCAGGCTGACCTCCCAACCGAGAGATAGGGACAAGTGAGGTTCGTTGGGGTAGTTGATTAGGTCAGGCAAATACAATTTTTAATTTTTTAATCCATTTGATGATCTTCGGTAATTTGTCCGGACCATAATCAATCAATCAGATCTGGTCCTCAGCATTTGCGTCCGGTCTGTGCAGTTTCCCTAGACATTACGTCCAGCCTCATGGCCAGACCGGTTACAGTCCGTAAAAGTTCACCGATCTGACCCCCGATGGAGCCCACTCTTCCCTGCGTATCCGCAGTCCGGACTGCGTTGTTACGGTTCAGTTCCTCAATCTGTATCACTCTCTGATCTAATTCCTTCAAACGGTCACACACAGCCCCGAACCATTCCTTAATTTCCACAGACAGCGGCTGGGTGAATTTGCTTGCAGCTGTCTTACCAATCTTCCGATAGGTCAGGGCAATCCCAAAGCCAAAGAATAGGAACCCCGCCATCAATAATCCAATCATGTATAAATCTTCCGCATCCTCCACGGACAGAGCCTCCAGGCACAGGACTTGCCAGTTGTTCCATGCGTCCCTCACGTACCCTGCGGCAAAGGTCCCGTCCGGGCAGGTGGGTTCTCCCGGGGCACCCTTCCTTTGTGAGAAAATCTTGTCGATCGCGCTGATTGACCAGTTAATCAATTCCATTTCAATATTTTCAGGAGTCCAGCAAAGCAGCGGGTCAGAGAGAAAAAGAAGAGACAAGACACTAGAGCGCTAGAGCACAGCGGGAGCAGAGTGAAAACACGTCTGCACGGATTGAAGGACAGAACAGGAAGGCCACTGGGCCTTGGAAGGCCACTGCCCAGGGGGTGTTCTCTTTGAATCACTTTGACAACAGACTTTGCTCAGGCTTTTTAGAACAACCAAAACAGCATTTCAGATTCTGTGCAACGAGATCGGTTCGCTGGTTAGTCTAGTTATGCCATTTCATTGTGAAGTCGCATGTCCTTTTTGATGCGCATCAAGAAATGTATTTGGTAAATGTGTTTCCATCATAGTTTCTGTACATTTTACATCTTATCGGATCAAAAGTTTATCTGACTCAATTGAGCACATATGTTTTAGACATATATGCACATTTTTAGAATTGATGTGCTTTGATGTTTCATGGACAGCTTTAAAAAAATTGTCTGTCTAACATTCTTAC
Source organism: Paracanthobrama guichenoti (assembly GCA_018749465.1). Taxonomy (NCBI): domain Eukaryota; kingdom Metazoa; phylum Chordata; class Actinopteri; order Cypriniformes; family Gobionidae; genus Paracanthobrama; species Paracanthobrama guichenoti. The sequence goes on along the minus strand of CM031946.1, from coordinate 26,626,525 downwards.
ATCTGGAGCCTCAACAAGCAAAGAAAAACATCCTAAATCTAGGCCTAAATCTGAAATAACCCTATCCTTTTCCATGTATGATTTCATGATCAATGGAAATGTAGAGTCAAACATCCATTAGGCTCGCTTGACTTTAAAGGCAATTTGAGCAGGCTAATAAAATGGCAAAAACAATTACCCCAAAATAAACTTTCCGAACTATTTTAACATTTTATTTGTTTATATTTTATGTATTTCAATAAATTTAATGTTATAGCACTACTTTTTATTTCTGTTGTTATTTTTAATGGGGAGAATTGAGGTATTTGAAGTAACCTGTGACTATTAGAGAGGCAGGAAGCCTAACACACACATGATCTCTCTCTTTCTCTCACTATTACAATTCAAAATTCCATTGTCAACTCTGCAATGTGACTTTTATTGATAAAATACCTAATCTACTAAATCGCTACATTGTATTTGTCAACAATAAGGGGGAGACATCAGAAATCAAAAAATACAGAAAGCTCTCGCCTCAGGGGGACATGAGGGAGGGAAGCACGGTCATTCAAATATACTACCGGGTTTCTACTGCTACAAAACTTAATACTAATCGCTGAAGTAACCCTTTAACCACTACTCTATATAGTCTGAATGGCTCTCTCCTGGTGGAGTGCAGATGGAGTGCCCATAATATCCACTCCACACTGAAGGACACTCCTCCTGACTCCTGGGCTTTCTTATCGTGAACTTCAATTCCCAAAAACCATTGCCTGGACACATTATGTTGCAATTAAGTTCAGCTGTGAGTCATTGGCTTCTTAATCCCTGCCTATATAAGCTCTGTGTTTTCAATCATTCTTTGCAAAGTCTTGTATGTCGTTACACTGCATTTCTGAGTCCTGACACCCAAGCAAACGAAGCATAAGCTAAAGTTTGTAAAAAAAAAATAAATTAAAAAAAAGTGTCATATGCCTGTGTCAATTAAACTCCCCCCGTAAATGCCGCATCGACACGACATCCTCATTAAACCCGTCTTCGGTGTGACGACTCCAATCTTTCGAACAATCTTACGAATATCTATTTAACTAATATGAATTAAGACCTGTAATGTTGCCAGAATTATAATCATACACTGTTTGTTTGTCAGCCAGAGGAGAACTGGCACCCCGACTGAGCCTGGTTTCTCCCAAGGTTTTTTTCTCCATTCTGGCCCTGAAGGAGTTTTGGTTCCTTGCCACCGTTGCCTCTGGCTTTTGGCTTGCTCAGTTGGGGACACCTAAATTTCATCTGTATTACCGATCTCCCCGCATTGACACTATATGATACTTGAAATTAGCTGGATAACATCACCGTTTCACCAGAACGGCTGTACAGCCGAATCAAATTCTGTTGTATTATTTTCCTGTTAACACTGTGAAGCTGCTTTGAAACAATTGGACTTGTAAAAAGCACTGAAATGCACATATACAAATCTCGAAGTTAGCTAACAATGTATTCATTTAAACAACAAATTAATTTAAGGCAGAAATCGTGAGCTCATTGAAGCAACAATGAGCTCACTGTAAAAAACTTCACATTTTGAGGCAGTCTGAAGCTTTGAAACAAATGATTTCATACAGTATAAAGCTGTAAAGTGAATGGTATTTTTTGACTGTAATTTTACAATTACTTATAGAATTCTGTTTGAAAATGAAAATTAAGTAATTTACTGCTGTGAAAATGGCAGAAAATGTTGTCAACCTTGATGCCTAGCATTCCGAATATCCAGGTGCTCCTGTTGTTTGCCCGTCTTCTGTTGTACTGGAAGTCACGAGGCAAAATAGGTTATGTTTCTGCAGATCATTCTGCATAGAATAAAGGAGAGAATAAATTCAGAAATTCTAACTGCCTTATTCTATATCTCCAAATGGAACTCTATCAACATTCTTTCAGGATGAATTAAGAAAGAACAGCAACTGCTCCTAAACATTTTATATTGTGAGAAATGCTCTACAATTAACTACCAGTTTACATTTGTGTCATTATCAATGAATCCGTTTTAAGTACACTGTTGTACTGTACAGGAGAAAGCAGAACTAAAAAGTATAGTGTATTAAATATATGCATATATTGTCTCTACATTCAGTAGCTGTGTTTAAGCAAATTATATACCTTTCTTTTATGGCTAAATTTGCTTTAATCTATCAGAACATTTATTCTTTTTCCAATATAGTAGCTTTGTAGTTAAGACCACATAAACGGAGTCTAAGTCGAGACCAAGAGAGGGACAGACCAGACCAGCACTCCTCAAAATCATCTAAGAGATCGAACTACTGTCTGAAAAATGCTGTATATTAAATCAATAAATTCAATTATTATAATACAACACTATATAGAGTTCCAAATCACTAACAATAAAATGAATCTTTGTGTTGCAGAGGTGACACAAAAGTTGCATTATACATGCTTAAATGTTGAGGTTAATGAATATAGAAATATGATGAAAAAATAAAATGATAGGCCTAATTTTAAATGTAAAATTGAAACTGCGACAAAACACTTAATGAGCAAATAATGGAATCATTTATTCAGTTGACTGCAGTGTGTGGCTCGGAAACAACAGTTCTGCTATGGATTTGTGTGAAACTATTTTCATTGCCGAAATGGCAAAAACTTGTCTAAAATTTAAGTCACTTAATATTAATTTCTTGTTTATTGAACGTTTGTATAAAGTCAATATCACGTTTGCAATCATGCTCATATTTGTGAAAATGTCTCTTTTCTATTTGTTTGAAAACGATTTATTTGTCTTTTTTGAGCCAATCCTGCATTGATTTAGAATCTTTAAAAGCAGTAACAAAAGAAATCACATTAGAAATAAGTTGCAAGTTTTACATAAAATCACATTAATGATGCGAACAAACAAATAAATCAGACAATGCACCAGCAATTTAGCGCTATCCAGAGTCCTCTGAGACTGAGACCAAACCAGTCACTTTTATATACACTCACCTAATTGTCAGGCTGCATTAACTAGGTCAGCCGGAACCGGGAACACTTCCCATAACACCTGATGTACTCGTTACATCATAAGAAGAATGGCATCTACGCTAATGTTAGTCTCTCTGTTTATTCCGAGGTTTACTGGAGTCAGCCGGATCCGGGCCGTATCCAGATCAGATGGTGGACCAGCGCCTGGACATGACCAACGCATCCCTGAAGTGTCTGCAGAGAACATGTCAAATAAACTCCCCCCGTAAATGCTGCATCGACACGACATCCTCATTAAACCCGTCTTGGCGTGTGATTTACTCAATCTCTCGAATAATCTAACAAATATCAATTTGCCTAATATGAATTAAGACCTGCTATGTTGCCAGAATTATAATCATACACTGTTTGTTCGTCGGCCAGAGGAGAACTGGCACCCCGACTGAGCCTGGTTTCTCCCAAGGTTTTTTTTCTCCATTCTGACCCTGAAGGAGTTTTGGTTCCTTGCCACCGTTGCCTCTGGCTTTTGGCTTGCTCAGTTGGGGACACCTAAATTTCTTCTATATTACCGATCTGCCCGCATTGACGCTATATGATACTTGAAATTAGCTGGATAACATCACCGTTTCACCAGAACGGCTGTACAAATTCTGTTGCATTATTTTACTTTTAACAATGTGAAGCTGCTTTGAAACAATTGGACTTGTTAAAAGCGCTATATAAATAAAGGTGATTTGATTTGATTTAAAGGATTATTAGGAACACCTGTTCAATTTCTCATTAATGCAATTATCTAATCAACCAATCACATGGCAGTTGCTTCAATGCATTTAGGGGTGTGGTCCTGGTCAAGACAATCTCCTAAACTCCAAACTGAATGTCAGAATGGGAAAGAAAGGTGATTTAAGCAATTTTGAGCGTGGCATGGTTGTTGGTGCCAGACGGGCCAGTCTGAGTATTTCACAATCTGCTCAGTTACTGGGATTTTCACGCACAACCATTTCTAGGGTTTACAAAGAATGGTGTGAAAAGGAAAAACATCCAGTATGCGGCAGTCCTGTGGGCGAAAATGCCTTGTTGATGCTAGAGGTCAGAAGAGAATGGCGACTGATTCAAGCTGATAGAAGAGCAACTTTGACTGAAATAACCACTCGTTACAACCGAGGTATGCAGCAAAGCATTTGTGAAGCCACAACACGCACAACCTTGAGGCGGATGGGCTACAACAGCAGACGACCCCACCGGGTACCACTCATCTCCACTACAAATAGGAAAAAGAGGCTACAATTTGCACAAGGTCACCAAAATTGGTGGCAAAATGTTGCCTGGTCTGATGAGTCTCGATTTCTGTTGAGACATTCCGATGGTAGAGTCAGAATTTGGTGTAAACAGAATGAGAACATGGATCCATCATGCCTTGTTACCACTGTGCAGGCTGGTGGTGGTGGTGTAATGGTGTGGGGGATGTTTTCTTGCCACACTTTAGGCCCCTTAGTGCCAATTGGGCATTGTTTAAATGCCACGGCCTACTTGAGCATTGTTTCTGACCATGTCCATCCCTTTATGACCACCATGTACCCATTCTCTGATGGCTACTTCCAGCGGGATAATACACCATGTCACAAAACTCGAATCATTTCAAATTGGTTTCTTGAACATGACAATGAGTTCACTGCACTAAAATGGCCCCCACAGTCACCAGATCTCAACCCAATAGAGCATCTTTGGGATGTGGTGGAACGGGAGCTTCGTGCCCTGGATGTGCATCCCACAAATCTCCATCAACTGCAAGATGCTATCCTATCAATATGGGCCAACATTTCTAAAGAAAGTTTCAGCACCTTGCTGAATCAATGCCACGTAGAATTAAGGCAGTTCTGAAGGCGAAAGGGGGTCAAACACAGTATTAGTATGGTGTTCCTAATAATCCTTTTGGTGAGTGTAACTTCAGCTTTTAATTATATAGCACATTTTAAAAATGTTGCTACCCAAAATGCTTCAGTCATTTTAAGAGTATAAAATGTAAAAAATTAGTAATATAACATACCATGACAATTAACATGCCTACACACAACTACCCAATAACAATTGTGCCTACACACAGAGACCATTATTTAAGGTCCCCCTCCTTCAAATGCTAGGTTAAAACGATCAACTGAGACCTGAAAACCTCTATAGATGGAGCCTGCCATATATAGAGTGGAAGACTGTTCCACAATTTAGGAGCAACTACTGTAAAAGCTCGGTCACCTGTTGAGTTCTTCATTGAACAAAGGACTGCCAACAGCATTTGATCCGTCGTTCTCAAAGTCCTAGCTGGTGTATAAAATCCTAAAAGATTACCTATGGAGCCTGTTGAAGCTAGAGGGAGTTGCAGGAATCCCGTCTTGAGGTAATAAAAAGCATGACCAACAATCTCCAACAAGTTAATAACTACTTTTCACAACAGATTTGATCTGTTTTTCAAAGCTGGGTTGATTCTTCATGCTGTCTTTCACTGTTATTCCTAAGGGAGCAATAGTACTTTACCTTTTGGTGGACCAAATATTATTATCTTAAATTTTCTTTCATTAAGCTGAAGAAAATTATAGAACAGCCAGACTTTATACCTCATTCAGACAGACCAATGGGGACTTCAAAGACTGCTCATTTTCATCTTTAAGTGGTAAATATAACGGTGTCGTCTGCATATGTGGTATGACGCATGGATCCCATTGGGCACATATATAAAGAAAACAACATAGGGCCCAGAATACAACCTTGAGGAAGACCATATTTTAAAGGAACCACAGAGGAAGAAGTGTTTGCAAAATTAACAGAGAATGTTCTATCCTGTAGATATGGATAAAACCATTTTAGAGCTGTCTCACAAATGCCTACCTCACACTCCAGATGTTCCAAGAGGATTGAATGATCAACAGTGTCACTGAAACCCAACATAATTAAGACAACCGCCAGTCTAGAATCAGCCGTCATCAGCAAATTGTTTACAACTTTTACCAGTTTACACTTTGAATTACACTGTTTGTTTAAATTTGTAATGTTACCGTGTATACATTGTGATGGATGACAATTATAGAAAGTGTTGCATTTTGGGCAGTGGACTCGTGAAACCGACATGGGCATGTTGGCTGGCAGGTCTGCTTACTGGTATCCTTAGTTATGGTTACAAATGTTTTGCCCTGAACCTGACGTACTGAAACATTTGAAATTGAATACCAAGACTCTGGAAAAATGTTCTCCTCGCCCCCACACAGTCAACTCCATTGCAGCAGTTTGGTCTGCAACTGTGAATGTTGTGTTTTTGACGAAGGTGCCATTTCTAACAATTGTGTCCACAGCTTTGTGTTTGGAGTACTTACGCCTTCACATTCACCTGCAATGTACAAGAGAAAATACAACAACCACCACCTTTGTACATGCAGTTGTGATGACTTGGTCACAATTTTTATTCTTACGTGAAGATCTAAGCACACTACGTGAAGTATTTAGTGAGAAACTAAGAACTCAAGATGATGCATGATTTAAAGTGTAATATTGGAAGGGTATGATTTTAAAGCATGGAAAGAGGATGCACATTTTAATGAATGGTTTAATTAATTTTACATGTTGCACTTAATTTAAGAGTTTGCAACAAACGTAAACTTGATCTCATGTACATACGTTTTAGAAACAAGTTTATAGTGAATGTAGATGTGGGTTTATGAATTATTATATATATATTTTTTTTAACAATGTAGTTTATTTATTGGATTTAGACCGCCTCTGAATTAAATCGAGGCAACCTGTTGGAGAGGACCTCCTCCTTGTCTGGCCACTCGTACTCTGCACACAGGTCCAGTGGTATGGGGATTCTTAAGACATGAGAATCCTCTTTCACATACGGTGCAGGGTCCACAATGATTTCTACTGTATTTTATACATAAACAGGGTATACATAATGAATGTTGGTTCTGTCTTTACTGGTTTGACCTTGCATTCTCCTTTCCAGGACTTTGGAAAATTCACTTGGAACTTCTGATGGCCTGCCGATGTTTTAGCTTGTAAACGACCAGCATTTTAATTGTAATGTAGTGCAGCAAGGTACAGTCTGCAAACCAGGGGCGTAGTCAGCGGGCGGGCCTGACGGGCACAGGCCTGCCCACTATGAGTAGATAGTACTCATAATGTAGTACTTAATTTAGTACTTAAAACTAAATTAGCCTACATCTTCATGCAACTTACTTGCGTCGTTTGACTGTAGCCAGACACTTGCAGAATCTCTGCTATTGAAGGAAGAGAAAAGCCACATAACTTCAGAACAGCTACTGTAATAACCATGTGCATGGGCGACATTTGACTCTCGAGTTGGGGGGGACAAGAATTTGTTGTTTTAGTTTAGAATTTTTTTGTTGTTGTTGTTGGCCTACTTGCATCAGCAAAGTATTTTAAGTTGGCTTGTTACTAATTTAACTTAACTACTCATTTAGCCTATTTAATAATTTAGCCTACTTAATTTTGTTATCATGGTGATGGATTTCATGTTGGTCTCAGCATTGAAGGAAATGGGACAGCGGGTTTTTGTCCTGTGTGGAAGCTGTATTCTCTATGTTTCTATGTTTAACATATAGTCTCTGTTTAAATTGAAGGGTCTTCAGGAGCTCAAGGAGAGCCTGGATGTTGGACCAGGAGAGTACCATATTTAGACTTGTTTTTCTATATGCATCGCATTCCTATACCCTGAGCTATAGGATGTACTCTCTCTCTCATTGGTTAAACCTTTTCTACACCCCTTATATTCTTTGTATATAACCACTAATCCTACATCAAATAAAGTGAGATGTTACACTCTCCCTCAGCACTGAGTATTTGTTCATTCAATTGCCAATGCAGAGGACTGGGATGAGGCATGAAGGGGCAAAAATGCCGAGGGCTATCATATGGCGTCTAATTAGTGTCAAATCTGCCTTTCAGCTAATAAAAATACTTTGTTCTTTAGTCCTTTCCAGAAAACACAATTACATCACAATGTGACATAACATCTTTATTTTACATGTCATTTAAGTTCAACATCACTGAGCCCAAAGGCAGCAGGCATCATGCAGATAACTATTTTTAAAACCGTTCTGACCAAGTCCAACTAAAATCCAACAAAATAATGAACAAAAAACATGAATGGAATACATGGAATGAATCCCCGCTCCACATTTTGACTGACAGCCGTCACAACATACTAGTGACCGTGTTTACTCATTTCTTTTCAACCATTGGATATGATGGTTATATTTGTGTAAGGTGGGATGTTACTTCTGAGGAAGCATAAATAAATACAGTTAAGAATAATTTTAATATTATAATCTAAAAAAAAAAAAACTACTGAATAAAAATGAAAGGGTCAATAGATGGTCAGCAAAGGTTAGAAAAAAATAGTGTTAATGTATTTTGAAATGTGAGATACTTGTACGTGTTGAATACAACTGAGGGACACAAACCTTCATGCAATGTTTTCATTGAGGAAAACATAATATTCAGTTTTTGATAAAGCTCTTTCAAAAACTTGCATTAAACAAAAAAAGTTCCCAAAGCTTTGTATGTGGTTTTCTAGTGTATAGACATTTAGATATACTCTCACAATAGATGCTTTTCATAGTTATTTTCAGCACATCATTGAACAAAATGTATTTAAATATCTATTTTAACAAGAATTCAACTCTGAAATGATGCTGATAATGTTGTATGTGAATTCCCATTCACATGTATGAGTCTTAGCGTGTGAACAGGACTTTTATTTTGGAGTGGCGATATGACGTCATAAGGCTGCGCTCCTGCGTCTGTTGCGATTCGACTGGAGAAAGGTATGTGTTCAAACCATTTAAAGTGTTTTAATCAATGCAGCCCGTTTAGGTAATTGTATAGTTTTAACCACAACTGTTAAAATAATATTTTTATTATTGAAGGTAACATTGTAATGCTTCATAAAATATTTATGAACGTTATTTTTCCGTGAGTAAAGCTCAACCACACGTGAGGGGAAAAAGTGCGTCTCGTTTCTCTTTGTACATCGTGAATTAGTTAATCGTAAAAACGCATTCAGTCACTGGCAAGTAGTGATGAGGGAAAGGGGGCTTTTTAAAACTCAGTTCAACTGAATCAATTGCTATGACAACGATTCGGTGAGATTCACAGCGCGCGAATCACTGCACGATGACGACACATGCTGGTCAAACCAGTGTAAATGCAACGAGAAAACATCCAAAAACAAACTCAGAAATGCTAACTTTATTAAAATAAAAATAGGGCAACTGTTTGATGAAAATATAATCTATTATAAATCTAAATCATACGGCTAAATCAAGGACCAGCAGACTGAAGGACAGCTTCATTCCCCAAGCTGTCAGGGCATTGAACTCCCTCCCGACTTTCCCCTCTTCCGCCCCACTCACCTGATCTGTGAATCACTCCCCCTTCCCCCTCTTGATGTATAATCCCTTACGAAAATGAACCATGGTTTTACTACAAATAAAACCAAATAACCATGGTTATTGTAGTTACACCATAGTATATGTGGTAAAACTGTGGTTATATAAATGGTAATCAATTAGCCAAATAACCATGGTTTTATTATAGTAAAAGTGTAGTAACCATGTTTTTTGGCTAATTGATTACCATTTGTATAACCACAGTTTTACCACAAATACCATGGTTAAACTGTGGTTAGAGTAGCAAAACCATGGTTCATTTGTGGCTACCATGGCTTAACTACAATTATTTTTCGTAAGGGCTGTGTTCTTTTAATAATTTGAAGTGCATGTTTTGAGTTTTGTTTTTGTCTAAAGGTCATTTAAGTCTAATAAATCTCACTCTTACTGTCTTTATTACTAGTGCACGGAACAACTGAACTTGAGAAGCACTCAGAGGTTTAGTTTGGATTCATTTTTCTCTCTGTTAATTATTCTCATCTTAAACCGGATAAACACAGATAAACTCCTGGTGAAGCGACTGAGATCCACATGTGACTATTATAAAGATGGCGTTTATTAAAGAGGAGACTGAAGACATGAAGATTGAAGAAACATTGAGCGTGAAACAAGACGACGTGAAGATTGAAGAAGCATCCGGAGTGAAACATGAAGAAACTGAGGAACAAACAGGTTGGTTTCATTCTCAAAGCTGAACTCACTTATTTGATCCTTATTAAAATGTCCAGCTCTGCAGAAATGAATGATGTTGAAATCACATGACCAGACAAAAACTAATAGTGCCTTCAAGTGAACCTGAGAAGATCCTACTTCCAAGTACTTTTTAGCTATTTATCATGAAATGAAAGAAAACCTTTCAAGTTAGAAAAGTACGGAAGCAGTCTAAATGAAACTATTATTAAATGAATTACATTTACATGAAGCAAACTGAAGTGTGAGTGATCAACTTTATATTTGTTGTCTATGTATATTTCAGGTGTTCTAATGATTGACGAAAATTACAATTATGAAGATAAAGGCTATTCTGTAAAAAGGCTACTCTGATCAACATTAAATGCAACATAACTAGCTAACATGTTAAAGGGATAATGCACTCAAAAATATAAATCGTATCATGAGTTACTCGCCCTCGTGTCATTCCAAACCCGTAAGACCTTCGTTCATCTTAAGAACACAAATTACGATATTTTCGATGGAGGGATCAGAGATTTCATAGATGGCAATTTAATGAACACTTTCAAGGCCCAGAAAGGCAGTAAAAACATTGTTAAAATATTATTAATGTTAGGACATAATTTTACATTTTCGTCATGTTGCATTGATAATCCAGATTATTTTGCTCAAAATTATAATCACAATGATATTGTCATTTGAGAATTTTTTTTTTAATCAGAATTGTTGCACTTTTCACCTATAGCTAAGCACAAATCAAGAGAATGTCGACCCATATGCGTGGTTTATTTGACCTTATCTAGTTTAATGATTTATTATAGGCTCTTTATCATATAGGTCAGGAAAGACTTTGTATTGTCACACAGAGTTTGTGCAGTTATTCAGCAACCATAATCGCGAAGTCGAGAGAGCCATGCTTGGATTTACAGTTCATTACTGAAGGTTTGATGGCAGATTTACTCACAAGCGGCTCGTGAGACTGAATGACACTTTAAGCAGAAAATCTCAAATGGAGATTGCTGAAATGCGATTCACTTGTTTATTGGTGGTTTCAGATCATCCGCACGTGTGCACGCGCATGTAACCCCTCCTGTTCGAACCACCCCGCTCCAAGCGGGACTCGAACTCCGGTCTGCCGGCATGAGAGTCGGACGCTCTAACAAGGAGGCTAAAGGCTGCAACCTCTAGCGCCAGTCGCTAGAGCGTCTCTTGAGATCAGAGGAGTGAGGTTTACTAGCGCAGCAACTACTAGCTGGCCTCCGTTACATGCACATGGTTGCCATAGTGCAAACATTAAGTAAAATACGTGTTCTTTTAACAGAAAAGCTCTGTAGATTTTTAATTACTGAAATCTGGCAACCGCAAGCATGAATGCTTGACCGCTCCTCCCCCGGAGTGATTTTGGGGCTTCTTTTTTTTTTTTTAAATACATTTTAGTCTCGTCTTTTTTAGTCAACGATATTGCTTGTTGATATAGTCACAGCTATCGTTTAAGGACATTTGTGTCATCTCGTCTTCGCATCGCCTTAGTCATGGAAACGTCAACGAACATTTTTCGTTAATGAAATTAACACTAGTCTGCACTTTAAGTGCGCTGCACAGTTGACAGGAATTGTCACTTGCACAATTGAGGCAGTGTCGCTTCGTCACTAAAGTTTATAATTTGCATTTCTTAAGTTTTGCCAGTGTTTAAACCATTCACAAACACTCAAAGCGCACACATAAAGGCGGCTCACAAACAGTTCGTGAGTACCAATTGCGCTTAATAGTCACATACACCCAAATGTATGTACAAAATTACCATCTTGACAAGTATGCGCATAAACAGTCGGTTTTAAGTGAACAAACAGTTGAGAAAGAAAATCCATGGATCTGTGCAGCTCTTAAAAGTGACAGCAGCCTCTGTGTTTTAAAATTTTAAAATGTTAAAATTGCCCGCTCCCCCTTTTTTCCTCCATTTTCCAAAATAAAATGCAGGCCCTGACTGGAGCATCCCTATAAATAATTCTTTAAATTATAAAAAGAAGGCTTCAAATAGATCGGTATCTGTGCTTGATATCGACAGATACTGCTTCCTGTGATCGACAATCGGCTCAAAATCCTGATAGGAGCAACCTTAATGTTATTTGTCTACCGCCTGTAAATTGCTAGTGTTTTTTGGACGGTTCCACAGGTGCATGTGCAATTGTTTATGGTTCATTGAACATGCTTGAAAAACATTCTTTAAAGCCTTTTAATCCCCCTAAAAGATCTATGAAGCTTATTTGGATTTTTTATTATTTGGATAAAATCCTGACTTTTTTGGCTGTTTAGTTAAAGTTAACTAGAATCAAATGTTGCAATAAATTGTTATATAAATGACCAGTAATCATTTGGCTTTTCAACCTAAACTGGAGGTCTTTATAAATTGGAGTCGGCTAGTAATTTAATTGGAATTAAATAATTTAATTTCAGTAATTTAAGTGTTATGAATAGTTTGCGCATTCTGTCAGGGAACCAGTTTAGCCACACCATTGCATACCGTCGATGGGCCTTGCGATACGAAACCTAACAGGTAGTGATGATAAAAGTAGCTGATGTGTTCATATTTCTTTTATCTAGCATGCACTCTAGCCACTACAATTTGAACCAACTAGAGGTTATTTACATGTGCTTGTTCTGCAAGCATTGGAAACGTGATTTTAAAAAAAAGATGCTTGCTATCAACAACTTTGATCACAACCAGTATTTAACCGTAGAAAGTCATGTATCCGTATATAAATTGAGATCTAGCATTTCATGTGCAAAAGTTTTTCTTTCCAATAATTAATACCTCTGTCTTGTGAAAATTTAATAGAAGAAAAATACTAGGTATCCCATTCTTGATATCATTTAATACACCCTGCTAACTTGCAGTTTCTTCAGGTCGTAGAGAAATGTAAAACTCAGTAGCACTATGAGACATAATTGCATTTCAATATATGATATTATTAGAGGAAACATACATAGAACAGTAGAGGATCTAATATTGAGCCCTGTGGCACTCCATTCATATGGGTAGCAGTAGATGCGACATAATCCATGCCGATGATGCTTGTCCACAAATGCCAACATAACTCTCAAATGAAATATTCTCAATAAGAGCATATTTTGTCTGTCGTCAAAAGATCTAAAAGCACTAGAAGAGAGATGTAGCTGCGATCAGATGCCAAAAGCATGTCATTTGTAACTTTAAGCACAGGTTCAGCGCTATGGTTGGGTTTAAATGATTCACCACTATTATCCATACTGTTTCTCTGCAAATCTGAACATGGTTGAGAGGACACTGTTTTTCTAATATTTTACAAATAAATGGGAGAATTGAGATCGTGTGTAATTAAACGGTTCTCTTGGGTATAACATTTTTTGATAAGGGATTTTATAACTGCTAGATTGAAAGCGAATAGCTGACAATATTGAGAAGTTGTTCTAAGATTTCATGAAACGGCATGCATGCTGTTGTTTGCCTGTTGCTTTGTGCCATTAAACTGGGGTTAATTTGTTTTGTTTTTTCTCTTCACTTTAGACATGATGGTGCTGAAAGAAGAGAGTCAAGAATTGAATGAAAATGAAGAGAAAGATGAGGATGATGGTCATAATGATTTCATAATAGGAGAAAAATCTTTTAGTTGTTCACAGACTGAAAAGACTTCCTCACCAAAAAGGGGTCAGAAGACGACAACTACAAGTTATTTTTCTTGCTTTGAGTGTGGAAAGGGTTTCAAACAACTTGGAAACCTTAAAGTCCACATGAGAATTCACACTGGAGAGAAGCCTTACACCTGCCAACAGTGTGGAAAAAGTTTCAATGAAAAAGGAAACCTCAAAAAACACACAAGAATTCACACTGGAGAGAGCCCTTTCACCTGCCAACAGTGTGGAAAGAGTTTCACTCAAAACGACAGCCTTAAAGCCCACATGAGAATTCACAATGGAGAAAAGCCTTACACATGCCAACAATGTGGAAAAAGTTTCACTCAAAAAGACAGTCTTAAAGTCCACATGAAAATTCATAATGGAGAGAATCTTTTCACCTGCCAACAGTGTGGAAAAAATTTCATTCGAAAAGGATGCCTTGAAAGCCACATGAGAGTTCACACTGGAGAGAAACCTTTCACTTGCCCTCAATGTGGAAAGAGTTTTAAACATAGAGCAACAATTAATTCCCACATGAAAATTCACACTGGAGAGAAGCCGTTCTCATGTGATCAGTGTGGAAAGGCTTTCAGACATAAAGTAAACCTTAATACCCACATGAGGGTTCACTCAAGAGAGAGCAGTTTAATATGTCATCAGTGTGGGATGAGTTTCACAGACAGCGATCACCTTAAGAATCATGTAATAACTCACTCTGGAGAGAAGCCTTTCATGTGCAATAGCTGTGGAAAGACTTGCTCAAACAACACAAACCTTAATGTTCACATGAGAGTTCACACTGGAGAGAAGCCTTTCACCTGCCCTCAGTGTGGAAAGAGTTTCGCACTTAAAGAAAGCCTTAGGACGCACATAAGATCTCACACTGGAGAGAAGCCTTTCACGTGTCTTCAGTGTGAAAAGAGTTTCGCATATCGAGCAGACCTGAAACGTCATTTGCAAACTCATTTTGGAAAGGAATTGCAGGAAAAGGAGCAATTTCAAAAATCACCTACGCAGACAATTTAATTGTGATTTAACAGAAAACGCCTTTTGCCATTTACAGAGTTTTAAATGGTTTGGAAATTTAAAATGCCACAAGAAATATGTTGAACCCTTTCAATATATCTGGATTTCTGCATCGATTACTGTTGTCTGTGGTCAGAAAAATGCACTATAACACACAGACCATTGTACTTTTCATATTTTGATTGAATACATTGAGTAATCCTTCACAAGACAGGGGGGAGAAAGTGAATTTATTCAAGGGGTCATGAATTGAGAAATCAAAATGATCCTTGATCTGTTGACATGTAATATATGTACCATATATTGTATATAATAAATGTACTATAAAAACTGTACATTTTAGAACTCAACTTCCTTGTTAGTCCAAAAACAGATTTTATTGAATCCAAGCTCAGAGAACGACTCGTTTTGGAATTGTCACATTATAACATAAAGACAGCCTACTTTTACATCATCGTGCCTTTGGCCCTGCCCACTAGTGAGACGAGAAGGTAAATTATAGGATCACTGGACTAAAAATAACATTACCATCCAAAGGATTATACTGCTGTGAAAGTAGTTATTTGTTTTCAATTTGACATTTCTATGTGAATGTCCGAACAAACAAATAATACTCAATTGTGGATTCTTTGGTAAATCAGTCGCATTTAGGAACAATTCTGGAATTGATATCAAATACAGGCTATTGTAGCGAATATCTAGCCCCAGGGGAAAAGGTGCGGGATTTATGCATGCGTTTAATCGTGTTACGATCAAACATGCACAGATCCGCACAGAGGGGAATTTTGATATTAACAATTGATTAAAACGGATTAAAACAATTATTAATATCTAGGCTTAATTCAACTTTTAGAAATTTCTTTGATTCTAGAATTGAGTTCAAAGGACGGATAATTGTCCACCAACTATCTCCCTTATAAGAACTCTTAGACAAGACTTCTCTGGCCAGGAGAAATATCTTTCTTTTTAATTTGTAACAGGGTCGGTTCACCGTAAAAGTGACCTATGTATGAGCAAACCAAGCGCAATCACGTGTGAATATATATATTTTAATAAAATCAACAAACAATAAACAAACATACACAAATTAACTGAAAGCAGGAGAGAGAGGGAGAGAGGGAGAAAGAGAGAGAGAGAGAGAGAGAGAGAGAGAGAGAGGGAGAGAGAGAGAGAGAGAGAGAGTGGGAGGAGAGAGAGAGAGAGAGAGAGAGAGAGACAACGGTGATACGATCATCAGAACTATTGAGCACAAGCAAGGAATCAGTCCAGCTTATTGGTATAAGCTCAAAACTTTATAACGACAGCTTAAGGGATACTTGCATATGTTTCCTTGGTCGTGAGCTCGTGCGTTTAGGGGAATTCCGCGATCCGGTCTGTGTTTCAATCTTGCCGGGTGGTTCCTTGGAGTCCGTGGGAAATTCAACTTTGGTTCCTTTGTGTGATGAGATCCGTTGGAGGATGGCGAAGAGGAAAGCCAACAGAGGTGGCAACAGGAAGCAAAACGAAGAGAGAAGACAAGAGAGAGAGACAAGAGGCCGAGAAGCGTTTGTGGCCCATTTTTAAAGGGCATGACGACGGGCACGCCTTTGTTTGTCGGAACAGCCAATCAGAGCGAAGGAACTCAGAAGCGGGAAATCTCCCTTTGTCTTGGGCCTCGCCTCATTAACATGTTTTATGGCTCTCTCTTAGATAACCCCCAAGTCTGCCTTTGGTACGCAGACTTTGGGGTTTTGGCATGAAAGAAAGAGTTTGATGCATCATAGTACCCCACAACCCACCTAGCTGGCCTACAAATTGCGAGACAAAGATTTCGAGACCAAGCATGGGGGGGTTTAACTTAAGAGTTAAAGGAACGGCGAGGATTGACGTCATTCTTCCTTACGCATTCACTGGCTATAAGTTTCTAACCTATCAAACACATCTAAAATGGTTATAACAAAAAGCATGCATACATACAGGGAACAGCACACCTAAAATGAAAAATAACTGAGTTAAAAGTCGTATAATCTGTTTGGATGTCCTTTGGTATGTGTGAGGTGGGGGCTGGTTTTATAATGGTCTCTCATGAGCTGCACGAGCATGGTTTGTGTCCTTTAGCACCGTTAACCTGTCAGTCTGTAGACTTCACGGCGCCGGTCTTGCTTGAGTCATTATAAATAATCAAAGTATTGGTCCGTTGATCATTTATGAGCACCGTCCATATGCTACACTATGTATAAGTACAATATGCTTCAAATGCTCATTCATATATGTAATATGAACTTCTTTAACAAGACAAGGCGATGTAGCTGTTCAGTTGACAAATCAGTAGACATCATTCTCCTCTCCACCGTGTTTAAAGTTTATGGCACAGCTATCTTGGGAACTTGGGTATCAAAATTATCCCAGAGATTACCAGTTGTAAACCTATATTTCCTTCCTATATAAGAATAAATAAGAGTTTTATAGTTTAAAACTGGACATGGACGCCCTCTCAAGTTGGAGAATGTTGTGATGCTAGCAAATGGGTGAAGAGCTCAGTGAGAGAAAATGGCAAAAAGAATGAAATGGAAGGAGGCAAAAATGCCAGGGTCCTCCAGGTAAGAACATGGAAGTTTAGCTATAGAACATATTAGAAAGTTTAGATTTATTTGAAGGACAATTATCAACAGTTTATTTTTCCCATAAAATTGAGAACTCCTTAAAATCTTACAAAAATTCTGAACTAATGTTTTGTGTCTTAGTCAATGGCATCAAGGGGAAAGGATTTGAAGGACTGAAGAAAACAGAAGAAAAAAAAAAGTGAAAAGCTGGCAAGAGGGAAAGCTAAAAATGAAAAATATAAACCGAGGTTCCATAGGGCCAAGAAAGAAAGTGCATCTAAATCACTGTGTGCAAACATCACAAAAAGTGAAGTCACCCATCAAAAGACCTCTTAGACTGGGTTGACTTCCACCACTGTAAGTACAATTTCGGTGCTCCAACATCCCCAAAACACACCCCCCAGACATACAAATTCAGTGGAGAATTCAGCATTAAGTAAACTCAAGTTGCTTCAGTCCAGTGAATGTTCATCAAATATTACCAACAATATAAAAGTTACTCTTTCAATTACTTTCTAAAGTAATTCTGAAGGTGGATGTTTGTACAATTATAATAAAAGGTCTTTTACTTGGTACAAAATATGGACTATCATTCAGAAGACAGAGGGCATGAGGGCAAATTTGCATATCAAATATGATACTGTAGACTTTATAGGGTTAAATCTAATATATAGATAGATTACACAGAAATGTCAAGTTTGTTAACAATAACAAATTCTCTCACTGGTTTAACATGCAGGGGGACAAAACATGGGGATCACTTTCCTCCCAAACAGCTTTTCATAATTGCTGTTTACATAGTGAACAAGTTCTCTGATGTAGCTGCGCAAAGCTGATGGCTCCGATGACAGGGAAGCAGCCTCCCAGTCCTGGTTCCACCTGTGTAGACCCTCCAGCAGATAAATCTGAAAGTTCAGACTGTTTGCACTGGTCTTTGTAAATAGACACAACAGTGTTTAGGAGGTGTTAAAGAAACAGACAGACACTTACTGCTCTTTCTTTACACATGCACAGTATGTGTGATAAAGATATACCTGAGATGAAACGGTTCAGGTGTAAATGAAAGGACTCGAGAGAAGTGGAGCTTCTGGCACTTCTGTATGTCTTCAGAAGCACATCTCCCTTGGTTAAGCTTCCTGTTTCTGTATAAAGCACAACACCAGGGGGGTCTTGAATGCATTTAACATGTTTCTTCTGGACACTCCAGATGTGTTCCATCCTTTCTCTGTCCAGTCATTGCCCTTGCTGCTCAGGAGCTCAGTAGGCAGCCGTTCAAGGAGAAGGATGGTAGTCTCCTCTTCCATCAATTGAGAGCCAGCTCCTCCCTGGAAAGATGTTTGTTGAAATCTTCATCTGTCAGCGCAGGCCAATCCTGGGATATCAACAACTCTCTCTTTGCTTTGTGAAGCATAGAAACATCAGTTGCATCCCACTCGCTGCATGCTGACAGGCGTGACATTAAAAATGGGTTACAGCTGATGGGTATGTTGGGCAGTTGTACTCCCAAAGACAATCCTGCGCATAAAATGCCAGGCGTCCAAGCGTATTATGAGATCTGGCCAACCTCTGAATCTGGTTTTCAATTTGGTCTGGCACCCACAGTCCACATACAACACAACAGGTGGATCCACACCAATCTGCTGGTACCTTTTCACCAGACCATTTACCATCATGTCCTGCTCCTTCCTGGGCTGTTAGCACACTTACACTGCATTCACATGGGGCATCGGCATTAACGCTTAATGGAGGGCGTGGCTGAAGTGACTGTCATAGTGACAACAGCCAGTCACATTACTTGCCACTTGGACCAGATTCACCAACTGTCTCTGCCACCTCCTTCCAGGCCTGGTCTCTCTGGTTTGTGCACTGGTATGTATACAAAGATTGGTTGTACAAAACTGGGTGATACCCACCCCAATTATAATTTTTTCCTCAATTTTGATCATTCTTCATTCACCTATTTTAAATGAACGCATTTGGCTTGCGTCTGCTCTAGGGTATTTGCACAGGGCAATCTGATTGGATGACGCCCTGTGTGAATGCAGCGTTATGAGCACTTGACCAAACTCGTTGCCAATGGAGCTAAGCCAGAGTCCCATTCCCTTCGCTGTCCCAGTCAGTTTATTGGTGAACTGTAATAGACTTGTAATAAATGTGAAGCTTCCTGTAAATGTAATGAAACAGACCATGTAAAATCCAGATCAAGTGCCATGCTGAGATATAGTAAACAACAGCATAAATGAAAAAACAACTTACCTTTTAAGTGGTGGAATCCATCTTCAAGAGCCATAGGTGGATGTTATCCTTGCATGAATTTCGTCCAGCCTGGTCAGGATGTCTTGGCTGTACTCGGTGAGCAGCCACTTGCAGCTTGGCACCACTGTAGGCTCTGGGAGTACCTGGAATTGTATTGGGTTGATTGAGGAAGTCGACACATTGGGTGCTGTACCAGGCCAGATGCTGGAGCCACTCCTCTCTGTGGTTCTCATACAGTTGTTTGATAACCTGCATGGGACTGTTGCCTAGGCCACGTTCATGCAGGAGCTGAATTACCTGCATATCACAGGTATACCTTATGAAAAGCAAAATCCACACATTCATATATTTCACACATTTAATTTGTAAAGTATTTGCATTTATATGTGATGGTGGGCTAACAACTGGATGTGGAATGAAAGTGTACTCACTTTCGCGAGAGGATGACCTGAAACTCAAAGTGATAGCCCAGATCCAGCTGTTGCAGGACAATGACTCCAGGACACATGCAAGGCTCTACACTTTGTACAGATAAGGGTTTCTGTGACCATGTTGTACATTCTGTCGATGTCTAGAACCTGCCTTGCCCTTTTGTGTAGATCGCCTCCTGTCAGCTGATGCTATCCACACGCATGAGCCTGGGTTTCGAGGCGAACACTGTCACCTCCTGCCGGACCTGAATCTTACCTTCCGGCAAGGTGGCCCCAGGTGGGGATGCACTCCTCCAGCCTCCACATCCTGTCCCTCTACCTCAATTCCCTGGGGGTTCTCTAATGACTCCTCTGCCCCTGCCGGGCCCTCTCCAGCAGGCAGCCCCGTCATCAGCCTTGTGATCTCCATTGTGGCCAATTGAATTATGAGCTGCTGAATCGTTTTTAGGTTGCAACGGGGCCACCTAAAGGCTACCTGCCAAGCCTCCTCCCAACAGACCCTAGACACTCCCCTCAATTCTGCCCTGGCAGCCTGCAGGGCTTCACTATAATGATCCTGCAAAATGTCTACCCCTGTATGCAGCCAGTTCCTGGCATTACCGTAAATGGGCCACTCTGTATTTAAGGTGGGAAGCGCTGGCTGAATCCCTGTCGCAAACTGTCTTGCCATTTGCACCATGCAGGCTGGCTGGCGATTCTGATCCGTAGAAGCTTGAATTGCCTGGGCATGGTGAAATGCCTTCAGAAAGTGTTGCATACTCCTAATCACCCTCCTAAATTCCTCATCTGCCGGCATCCTGATCATTCTATCCAGAAACACAATAAGAAACACTAATTAGATCCTCCCTGCACTCCCTTCCTAACCTCCCCCAATAATTCTAATAATTATCTTTTTATAATAATAATATCCCGCATACATATTATACCCCTGCCGTTTTTCCAGTAACCCACCATCAGTGTGTAAATTGGGCTCCAATTAAGGCCTGTTAGCCCCAGGCATCCCTGCATGCTGTCCAAGTGGACCCAGGGGGGCTGGATACTTACCGCTCCCCAAAGCAACCCTTCGTTAACACTGCAAGGTATCCAGGTTGCCCAAGAAAAGCCTGTGAGAAACGTCTCCCCTCAGGGTCCTTTGTCAGAGAATACTACTGACTTGTCCTGGGGCAGGGCCTCTTAGTTTAAGGCAACAAAAACCCTTTCGGGCCGAGAGTCAAGACTGGCGGATGCACATTTCTGCACACCAAACTTCTACCAGCCCTTCTCTCTAAAGGTTAATGCAACACTGACAGACATCATCCTTACTTAGGACAATCGCCAGGTGCAAGTACCCCTGAGTCTACCAGGTAAAGCACCAAGTCCAACAAGTCTCCTTTCTTGGACCTGTCACATCTGGCCTCCTGGTGCTCAACCTCGTAATCCAGGGCATGTTCTACTTCAAATTTAGATAACCTAGCCAGTGTTTTTAAACATCGCCGCCCCTGTTGCCGGGGTCCAGTGCACCTTATCCCCCTCCGTCTTGAAAGACTCCGAGGGCAAGAAGGGAATGCTGTGCCCCATCTTCTGAATGATGCTATTGATCATTTTGATGTTATTCACCAACCACTCTGGCAGGTTTTTATTATAGTTAATCATGGGGATGTGAATTATGGCATTTGGGAACGCTGCTTCCTGCAGATGTTTCAAACTCTCTCAAATTTACCGGATCCCTCTGCTCCCAGTTATTCAAGCCGAACGCCAGCACCACATGCTGTGTTTCAATCGATTTCAAGGTCCTGTGTTTAATAACAGGACTCTGAAAGGGGCCAAATTAGCCCCCGGGAAGCAATTCACCTCCGCATTCCCATTACTAATCTGTGGAAACTTGGCCAGGTTTAAATCCCCCCCGGAAAAGGATCCTCCTAACTGGAGTTAAATTACAATTCCTGTACTTATCCCCGTGATGCTCATGCCTAATGTGTAAACTTTGCCCTCTGCCTGGACCTCCTTCTGGCGGCTAGTAACGGGCTCCCCCAACCCTGTGGGACCTGCACCTTTAGCGCCCTCCTTTAATTTCTGGGGCAGCTGTACCCTCAGCCTCCTTGCTCTTCCTTTCTCCCTTTTTCCCCGGGGTCACGCAAAATACTGCCAGAGACCAATCCCTCCTTCCTTTCAGGTGCCGCACATGGTTCGGTCTGGTCCCCTTCCTCCTCACCAGTATCCTCCTCCAAGAAACATATCGGGCTGTCACCCAATCCCTGGGACCATGAGCCCAGATCCATCTGCTGCACCCCCTCCTGTGGCCCTTCTGCTACCGCAGTTGAGGGTGACCTGGGCAAAGAAGTAAAACTCTGCTCCCCAAAGCCTGTTCTGCCCTTCTCTAATTACTAGTCATCCAATTTTTTTTATATCAGCTATGCATTCCGTTAATCTCGTGAATTGGTAAATTTCGTCAGGGCTTGAAAAAATATAGAGTGGAGTATCGTCAGCATAACAGTGAAAACTAACGCCATGTTTCCTAATGATATCTCCCAGTGGTAGCATGTACAGGGTGAAAAGCAATGGTCTTAGCACTGAGCCTTACAGTACTCCATACTGAACTTGTGATCATGTGACATCTGACTGTAATTAGTTTGTAGCAGGAAATGTAGAGATAAGTATGATTTAAACCATGTCAATGCAATTCCACTAATGCCAACATAATTTTTGAGTCAAAAGAATGTTGTGGTCGATAGTATCGAATGCTGCGCTAAGATCGAGTAACACTAATAGATAGATGCAACCACGATCAGATGATAAGAGTAAATCATTTATAACTCTGAGAGCAGTCTCAGTACTATAATACGGTCTAAATCCTGACTGGAAATCCTCACAGATACCATTTCTTTCTAAAAAGGAGCATAATTGTGAAGACACTGCCTTTTCTAGTTTTTTTTGACAGAAAGGGTAGATTTGAGATTAGCCTGTAATTGACTAATTCTGTAGAATCAAGTTGAGTTGTTTTTTTAATAAGTAGTTTAATAATAGCCAACTTAAAAGTTTTCGGTACATATCCTACTGACAGAGATGAGTTAATGATATTAAGAAGAGGATCTATGACCTCTGGTAGCATCTCTTTTAATAGCCTAGTCGGTATAGGGTCGAGCATACATGTTGTTGATTTTGATGACTTAACGAGTTTAGCCAATTCTTCCTCTCCTATAGAAGTGAATGAGTGTCATTTTTCCTCAGTGACACTTCAATGCACTGTCTGATGTGATACTGTACAAACCTGATTCCAAAAACGTTGGGACACTGTACAAATTGTGAATAAAAAAGGAATGCAATTTACTAAAATCTCATAAACTTATATTTTATTCACAATAGAATATACATAACATATCAGATGTTGAAAGTGAGACATTTTGAAATGTCATGCCAAATATTGGCTCATGGATTTCATGAGAGCTATACATTCCAAAAAAGTTGGGACAGGTAGCAATAAGAGTCCTGAAAAGTTAAATGTACATATAAGGAAAACTGGAGGACCAATTTGCAACTTATTAGGTCAATTGGCAACATGACTGGGTATAAAAAGAACCTCTCAGAGTGGCAGTGTCTCTCAGAAGTCAAGATGCGCAGAGGATCACCAATTCCCCCAATGCTGCGGCCAAAAATAGTGGAGCAATATCAGAAAGGAGTTTCTCAGAGAAAAATATCAAAGAGTTTGAAGTTATCATCATCTACAGTGCATAATATCATCCAAAGATTCAGATAATCTGGAACAATCTCTGTGCGTAAGGGTCAAGGCTGAAAAACCGTACTGGATGCCGTGATCTTCAGGCCCTCAGACGGCCCTGCATCACATACAGGAATGCTACTGTAATGGAAATCACAACATGGGCTCAGGAATACTTCCAGAAAACATTGTTGGTGAACACAATCCACTGTGCCATTTGCCGTTGCCGGCTAAAACTCTATAGGTCAAAAAAGAAGCCATATCTAAGCATGATCCAGAAGCGCAGGTGTTTTCTCTGGGCCAAGGCTCATTTAAAATGGACTGTTGCAAAGTGGAAAACTGTTCTGTGGTCAGATGAATCAAAATTTGAAGTTCTTTTTGGAAAACTGGGATGCCATGTCATCCGGACTAAAGAGGACAAGGACAACCCAAGTTGTTTTCAGCGCTCAGTTCAGAAGCCTGCATCTCTGATGGTATGGGGTTGGAGGTCTGGAAAGGCACCATCAATACTGAAAGGTATATCCAAGTTCTAGGACAATATATGCTCCCATCCAGACGTTGTCTCTTTCAGGGAAGACCTTGCATTTTCCAACATGACAATGCCAGACCACATACTGCATGGAATGGGACAACATTCCTATTCCTAAACTTGAGCAACTTGTCTCCTCAGTCCCCAGACGTTTGCAGACTGTTATAAAAAGAAGAGGGGATGCCACACAGTAGAACTTTTTTGAGATGTGTTGATGCCATGAAATGTAAAATCAAATTATTTTTTATAAAAAATAATACATTTTCTCAGTTTAAACATTTGATATGTCATCTATGTTGTATTCTTAATAAAATATTGAAATTTGAAACTTCCACATCATTGCGTTAAGTTTTGTGTCCCAACTTTTTAGGAATCGGGTTTGTAGTAGATGGCTGCATGGTTATAATTGTTTTCCTAATATTATCAATCTTACACATAAAGAAGACCATAAAGTCATTACTACTGTGCTGTTTACAAACATCAGAAATTGAAGCTTTATTTTTGGTTAATTTAGCCACTGTATCAAATAAATACCTAGGGTTGTGTTTGTTTTTCTAAGATAGTCGAGAAACAAGCAGATCTAGCAGTTTTGACGGTATGCAATCATGCTCTCTTTCTAGAATCTTTTTTCTCATTCCCAGAATGTGCCAAGACGGTTACGATGTGGATCTGGAACTCTTTGTGATCCAACTAAATATCCAGAACATGCAAGCACCGCACTTTATAATGTGTGTGTTTGCAAATCGCCTTTCTGAATGTGCTAATGTGGCTAAAGTTACCATTGTCTGAATATGAAGTTGGACAAACAGTTGATATTGATCCACATCCTGTGTTTTACAGACCCTCATTTGCAAAGCAGTCCAGTGTACATAGATTCACACAAACATGTTCTGAAAACATTCAGTAAACGTGATGGAAGGACCTAAATGGGACCAAAAAATAACATTCTAAGTTGGCCCCCTAAAGGTCCTGCAAACGTTATGGGAATGTAGTGTAGAGACCACTGAACTGAACAAGATATGTTAGATAGCACAGCAGTCCCGAATAAAACGTTCAAATCTGACTAACAGGGATCTGTATGGGAACGTTATGTTAATGTCCCAAATGTCCTCTTTGTAACATTGCTGTGTGGCCATAGAATAACCAAAATGGAACATCCCCCTAATGTCATATCGGGAACGTTACTATATGACAAACTGAGGACTATGTGGGAACGTTCTGTTAACATCCCAAATGTCCTCTTTATAATGTTGCTGTGTATAAAATAACAAAAACGGAACATCCCCCTAAAGTCATATAAGGAACCTTGAACTGCAGCACTTTCATAACCAAAAGAGGAAGTTTTAGGAACATCCCTAATTTTCCATAAAGGTTCTGTATTTCAGTCACCTTTAGAGAACCTTTAGGTAACATTGTGCAAGGTTGAGAGAACGTCACCTCGTCCCCTTTGATGTCAGGCGCTCTGGTGTGACTGTGGTGGCTGGTGTCCCTATTTTCACGTTCCATGTAATAGAATTGCCAATAACTAAAGCACTTTCAACAGGATTCTCAGGCCCGTTCACCCTTGTGCGGTTTAGTTTTAAAACGCATTACTTTTGCAATGATTACACCTGACGTTTACACTACGGCGGCGTTTTTGAACCTCAAAGATTTTCAAAAAACGTTGCAGACCACGCTTAAGTTTGAAAATGGTTGGTTATCCATATATATAAAGAAAAAAAGCATGACAAGGAAAATAAAATGATTAGAAAGTAATAAACTTTTTTTCTTTTTTTTATTGCTGTGGCAAGCGAGAGACGTGGGAGGAGCGAGCGAGACCGGTGTGTGATTGAGAATGAGTGTCACCTGCGAGGCACACCGGAGTCCTCTCATGAGGGGGCATGGTCCTCTCTTGTCCTTCACTGGTGTCGCTCATTCTTAAATGTCTCCGAGCTCCCATGAGGGTCTCGCTTGCTCCTCCCACGTCTCTCGCTCGCCCACCTTGCCACAATAGCATATACTCAAATATCAAGGTATATCAAAATTGTAAACATGCATTTAAGTATCACAACACAAAAGTCATAAAATTACCTACAAACAAAAAAGACCTCAATTGTATAAATATACATACAAACAGATCACACTTGGAGCTATTTTAATGTGCTGATATAAATACAAGTATATATAAATATAGTAGTGCAACACAAAGAGAACCAATATCAATAAGTGTTCTTTTGTACTTTAGAATACAAATTGTAGTCATTGTACAGTGAAGGTGAGGTACTGTGCTGGCTATGTGCAGGTGGATTCTATTCCCCAAGTGGTGTATATGCATAGGAATACTGGTTTTGGTGAGGGGTGTCAGTGGAGCCATGTAACTATGGTTCCCTGAACCCATAATATGCTGCACCAGCATTTCAATGTTTTAGTTCACACGGTCCATTGTGGACGACCACCGGCCCTTTGTCTGAACAATCTCATTGTCGGATGTTTCAAGTTGTTGCAGAAGCTGTATTTTTTATCTCCAGGTCTTCCTGTGAAATGGCATCAGAGGAGAGTTTCCTCAGTCTTGTCACAGGGGTACTGCCCTTTTGGCGTGCACTCCTCTTCGCGTACAGCCACTTCCTCAGAGAGAACAGTTTTGAGTTTGTCTTCCCCCGCAGCATACATTTCTGGCATAGTGAAAATCAGAAATGACTCAAAAACTCTGGGCATTCCCTGGCCTGGTCGTAGTCTTATTTGGTGGATGTTGCTTGTTCTCTTATGGTGGCAGCTTATTGTGCATCCAAATGTGTAATTGTCCGTGAGAGTCGTCCGTGAGGGGCTGCCGCCGACATTATATTTTGTTTATTTTTGATTAAAGTTTTTAAATGTTCGCCGGTTCCCGCCTCCTTCTTCCCTGATCTTTCATTGCGTTACATTGACTTAAAGGATTAGTTCACTTAAAAATGAAAATGTCCTGATAATTTACTCAACCCCATCTCATCCAAGATGTTCATGTCTTTCTTTCTTCAGTCGAAAAGAAATTAAGTCTTTTGAGGGAAAACATTCCAGGATTTTTCTCCACATAATGTTTTTTTTTTTTTTTTTTACATTGCAACCGATGGGTTGAAGGTACAAATCAATGCAGTTTCAAAGGCCTTCCAAGGGCTTCAGAGGCTCTGTGCGATCCCAGACAAGGAACAGGGTCTAGCGAAACCATTGGTCATTGTCTAAAAAAAAACATTTATATACTTTTTAACCTCAAATGCATGATTTCGGCGTTCTTCTTCATGGTGTATGACGTCATCATGTCGGAAAGGTAACACGTGATGTAGGTGGAAGAACCGTCCCAGTGCCGAAAATCTCATGTTCTCCTCCAACTTTAAAAGTGTCCAACGTTATTTTACCTTTATTTTTGTAAAGCGCGTTTCATTTAGTCTTTGCATGTTAATTTTAACACTGGGTCGGTACTTCCACGTACGTCATGTGCGTGAATTTTCTGACGTGATGTGTTTTTTTTTTTTTTTTTTTTGAAAATGGCTGATGGTTTCGCTAGATAAGACCCTATTCCTCAGCTGGCATTGTGCAGAGCCTCTGAAGCCCTTTGAGACTGCATTGATTTGGACCTTCAACCCGTCGGTTGTAAGTGAAAACCATTGTGTGGAGAAAAATCCTGGAATGTTTTCCTCAAAAAAAAACTTAATTCCTTTTCGACTGAAGAAAGACAGACATGAACATCTTGGATGAGATAGGGGTGAGTAAATGATCAGGAAATTTTCATTTTGAAGTGAACTAATCCTTTAACTGATACCACTGTTTTATCATATATAATAGACATTTCCTATATATTGTATTAAAAGTAAGTTATATCTAACATGCAGTATCCATGTGGCTGACATATGTTTGGGGCTTTAACTTATTTAAAAGAGCCTTTTCAATTTCATTCAAAAACAAACCTTTCACAATTGTCAAATTTTTAGGCAACAACTTTTTTCCCTGCCATGGCATTCTAATCTTTTAGGAGAAAACGCTTCCCTGCAATTGACGAGTTTTTACGGCTTTCTGTGTTATCACTGTTATACAGTAGTATAACTGCAGTAGTATGCATCTCCCGAACGAGTACTGAATCTCCAGATCAAAACACAGGAAAAAAAGAAACAGCAGAAACGAATGATCTCATATGTAAGCAGATGCATATGAAAAAGAATGCGAACAACAACAACAAATGGCATATAAATCAAAACTGCCTTATGTTAACCCAGATGTCGACCCAGTACGAGCTATAGGACTGTTAAGCTTTAGGGGTGTTGATGGACTCGATCTCTACTCTCTATTCCATTTGTTTTGATCATCGTATTGATTCTGATCCATACGTGGTCTATGACAAAAACATGTTTTTTTATTTTTTGTTTGTTTGTTTTTTTACTCAAAATGAAACTTGACTTAGTTAGATTTAGAAACTTGATAAAGCTGTTCATTCTTTTGATACACTGCATGTTGAGATATTCATACAACAAAATACTCTGGGGGCTATTACAATTTTGTGAAAATGACCAAAAATGTTGGCAGTGGCTGGCAATTTTTTTTTTATTATTATTATTTTTTATGCTGGCGGGGCTAAATTCAGAGCTCAGAGTCCTCCTCTTGGGAGGTCATTTTAAGACGCAGATACAATTAGTCAGCATTTTTATTGGCTTGTAATGCCAGTAGATATTGATAAATGGGTGAGTAAATATGTTTTATTTTTCATATATGCCGCACATCAATTTAAGGAGTACATCTTTGTTGATCGTTATCCAACTATATTAAATGGTTTTTATTTCTATTAAAAAAACAAAACGCCCTCACACTCCGTCATGGCGAGACAGCTTTTCACTTGACGAGAAATCTTGTTGTATTTTTTTTTTTATAGGTCAATATGCTTCTCATTAACTCTTAATACATATTTCCACAGGTTCCTTGCAACAACCGGGTTGGGGACAGCACTGTAGCTGGTATTGTGGCAGAAGTGGCAAAGGTACTGACCAGGCTCAGCCCTGCTTAGCTTCAGCGGGAAACCAGTCTTGGGCGACAGTGTGATATGGCTGCTGGCAAGTCAGTAAAGTGTAGTCTTTACTGTCTTTACGCTTCACTGTGTAGTCAGTAATATTATATTGTATTTACAATTATACTTCTGCAGAAGTATAAATTGGGCTTAAGGCTCAGGAATCTAGGTTTTGATGCGATAGACCCGGGTTCGAATCCACCTTTTGCCGAGCTCGCTCTTCTCCCTTTTCCCATCACATCGGAAAGGCATTTACTTTCAATAAAAATTAAGAAATGTTCTAAAAGTGGAAATAAAGTGCCTAGCAAAATGTTTAATAATAATAAAAGCATTTATTGGGTAGTGGTAGGTGTAGGGAGGGCTTTTATTGTCCCATTAAGGCGCCATCCATTTAATAATTTTAATAAACATAATCATTTACACTGTTATTATTGCATCCTGTTAATGTACAACAATACTGAGGTGCAAACAGTATGTATCTGTCAAAAAAGTATAAATTACATGTAATTACGCATATTGCAAAGAACTGCTTTTACATGGTGTAAATAGAATATATCACTACTTTCACTTAGTATGCCATTTCACTATACAGCTGTTTACACTAAATATCATCTATCGCTAAGAAAATATGTTATTTTCACTTAGCCACTGCTAAAAGAAATGTACTCACAGTGAAGTGTTCCAGTACTAATACACTGAAACTTACAGCACTGATTCCCCCCTGATTCTGATGTTCAGATCACTGAGAGGCAGGTCCAGGAAACAGAGGCAGAGATTATCGGTGTCTCTGAGGTCAACGACAACTTCCACTTCCTCAGCAATGACCTGGTCGTCTACATTATTCCTGCAAACATCGTCACTGGTACCCCAAATTACCTCATTAACAATCTGCTGATGAAACTGGTGATGAAACGCATTAATCGCAGAGTAATGGATCGAATGAAACTTGGATATATAGATTTCAGCTCCTCATTCCTTTTTCTTCCACTTTTTTTTTGTTTCTAAGCCCTTTGCTTTTGTGTGTTGTTGTTTAGTTTGTATATAGTTTGTTCCGAACAATACCCTCATCACCTACCTATAGGTTCCTCGTCCCTTTTTCTTCGTTTTTTTCCCCTCACTTTAATATTTAATGTTTTTCTAAGCCCTTTGCTTTTGTTTGTTCTTGTTTAGTTTGTATATAGTTTGTTCCAAACAATAATAACTTAAAATAAAATATATATATATATATATATAATTTTGCATGTTTCAAAGTGTTGTCTTCTCTACCATCCATATCTCATCCATCCTTCCTCTAACTTCCATATCTTCAGCTGTGTCACTTCCGAGATTATCCAAAGTCTTACAGGTCTGAAAAGACATCAGGACATGTAAATGGTGAAAGAAATTTTCATTTTTGAGTGACTTATACCTTTAAGCAACAGACAATCACATCCACTTGAGTAACTTGAAATAACTGACATTATATCATTATTCACACTTATGTTGTTAAAAAAAATAACCAAAACTGCACATTTTGTCCTAACTGTGTGTCAGATCAAGGAGACATGCAAAATCAGAAATACAAGGGGGCAATATAGAATATTTTTATTTTAAGGATGGTTTAAATTTTTAATTATTTCAAAAATACATCTATTCCACGTTTTAACAAAGCATTATTAATGTCCTTGATTAATGACCTATAAATTAATTATTAATCCCTTGTGAGCTGGATTAAACCATGCTAGTTCAGACGCTGCTTCTGTATTTCCTCAGCATTGCAAAGATAAATTTTGATGACTTCATTAGCTCTATTGTGTCTTGATACTCTGATTTATTGATCAAATGTAAGAATTTGACATACATACATTTGACATACAGTCATTATGAACAACTGAATTCTCTGAAAGATTGTAGCTCTTATTATAGCAGCAACTTTTTGTCTTTAACATCATTATTGTCGATTATTGCTGGTGATATTGTAATAATGATTAATGTTGATTAAAAGAATACAGTAAACATTTTTGTGTGGGTTCATTCTTGCATGTCGCACAGACAAAAAAAGGTGATATAAATTATATTAAGTAGCCTAAAAATCGATTAGCTACAATATGTTTATAATGTAACATATTTATTTTTGCTTTTTAGACAAATCTCACACGTTTTCATTATTATTATTTATTATGTAATATTTTTCATTATAAGTTCTCAACGCATCACTGGACAACATTCATTTATATTTGTATTTCACACCAATAATTAAATAACAATTAATTTATTCTGACATCTCTTCAGTTATTTGTATATTGTATGTACATTAGTACGCACTTTTGTTATTATTTTGGACAGCGGCGGCTGAACGGGACTTTTATTTTGTCGGTATGACGTCACAAGGCTGCGCCGCGCTCCTGCATCTGTTGTGGTTCGGCTGAAGAAAGGTTTGTGTTCTTAAATATTTAACGTGTTTAAATCAATGCAGCCCGTAGAGGCAGATGGGCGGGTTAGATTTTAAAAACGTTGTAAAATGGCGGCATTTGAGCCTTTTGAAACAATTTGAGTCAATTGAACCGTTGAGACATCTATGAATTGAACCAAATGCTGAATCAGAAATCGCCCCCTATACCCTTAAATAGGGCGCTATTTCAAGGGACAGCCAAGTGCTGTCCGAAACCATAGTGGACGTTATTGAGTGCACTCAGCATGCACCAATCATGATAATAATTATGAGCAACCCTTCCTGTTGCATGTGAACAGCAGTAGACATACAGCATGGCCCCTAAATCCAACAAGGCAACATTAAGCATATACTGTATTTACTTTTAGTAATAAGACCCTTTTTCAGTGTGATCATTCGTTGCAATCAGGTTATCTGTAGTTTGTCAAGTTCAATGCATGTACCTACCCAAGCATCAATATCTTAAGACATTCCAGGCCAGTCGAATCTTTTTGACATTGCGTCTCTTGTTTTTATTTGGCCGCAGTGTACAATGAAAGTCCTGGAAGATGTGGTCTGCTGCTTCCTGGCCACATATTGCCTTTGACACAGATCTCCTTGCTCATAACACTTAATGCATTGTCTGTCGTCAATATCAGCATTTAAAGGGTTAGTTCACTCAAAAATGAATTACTCGCCCTCATGTCGTTCGACACCTGTAAGACCTCCGTTCATCTTCAGAACACAACTGAAGATATTTCTGTTGAAGTCCGATGGCTCAGAAAGGCCTCCATTGGCAGCAATGACATTTCCTCTCTCAAGACCCATAAAAGGTACTAAAGACGTGTTACAAAGTCCATCTCACTACAGCTGTTCTACAATCATTTTATGAAGCGACGAGAATAACGACTTCTATAGTGATGGCCGATTTCAAAACACTGCTTCATGAAGCTTCGGAGCGTAATGAATCTATGTAAAATTGTGTTCAGTATGTTTAGTTTTTGCTCTAGCTGTGGACATTCAGGCAGGGGTTCACTTTCTTTAATGAATCTTGTTGCATGTTCAGTCAGCGCATGTTTCTCCGCAGCACTTCAACAGACGGTCCTCAGTGCGCAGTCATGAATCTCACGTCAGTGTGCATGGACGTCAGGATGATATGGACTAAAAAAATGTATCACGATATTTTCTGGCATTTATTGCGATAACGATATAAATGACGAATGAATGTAGTACCATTCCCCATGTCTTTGGCTATAAGTGAGAGCTGCACGCATTCTTGAGAGCCTAAGACAAACAAAATGATCTAAAGCAAAACATACCAGTCATCAAATAGGCCCCTATAATACATAAAATAATAATAATACAAAATTAAACTTAATCCAAAAACCAGCCTTTTCAGAAATGGAAAAGTTTCGGATATACTTTTCTTCTGTAAAAGTGCAGGTAATGTTTAAATAGTGCAACTGTGCAACACAATACAAACAATAATAATTAAAATCAATGACAAGTTTGAAATGTAAACACAGACTCAGTATTTATTTATATTCTCATGGTGCAATCAGCAAAAGTAATAATCCCAACCATGTATTCAGATTATAAACAATAGCAAATAATGATTTAATGACAGAACTTTAGTAATTTGACCTAAAACTTGGCAATCATGTACGAATGGAAACTTATGAATGCATATTTGTCATTTTAACTGAGCTTAGGACTGGCGGTGGAGCTTAAGACATGGTTTGTCATTCAGTGTTTCTGTAATAACACTACATATTCTACTACTAATAACAATATAAACCGCACTAAGGATTGATGAGCTGTTAGGTTTATGAATATTAATCACGTTGTCAGCGTTCGCTTGAACTGATTTGCTTGAATCAAAACGAGTACAGTAATAGATGAGCGCCAGCCAATGAGATTGCCGTTTGCACGTTAGTTTCTTCTTGTTCATAAAGGCTGAATAATTCCAAATGAACGTTGTTATTTTACAGGAAAATACAACAAAGAATATTGTTTGCATGTAGCACGTCAATTCTGCATGGTATATAAGACCATCAGTTACAGGCCGATCTCAAATCTACCCTTTCTGTCAAAAATACTGGAAAAGGCAGTGTCTTCACAATTATGCTCCTTTTTAGAAAGAAATGGTATCTGTGAGGATTTCCAGTCAGGATTTAGACCGTATCATAGTACTGAGACTGCTCTCATCAGAGTTACAAATGATTTACTCTTATCATCCGATCGTGGTTGTATCTCTCTATTAGTGTTACTTGATCTTAGCGCTGCATTCAATACTATCGACCACAACATTCTTTTGAATAGACTCGAAAATTATGTTGGCATTAGTGGAACTGCATTGGCATGGTTTAAATCATACTTATCTGACCGTTATCAGTTTGTAGCAGTAAATGAAGAGATGTCTCGCTCTCTCTTTGAGTGTTTGAGAGCACAGAGTGCTCTGTTGCGTGCCTCACACTACTGTTTACTGTGCGTTAAATACACTGCATTCATTGAGATGAACTGAAATAGCACGCTTTACTAATCGCATGGCAAAGAACGAATCTCTCAAGTGCTCAGTCCATGTGCTCAGCGAGTGAATATATCTCTGTGTGTACTAGTTCCAGGTTGTAGAGGTAGCTCCTCCTCTAGCAATAAACTCCTCCGCAGCTTCCGCCATAGTTGTTTTCGCTCTGCTTATGAGCTTTGAATGGGTCGTGTCATCAACATAGGCTTTATCGTTATTATCGCGGGAAGACAAATTCTTAATGTGGGGAGAATTTTTACCGGGATATCGCCCATTCCTAGCGTGCTCTCAAGCGAACATCGAAGGAACCTAGATTTGTGTAGGTTACGAATTTCGGCACAACACCGTTCGTGAACGTGCTTTGTGAACATTCAAAAGCAAGTTGCCTGTGCGTATGCAACCTTAGTTATACATATGAATATCTATATCTGCAATAGACTGTAGCAGATGATTTTATAGGATTTAGGCCACGTCTACTTGAAGCCAGAGCTTTCCCTATCTGATCTTTTTTTCCCCTCCTCTCAAAAAACATCTGAAACCACTGAAACCGACTCAAAACGATGTAGTATACATGCCAGACCAGTGTGTGGCGCTGTAATTCTGCCACAGAAATACACTAAAAACAGAGAAGAGTTGTGGCTAGAAGGGGTGAAGCAGCGGTCGGAAGTGAGGCAAAATCTCACAATAAAATGACAATAAATAAATTTGTTACTTACCAGATTGTGTTTCATTAACGCCTACCCCAACCCTAAACCTACCCTTACAATAATGCAAATACAGTAATTAAATGACGCAATATTGATGTGCGCATGCCCACTGCCCGTAGCTGTATCCCTTCTAGTCTTTACCACAGTGGATGTTCACCGTTTCACAAAATATACGGATTGGCTGTACACACGAAAACACAAGGGTGTCGGTTTCAGATTTATCCACTCTGGGACCCGGTTTCAAAAAAATACTGGTTTCAGGCTCCCAAAACGGCGGATCCGTGTGGACGAAACGCTGATACGATACAACATTTTTACG
The DNA here is from genome assembly GCA_018749465.1 of Paracanthobrama guichenoti. NCBI lineage: Eukaryota > Metazoa > Chordata > Actinopteri > Cypriniformes > Gobionidae > Paracanthobrama > Paracanthobrama guichenoti. The sequence continues at coordinate 26,591,306 of CM031946.1, read as the reverse complement.
TGTACAGCTAAACGCGTCTCCGTGTGGACGGGGCCTTAGTTTATCATTAATGGTAGATAATTCTGCATATGCTAAAAATATTGGTTAAAGATCTTAACATTACCTTAACATCATAAATATTATTGATCATCAGAGAACCCTACAGACACATTGCTCAGCTTTTAATGAAAGCGGTGAACTCATTATAAACAAGTTTATTGGGGGGAAAAAATCATAAACCAACAAATCTGCCATCAATTTATTATAAAATAATTTAATTAAAATGATAAAAATAGTAATAAATTAATAATGTTTAATAAACATCAATATAGCCTATTTATTCAAACCATGTTTTAAGTAGGCTAATCATAAATTAGGCATTTGAAAGCTTAAATTCTCAAATAATTTTGCAGTTGAACAGGGATGAGTCAAAATGACAAATTATATTATATTTATTTAAAATCTGATTATATACAATAATCTATTATTCTACATTATTTGAATACACATAGCTTATCGAGCCAACAGTTAACATTTACAACACGCGTGTAAGCCGTGTAAAAACAGGGCTCGTCATGGTCGATCTTTTGCACTTTCAATCTGACAGTCGGGCGCGCTTATGGAACGGCAGAAATATGACGCTTTCTCTTCTTCAGCTACTCTTAAATTTAGTTTGTTTAATTTAAGCACTATCAATGTTTGATTTCACATACTTTCCAGTCCTTGAATACTGTGTCTGAAATTCAAGAGCCGTGAAGCCCTGTTTTTGTGTAGATCCAAACATTATAATTGCTAAACTAACACAATACACGAAGAAAGCGTTAGCTGACACGACATTAAAAAGTAACAGTAGTTAATGACCTGTAATATTGAGTTAATACATAGGCTATAAAAACACAAACCAACACATTCTCACCTGTGAAAGGTAACCCCATTTCTTTGATAATTGAAATCGTGCTGGGTTTTACAGAGGCTGTGCAGTTGTTTTTTAACGGGCTGCTATTTTTTAATGTGAGTGTTGATGTGTGTTGACCGTTCCAAAATAGTGGCGCATCGACGTGCTTGGAGCAGTCGAATCCGGCATCTACGTATAGATTGAACCAATTCAACGAGAAACACAAGTGTGTGTAAATACAGCTAATTATTAATGTTAATTATTACATGTAGTTATTAAAATGGCAAATATAAATCACAAATATTAAGTGTCTGTGTAATTTGTATGCTTTTATAATTTGTATGCGGGGCATTTACTCTTACCCTGACTGACACTCTTACCAGTGACTGAACTACTGAACTAGAGCTAAATGAGACACGCTCAGTGATTTAGTGTGGATTAATTTTTCTCTCTGTTAATTATTCTCATCTTAAACAGGACAAACACACAGAAGATCTCCAGGTGAAGCGACTGAGATCCATGTGACACTATTATAAAGATGGCGTTTATTAAAGAAGAGAGTGAAGACGTGAAGATTGAAGAAACATTCAGAGTGAAAACTGAAGATACTGAGGAACAAACAGGTTAGTTCTCTTTTGAATATTTATTTTGAATGAAGTAAATGTTAGTGATCAACTTTCCATTTGTTGTCTATAAGGGATTTATTTTTTCTGTATCAAACCTGTCTTGGAGCACTCGCTCTATCAAACCTCAAATACAGAGGATCAGAAACATTTTTCAAACAAAATATCAACATACGTGAACTTAAACCGTGTGAAATGCGTCTAGAAAACACACTCCCACCTCTGTAATAAACAGAGATATTAGTTTTGGTACATGAAATCATAGAGGTCGGGGTCATAAGAATTTTAACTCAAACTTACTTAGAAACCTAGTTCTGTACGAATAGGAATTATGTTGTCGAAAGAGCTAATAGCTAATAATTTGGGATTGGTCCATAATAAACCATTTCTCTTGGGCCAAATGATAAGGGTTTTTATGACTGCCAGCTTTCTTGGATTCTCTTGTTTTTTCTGAGGTGTTCTAATAAAAGTGAACGGTTAACAACATTGAAAAGAGATTCTGAAATAATAGGTAACTCCTCTTATTGGGTATAGGATCTAGGATACATCTTGTTGGATTGAATGCAGTATTTTGATGTCTTTTCCTTTGTGCCATTAAGCTGGTATTCATTTGCGTTCATCTTTTCTTTTTTTTAGACATGACTGCACTGAAAGAAGAAAGTCAAGAACTGAATGAAATGGAAAAGAAAGATCAGTATGATAAACATCATGATTTCATGACTGGAAAAAAATCCACACGGACTGAAAAGACTTCGCAACAAAAAATAAAAGCTCCGAAAACCGTTTCTAACGATCATTTCATCTGCCATCTGTGTGGAAAGAGTTTAACTCAAAAACAAAACCTTAATGCCCACATGAGAACTCACAGCGGAGAGAAGCCTTTCACCTGCCAACAGTGTGGACAGAGTTTTGCTCGTAAAGAAAACCTCAATGCTCACATGAGAATTCACACTGGAGAAAAGCCTTACACCTGCTCTCAGTGTGGACAGAGTTTTGCACATAAAGGAAACCTCAATGCTCACATGAGAGTTCACACTGGAGAGAGGCCTCACATCTGCAAACTGTGTGGGAGGAGCTATTCACAAAAAGAATGTCTTAATACTCACATGAGAGTTCACATTGGAGAGAAGCCGTTCATATGTGGTCAGTGTGGAAAGCATTTCAGATGTAAAGTAAACCTTAATCAGCACGTGAAGATTCACTCGAGAGAAAGCAGTTTTACATGTCATCAGTGTGGAAGGATTTTCCCAGACCAAAATCGTCTTAAGAATCATGTAATAACTCACACCAGAGAGAAGCCTTTCACGTGCCATCACTGTGGAAAGACTTGCGTAACCAAATCAATCCTTGAGGTTCACATAAGAGTTCACACTGGAGAGAAGCCTTTCACCTGCCAACAGTGTGGAAAAGGTTTCATACATAAAGGAAACCTTAACATTCACATGAGGCTTCACACTGGAGAGAAGCCTTACAAGTGTCTTCAGTGTGAGAAGAGTTTCACATACCAAAGAGACTTGAAACGTCATTTGCAAACTCATTCTGGAAATACAGATTTTGTCATCACACTTTAATGAAAAGTCATGCAGTTGTGAGACCCTTGAATTTACTACATTTTTGATGCTGTTCAAACCGTAACAAGTATAACTTCATAGGCTTTTTTTTGTTAAGTAATTAAATACTTTTAAGTAATTAAATACTTATTTCAACAGTAATACCTGCAACATGTAGTGCGGACGTTTAATTGCAATAGACATTGCACAGGCTTTCAGAATTGACAAATCTGTGGCCAATCGTTCACATCTGGCATAGAAGTCACAACTTAAAGGAACACGCCACTATTTTTGAAAATAGGCAAATTTTCCAACTCTGCTTGAGTAAAACAGTTGAGTTTTACGGTTTTCGAATACATTTAGCCGATCTCCGGGTTTGGCGGTAGCACTTTTAGCATAGCGTAGCATAATTCATTGATTATGATTACCCTTAGCATCTCCCTAAAAAAAAAAAAATTACCAAAGATTTCGATTTTTTTCCTATTTAAAACTTGACTCTTCTGTAGTTACATCGTGTACTAAGACCAAAGGAAAATGAAAAGTTGTACTTTTCTAGACCGATATGGCTAGGAACTATACTTTCATTCCTGCGTAATAATCAATGAACTTTGCTGCCGTACCATGGGTGCCACCAGACCCGGAGATCAGCTGAATGGATTCAAAAACGGTAAAACTCAACTACACTCACCTAAAGGAGTGTTCAATTTCTCATTAATGCAATTATCTAATCAACCAATCACATGGCAGTTGCTTCAATGCATTTAGGGGTGTGGTCCTGGTCAAGACAATCTCCTGAACTCCAAACTGAATGTCAGAATGGGAAAGAAAGGTGATTTAAGCAATTTTGAGCGTGGCATGGTTGTTGGTGCCAGACGGGCCGGTCTGAGTATTTCACAATCTGCTCAGTTACTGGGATTTTCACGCACAACCATTTCTAGGGTTTACAAAGAATGGTGTGAAAAGGGAAAAACATCCAGTATGTGGCAGTCCTGTGTGCGAAAATGCCTTGTTGATGCTAGAGGTCAGAGGAGAATGGGCCGACTGATTCAAGCTGATAGAAGAGCAACTTTGACTGAAATAACCACTCGTTACAACCGAGGTATGCAGCAAAGCATTTGTGAACCCACAACACGCACAACCTTGAGGCGGATGGGCTACAACAGAGGAAGACCCCACCACTACAAATAGGAAAAAGAGGCTACAATTTGCACAAGCTCACCAAAATTGGACAGTTGAAGACTGGAAAAATGTTGCCTGGTCTGATGAGTCTCGATTTCTGTTGAGACATTCAGATGGTAGAGTCAGAATTTGGCGTAAACAGAATGAGAACATGGATCCATCATGCCTTGTTACCACTGTGCAGGCTGGTGGTGGTGGTGTAATGGTGTGGGGGATGTTTTCTTGGCACACTTTAGGCCCCTTAGTGACAATTGGGCATTGTTTAAATGCTATGGCCTACCTGAGCATTGTTTCTGACCATGTCCATCCCTTTATGACCACCATGTACCCATTCTCTGATGGCTACTTCCAGCAGGATAATGCACCATGTCACAAAGCTCGAATCATTTCAAATTGGTTTCTTGAACATGACAATGAGTTCACTGTACTAAAATGACCCCCACAGTCACCAGATCTCAACCCAATAGAGCATCTTTGGGATGTGGTGGAATGGGAGCTTCATGCCCTGGATGTGCATCCCACAAATCTCCATCAACTGCAAGATTCTATCCTATCAATATGGGCCAACATTTCTAAAGAATGCTTTCAGCACCTTGTTGAATCAATGCCACGTACAATTAAGGCAGCTCTGAAGGCGAAAGGGGGTCAAACGCAGTATTAGTATGGTGTTCCTATTAATCCTTTAGGTGAGTGTATTTTAGAAAAAGAAAAAGAATAAAGGGGATGGCACACTATTTAAAATCCTACCCACACCACTCGCATAGTTTTCCATTAGATTACATTATATTTGTCCCAAATCATTGTAAATGGACACAATGACTTCACCTTAAACAATATTGTGTATAGACATTTTTAAATTATATGTTTGTGTTGCTGTCAATGGAATAAAGTTTATGCTTCATATAGAATGATATAATCATATTGATTGCTCTCTCTTTGTGCTGTTTTACAACAAAACTCATCCCTTTGTTCATTCTTAAGCCCTATTCAGGCGGTATTTGTTTTTCGTGGGGTTGTAAGGTATTTTCATAATTGACAGGGGCTAGTCAGTGATTTTATTAGCGTCCGAATCCAGAATGTCTATATCCCTGGTCGAATACCTGCTGCTTTTAGACAAACACCATGGACGTGTGGTAATTTAATTGCCGTCCGAATCCACATCTTTGAGATCACTTCAAAATTCACTGTTTATATCCTTTTTGACCACTGCAGAGCACCGTACGGTTGCGCTTCGCTGTAATTTGGATGCATTTTAAAGATCTATAGCCTACACTTTTATCACTGAAATGCTGGAAAGTATTTACAAGAATAATCATTTAAGGTGAAAGAGAAGAAAAGCATGTAAATATTTGAAATGCAGCAAGTAACGTTATATACGTTAAATTAGCAGCATTATGTTTACCTCATATTCACTTATATCCGGTCATTTCCACATTTTTAAAATATCCTATTTTTTAAACGGGAGATTTAAATGAATAATAATTTCCTATTATTAAATTAAATATGAATTTATTCTTATTATTCCAAGCCAACATTTTATTTAAAGCAGACAATCATTCGACTGACCTTGTGAGCAGCACCAGGTTCGTATGATCACAAAACTCGCTCCTCCACCATGAATAAATCGCCATCCGAATGCAGGAGTTTTATCACTGAGTTGGCATGCAAATTTATTTTTACGGACATCCACATGAGAAACAATTACCATCCGAATAGGGCTTTAGTGTAGAAACCTTTTAACTTTTGCCGGTGTTGTGCCAAATTCTGTGACACTGAATTGTGTGACCCTAGTAGGCACTGTGTTTAGCTAATCCAATTTATTTCTAATCCCAATCCTAACTCTAACTAGGCTATTATTATTCGGTACTACACTGGTATGGCGATTAGATTCCATTTTGGACTGCTGCCTTGAACTTGAGAACACAACACGTCTGGTGTGGCATGGAGCTTTGTCATTTGACATTTTCCATTTGTAGTTAAAGTGTGCTCTACATCGATGAGCCAGTCCCTCCACTGGCCACCTGCACGCTGCTCCTTCAACCGTGGAGAACTCCCTCGCTCTAAGTAAGTGACCTTAGGCTGGCCACACAGTTGAAGATTTTAAGGGAGATTGATTTGAGGCTTCTTGCGACTGACATTTTGTCCAAAAAATCCTCAATTGTGTGATGTCATTACTGGATTATTTTACTGCTCCCGATTGCATCGGAGCCTGCACAATCCCAAATTGTAAATATCAAATATTTCTCTTAATCGGGCTGCCTCTGACATGATACCCACAATAGCCAATGAGAGCGAGCAAGCTTCACCAACTGGATGTTGCGTGCTTCTATAGCTGAAACTTGGCAGCCGTAAACATGCCATGAAAGTGGAGTATTGAGAAAGAAGATCGCCTATATTATTTTTTTCTCTTGTTTTACGGGAAGAAAAACAAACTCCTGCCAGGAGAACCAGCTGACGACATTGATCGTCCTGCAATTGTTTTTCTCCTCAAGTCACGTTTGATCTTGTGAGTCTCTGTGAGATCTCATCTCACTGTGAACATATTGCTTTAATTTGCAACTGGCCTTTTGAAACTGGTGTTTGTGGTCATCATCTTCCACCTCCAGAATGTCAACATGGGGTGTTGGTTCCCCAGTCACCTGGCAAAGCAGTCTGTGCGAAAAAACACCTACACCTCCATGACCCAGGTGGACAGATGGTTCACTCTGTAGGTGCCCATGCTGAGTCCTGTAAATATAAAAAACATTTGCAATATTGTATGATTATAAGTTCAGAAGGTAATATACAGTTGTAGACTGTAGTAGTAGCTGCAGTTGTAATAGTCATTATTTGGCTGTAACTGGTAAATCGAGAGCTTTGATCGAGAGCTGGTCCAAAACGTAACAATCTTTTTTTTTTTTTTTTTTTTTTTTTTGTCGAGCAAAGTTTTAAACGTGTAACTATTCATGTGAATCAATATCAGACAATGATACATCTTGTCCTCATGGACTGCACCAGATTAGAGATTTCTTGCTGTGAAATGTTAAATCACTCTTCTACCAAGGCACTTGCAAGTTCTCAAACACGTCTGGGGGCAGTGAGTAGAAAGGTCTCTTTAGTGTCCTATGTTTCTGTAATTGTGACTTTAATTCTCTGTCTGTAATGTTAGCATCGTAAGAACTATAATTTATGGATCATCAAACAATCTTCAAAAACATTGATAAAACCCTTTCCAATAAGGATCTGGGTTAATTTTGAGTTTTCAAAATTATTTAAAAGGACCTTTCTTTTCTTTTTGCTGAGTTATATATATGTGCTGTCCTGTCATGTACATACCTATGAAGTCCAGTCCCAGGTTCTTCCTCCACAAAAAAACTGGAAATATTTCCTTCATTAGTAGGGCCAGAAATTCCCTGTTGGGTCCACCATTGTCCACTGTCCTTCACTTCGACCACATGTTTCAACAAACACCACATCCAGTTTACTGCCTCCTTCTAAATGCTCTAAAAGCACATTCTTTAATGTCTCCCCTCATCAATCCCTTTTACTGCTGGTGACAGTTCTTCAATGGAGCAGGACACTTCAGACATACCTGTTAACATTGGGCTTTTTAAAATAAGGGACATTTTCAGGCATCTGTAAGGGACTCATATGCAGGTTGCAGACTTTGCATTCCTTAACACCTGAGAAGGATTAAATTTGTGAGCTTGACCAGTGTGGTTGATTTTACATGACAGTAAAGCACAAACAGTACTGTTATCCATTTCGCACCATACTAAATACCCTTTCAGAACTAGTATTGCTGTGTGGAATGCACAATAAAGCCTTCATAAGTCTTGTCAGCTCACTGAAATTCACATCCTTACCTAGAAGGCCCCAGAATCTGTCAATTCAGTCTTGGGGGAAATGCTTGCTATCTGTCATCTGGTAGTCAATGAGTTCCTCGCTCAGTCTATCCTCATTCAAGCTCAACTTCGGGACAGAGCTAGTTGCATTGTCACTGTAAAATAAAACAATAGTGTTGCTAACTGAACATTGCTGACTTATGTAAACCATACAATACTTCATAACATGTTAACTGTCCCTAATCTCTACCTGTCCCTGGAGTGATATCAAGCCAAGATGTAGGGTCCAGTGCTCTCAGGTCCTTCAGGAGTTTGGAGTCAAGCAGTTGAACATTTTTCTCAGAACTGCTTCAAACAGTACTGTTAAGTAATAGTATAAAAACAACAACAATATGCATTAGACAGTAGCAAACATTTCAGGCACACTATAAAAGTTATCTCAGGCTGTCAAAAACTAAACTACAGAGTAATATACTCACTGAAAGTTTTTTTTTTTTTTTTTCTTGGATGAAATGGGGAGCTCTGCATTTCGGATGAATGCCTTCATCTCTGCTCCAACGAACAAGGTCTTCATCTGCCAACTGATTTCCCTCTGCATAGTTCACCTCCCTGAGAGGAACAACCAAGATGGCCCTGGCTGGTATGAGGTAGCCTAAAAAACACCTGATCAGCCTGCACATCTCCTCTTCAAGCCTGTGAATCTGTACTCCCTCTGACTGTAGACAGTACATGTAGCCGTAATAAAATAACTGAAATAATAAATATTATGAATCTATTATTCTGATTATCTCAAGAGGTCATGACACCCACCTGAAAGGCAAAATTAAATTCAGCTAAAGGCTTAAGGGCAACACTCAGGAACATAAAGTACGTTTTCATAACTGGATCACGGAGATGGCTTGCCAGCTCAAGAACTTGGACAGTAATGAGGAGGTGGAGAAGAATGCCAAAGTATGCCTATAGATTTAGGGATATAGGGTGGCAATATATGGTGAAAAAATGCAATGGAAACATAACATAATACATTTTCAGGATATCTGCTGAGTGGAGTTTACCATTACCAATCCTACCTGTAGAGCATCCCACTGGTTCAGTACTCTCTGTAGCCATCTGGTACTGCAGTATCTCAGCAGCTTCAGAGTCTGTGTCAATCTCCTTGTAGAGCTCTCATCTCTTTTCACAGAAATGAGATAATCATTTTGGGTTTAGTAAGTGGTCTCAGATTGCTCAAGGTGTAATTATTAGAACAATGTGTGAGTGAGTACTTTTATTTTACTTTTACCTTTTGTCAAAGTCGGTGTATAGCCCAACCAATATGTCCTCTACTGGACATTTGGTTGCTTTGATGCCACAACCAGTGGCAAAGGCAGCCATGGTCCTGCACTTCAATTACCGTTTCTCCAATTACTGTCTCTCTAGAGCCCGGCTGGTGGTGGAGAACACCTTTGGCATCCTCTCCTCACAGTGGAGGATGTACTGCCGCCTCATTGAGGTCCACCCTGAAGTTGCGGAGAAGTGTGTGAAGGCGACATGTGTCCTCCACAACTTCATGAGGTATTCGGAGGGGTATGTTGGTTGTTTTTACATTAGAATAATAATGTTTCATATAATCTAGATTAAGATATGGAATAAGTAGCATTCATAGGTGGGATTCAGCATAAATAGGTCCAATTGCTCCAAATTTAGCACAATGGTGCGGATTTCCATTCCCAGTTTGTAAAATTATATCTGTATCTCCATAAAGTTGGTCAGCAGCAGGAAGCATGAAGTGCTCTAAAATTTCCTGGTATACGGCTGCGTTGACCTTGGACCTCAGAAAACACAGTGGACCGACACCAGCAGATCTTTTAATTTATTTGACAAAAAAAATAGTTTAAAGTTTGAATATCTCTGCTCCCAAACACTAGAATATGAAAATAACTTTTACTGTACTTCTAATTCTGATTACACTGCAAAAGTAGTTATGGTCTTTTTCAGTAGTTGTCTTCAAATCAAGTTACATTTATTTGAGAAACAAAATGACTGATGATAAGAAATCTTGTGATATTGTGAAAGTGATTTTATGCTTAAAGCAAGAACAAAATCTGCCAATGGGTTCAGAAAAATCAACGTAATTAAACTGAAAAAGTAATTTTCATACCCATTGATAGTTCTTGTGTTAAGCATAAACTCAATTTTGTCTCAAACTTGTTCAATTTCTCAGAACACAAGACTTAATTTCTTCATTTTGCATGTCAAGTAAATGTATCTTGATTTAAAGGATTAGTTCACTTTTAAATGTAACTTTTGCTGATAATTTACTCACCCCCATGTCATCCAAGATGTCTGTCTTTCTTCAGTCGAAAAGAAATCAAGGTTTTTGTTTAAAACATTCCAGGATTTTTCTCCATATAATGGACTTCAATGGGCTCAAAATGGTTCAAGGTCCAAATGACAGTTTCAGTGCAGCTTCAAAGGGCTTTAAACCATACCAGACGATACTAGCGAAACGATCGGTCACTTAAAAAAAAAAAAAGGTTTAAGTTTAATAAGCACAAATGCTCTTCTTGCTGTGTTCTGTGATGCGCGTTCGTGACATCATGTAATACGCAACTGCGTTGAAAAGGTCATCAAGAGCTCTGCTTGTGAAGCACCATTGCTCAAACAGTCCCGCTTTATTCTGCTTTACTCTCACGAACTCCGTGAAGTTTGGCTAGGCAGCTTCGAACACCGCTAAACTTTTACCTGTATGCTTCAGGGACCAATTCATATGCCTGGAGCACCACAGACTATAATCAATAACTCTCATTGATCTCATTGATTACTCGTCATAATCTAATTAACTCTCAACTGGCAATGCTGCAGACGCCTCTTGAGCTTTGCCAGCAATATTGCTCAAATGCAATAAAGTACCCATATCAAAATCGGTCTCTACTGGTGCAGAAACACTGGAAGAGGGAGGACGAGAAATAGGCAATGGCATTGGCCTACCTTGAAATGTCTGAGCTTCAAGGTCCAGTTTGCGAAGCTTAACATCTCGATCTGCCTCAATTTCCAGAGCTCTCAACTTTAATGCTCCTGCTTCTTGAGTTTGAGGTCTAATTCTTTTAGACGACGCGAGATCAAAGGATCAGAACTCAAATCGCCTGCTTTACTATGAACAGAAACTGATTCTTCCGATGCAACTTCCCCAACCACTTTAGAATCTTCTGGCAGAATACCTCCTTGGACAAGCTTCCGGTACAACTTTGATACATTGTTTATTTGCCTCCTTGTTGACAGGAATATCAAACATTCTGCAATCATGATCAGATCTTTCGTCCTGCACCTATCAAACTCTTCCACTGTCAGATGAAGGGAATAAAATATTTGTTTGTGCATTATTGCTAGCATGCTTTTAGAGATCAATCATTAACAATAGTTCATTGAAGATAATGTTAGCTTATGAGATGATTCATGCATTAAGATTATAATGGATAAGAAAAATATGTACTTTCTGTGGAGGATTAGAGTGACCAGAGCAATAGCCATAGGGTGTTGGTATGTATGACAGGTCCATATAAGGAATTGTTTTGCTATAAGGTGGAGGTAACTTATGGTCCATCTGTGTTCCTTAACTATGAAGCAGTCTTGTGTGCAGGGTGAAAAACAGGAACTGGAACGGGGTGAAAAGGGCAAACGAAGCAGAAGTCATCTGATCAAGAACTCTCTACATATTTTTTTTTGTGTATAAATATTTTGGTCAAGGGAGAGGCGAGCTGTTGCAGACTGCCTGAACATAAACCTTGCATAGGATTGTGTAATTAGGGATAGTTGTGACCCAGAGCTCTGTATGCTTTCTTCATCTGACTTAATTAATCATTAAAGAGTTATACTATATTTGGTTTCTGCTCTCCTCATTTAACGAACATGCAGACTCGAGGAAATTGAAGCCAAGTCCAACACAGAGACCGAATCAAATTCCATACTCAATTATAACGTACACGCTTCCTCACCCACACAAGTTCAACGCTGCTAAGAAACTGATAACTAAGACTACAAGAAGTCAGATTATTAAACAAAGAAATAACTACTGTTTCACAAATTGATTGAACGACATTATGTTCCACGTTAGTCTAAGGTTATAAGCGGACGCAACAAATAATAAAAAGTTGAGCGCTGAGCTGAGCCCTACCACAGCACCACAAGCAACTTAATTACTTTAAAGATTTTTTATTTGTACAGCTCATGGAACAAACAAACAAGGTATTGTAATAACAAAATAGAAACAAAAAAAGGGAATCAGGTACCTGCCAGATGATTGAGTAGGAGGAGCCAAAGGGGAAACAGAGGGAGAAACACAAAAAAAGCACAAAAAGACATTAAAGTACACACAGCTGTTCTGATGGACCATAATAAATACATCTCTGGGTGTAACAAATGCGAGAGCGCGTCAGCTTTGCAGTTCTTTTGGTTCTTAAAACCGATGTCTCGCTACACTCCAACCAGTGATGCCATTCCTCAAAGGTAGCTTTCATGCCAAACAGTTCACGGTTGCTGACATGGTAATTGCATTCCACTGAGGAAAGTGTTTTTGAGAAAGTATTGCATAGAGACCTGTGTCTGAAGCATCCACCTCTACAAAAACAATAGGCAAAGCAGATTCTGGACAGGACCATTCCAGTACTGCCTTCACCTAGGAATTATTCATTTCCACTCCTTCTGTCTAGGAATTATCCATCTCCTCTCCTTATGACATACCCCAGGTAGGACATAGTAGAGGATGAAACTCAAACTTCCCAGCCTTTGCATACAGTTGATGCTCTATGAGTTGTTTAAGGATCGCATGGACATGCTTGATGTGTTCCTCCAAACTAGGTGAATATACAAAGATTTCATCAATGTACACAATAAGAAATTTGATGAGTTGCTTTGTAATGCTTTGTAGAGTTCCTTTCAGCAGCACAACTGCTGATGCTGGGATGATAAAATTGTTGCTTGTGCAAACAGGCTGAGGTCTAAAAGCAGTAGCAAACCAGACTTTGCAAAAGTGAGGATGCATAAAGACCTATGGCTAATGATAAACAGCTAATTCCAGTGAGGAGGCAGGAAAGGCAGCGACTTAGCTATGGAGACAAGTCTAAAAGACAAGTATCATTATTTAACTCAAGTCAGTTCAGATATAACAGTGTGATGTTGATCAATTTAAAACAAGATGTGAGATGTGATTCAGCTATAAAGCAGCTCTACAGAAGATGACTGCCATCATCCACCTTATGATGGCAGTTTTGCATTGTATCTGGAAGTCTTTACACAGTGATTGCACATGAAAGTCTTCTCTCCAGTATTACATGACTCCTAAGGTGTTTCTTGTCTGTAAAACTCATTCCACACTAATGACATTTAAAAGTTCTCTCTCGAGTGAACCCTCATGTGGACTTCAAGGTGTCTTTTTTGAGTGAAACTCTTTCCACACTGAGGGCATGTGTAAGGCTTCTCTCCAGTGTGAACTCTCATGTGAACCTTAAGGTTTCCATGTTGTTCGAAACTCTTTCCACACTGAAGGCATTTGTAAGGCTTCTCTCCAGTGTGAACTCTCATGTGGACCTTAAGGTTTCCATGATGATCGAAACTCTTTCCACACTGTTGGCACGTGTAAGGCTTCTCTCCAGTGTGAATTCTCATGTGGACTTTAAGGTTTCCATGGCGAGCAAAAGTCCCTCCACACTGTTGGCATGTGTAAGGCTTTTCTCCAGTGTGAATTCTCATGTGCCTGGTAAGGCTTCCTTTCTGAGTGAAACTTAGTCCACATTGTTGGCAGATGAAAGGGGTCTCTCCAGTGTGAATTCTCATGTGGTAATTAAGGTTTCCTTTTCTGTTGAAACTTCTTCCACACTGTTTGCATGTGTAAGGCTTCTCTCGGTGTGAATTCTCATGTGAACTTTATAGTTTGCATATTGATCAAAACTCTTTCCACACAGTGGGCATGTGAAAGGCTTATCACAAGTGTGTATTCTCATGTGCACTTTAAGGTTTCCATGCTTATCAAAACTCTTTCCACACTGAGGGCATGTGTAAGGCTTCCCTCCAGTGTGAATTCTCATGTGGACTTTAAGCTTTCTTTTATGGTTGAAACTTTTCCCACACTGTTGGCAGGTTAAGGGACTCTGTCCAGTGTGAACTCTCATGTGGACTTTAAGGTTTCCATGCTGATTGAATGTCTTTCCACACTGAGGACATGGGAAAAGCTTATCTCCGGTGTGAATTCTCATGTGCCTGTTAAGACTTCCTTTATGAGTGAAACCGTTTCCACAGTGTTGGCAGGTGAATAGACTCTTTCCAGTGTTAACTCTCATATGAATTTGAAGGCTTCCATCTTGATTGAAACTCTTTCCACACTGAGGGGATCCATTAGGCTTCTCTCCAGTGTGAATTCTCATGTGGACTTTAAGGTTTTCTTGTTGATTGAAACTCTTTCCACACTGAATGCAAGTGAAATAGCTTCTAGTTTCTGTTTTTTGAGATTTTTTTAGTTTGGAAGTCTTTTCAGTCTTTGAGCATCTAAAAGATATTTCTCCAGGTATAAAATCATGAAGATTCTCGTATTGATCTGGCTCTGCTTTGAGTACTTCCCTCTCCGCTTTCAGCGCCATTAGATCTAGTGTGAAAAAAAAAGGGTTAACCCCAGTTTAATCGCACAAAGCAACAAAACATTTAGATATGTAATGCAACAACATTTGCTAGATTCTATAACATGGGTGTCCAAACCTCCTGAAGGTCCACTGTTCTACAGAGTTTAACTCCAACTTGCCCTTATACACCTGCCGGAAGTTTCTGAATCTGCCTGAATACATTGATTAGCTGGTTAGCTGTTTAATTGAAGTTGGAGCTTAACTTTACAAGACGTCCCTCCAGAAGCAGGATTAGATATCCCTAACCTATACCCACTATGCTACTGAAAGAGGTGTTACATGTAATCCAAGAATCTCTTTACCAGGGGTTCTCAACTCTGGCCCTCGAGATCCAATTTTCTGCAGAGTTTACCTCCAACCCTATTCAAACACATATGAGTCTTCAGAATTACTAGAAAGCTATAGACAGGTGAGTTTGAACAATGTGGGAGCTAAACCCTGCAGATGACCTTGAGGACCAGAGTTGAGAACCCTTGTTCTAAACCCGGCGTTACAGTAACTTGCCATTTATAACCGAAAGAGGTGTTTTACACTGAGTATCGTCATAACAGTCCAATCGCAGGTGGAATTACAATTTGCCAATCAGCCAAACCTAAAAGCAAAACACTTGCAAATGGAACTTGAAAAGCAAAACAACAGTACAAAAAGGATCACTATACATAACATCCCCACCACTAAAAATCAATATAAATCTACTGTTTTACGGGCCCTGATGTACTTCAAGTGAAACTGAAGAACGAACTGATGTGGTGTAATTTTAAACAAAATCAGGCCAAAACAAACTTCGGTTGCAGTTTTTCTTTTTCTTGTTCAGTCCCGGAGTGAAAACTTGAACACACTGGAAAGCTGCTTTATTGTAGAAAATTAAGTTGTACTTCTAATTAAACTTCGTGTTTAATATGGTATCTGCTTGATTTGAAGCAATCTATTGTATAAAGTGCTATATAAATAAACGTGACGACTTCACTAGATTGCCGAATTGCAGGGCTTGTGCAAAAATATCCACGTTGCTATAATCAATAATTTTTCGTATCCTTCATTTGTATTGTGGTCAGGGGTACTCATTTTGTAGCTAAAACTTGCCGCGTTGGATCTTATGGGTCTTTCAGACAGAACGCAACAACGGCACTGCTGCATGAAGAAATCCATTAATTTCAATGGCTTGCGCTGCGCGAGGACGGTTTGTTGCTGTGTCGACCAGAGCACACCATTGGTGAGCTTGCACGCACGCCGCGGTCAAAGTTCAAAATAGTTAAACTTTTGCTGCTGTGCTCTCTGACGATTACCCGCTTGGCCAATAGAACGGAGCTCTTTCGCAAACCTGAATACCCCAAACTGTTCCCTGGGCCTGAGCG
Source organism: Paracanthobrama guichenoti (assembly GCA_018749465.1). NCBI lineage: Eukaryota > Metazoa > Chordata > Actinopteri > Cypriniformes > Gobionidae > Paracanthobrama > Paracanthobrama guichenoti. The sequence goes on along the minus strand of CM031946.1, from coordinate 26,575,251 downwards.
TTTCATGTACCCACAGCCTCTTCTTACTTGCTGCTCTCTTTCTTTTTCTTATTAGCAGGGCTACCACTATCTCTTGCTTCTTAGCACGGGACAGATACATATAGAACTCCCGCTAAAATTTTGAAAACTCTGCTTACTTTTCTCTGGCCAGCATAGCGCAAATCGCTTTGTATCTGAAGGGCTTTTGACAATAGAAGATTGTGGCATTTGTGGACAAGCACGGTTTAGATCGTATTTATCAAACCACTACAACTTTGTGTTAAAGCTTCCTAATTTAGCTTTAGAGGTCTCCGACAATAGGTTTACATGCATCAAAGGTCAAAAAATACTTTAATTTTCTCATAATATACATCACCACAATGTTCAATGATTCTCAAACGACTCGATGGATGAATCAGTCTCTGTAAATCCCTCCTTTCCAACTCTGCTCTGATTGGTCAGATGGCCCAGTCTGTTTTGATTGGTCTACCGCTTACAGCGTGTATTTCAGAAACAAACGTCCATTACCATAAGGAACTCCAGCTCCGTCAGGAGGCTTCTTAAAGCTCAGAGATTGTACACACTGTAAAGACAGTGACGATGACATCGATTTTACATCAATCCCAGTGTAAGTGCGAATCAATGATGAAACAATGGAAGAACTAGTTATTCAACCCTAACCTTGAGCAGGACGTTTCTCAGTGATGCTACTCAGTTTGAGGTACATTGATGCTATCCAGTATCCGCTGCAGTGTTTGAGGGTGTTCAAGGTTTCCCTGGTGTCTGCGCGTGTAATAAGTGGACAGGGAATATGCTAATGTTTCGTCTTGACGTCACAACGAAACAGCTTGCGATTCATTTGATTCGTTTAATTGAGTCAGAGTCAACTTTTGAGAGACAATAGCTTTATATATGGTGCACTTTCAGATTTAAAACTTTGCAGTATGTTTTCATTCACTTAGTTACACACTACATGAAAGGTAATTTTCAAAAATCCATAATAGGGGCACTTTAAGTTATTACTTGGTGTGATTTATTACAAACCTGATTCCAAAAAGTTGGGACACGGTACAAATTGTGAATAAAAAAAGAATGCAATAATTTACAAATCTCATAAACTTATACTTTATTCACAATAGAATACAGATAACATATCAAATGTTGAAAGTGAGACATTTTGAAATGTCATGCCAAATATTGTCTCATTTTGATTTCATGAGAGCTACACATTCCAAAAAGTTGGGACAGGTAGCAATAAGAGGCCGGAAAAGTTAAATGTACATATAAGGAACAGCTGGAGGACCAATTTGCAACTTATTAGGTCAATTGGCAACATGATTGGGTATAAAAGAGCCTCTCAGAGTGGCAGTGTCTCTCAGAAGTCAAGATGGGCAGAGGATCACCAATTCCCCCAATGCTGCGCCAAAAATACTGGAGCAATATCAGAAAGGAGTTTCTCAGAGAAAAATTGCAAAGAGTTTGAAGTTATCATCATCTACAGTGCATAATATCATCCAAAGATTCAGAGAATCTGGAACAATCTCTGTGCGTAAGGGTCAAGGTCGGAAAACCATACTGGATGCCCGTGATCTTCGGGCCCTTAGACGGCACTGCGTCACATACAGGAATGCTACTGTAATGGAAATCACAACATGGGCTCAGGAATACTTCCAGAAAACATTGTCGGTGAACACAATCCACCAGGCCATTCGCCGTTGCCGGCTAAAACTCTATAGGTCAAAAAGAAGCCATATCTAAACATGATCCAGAAGCGCAGGCGTTTTCTCTGGGCAAGGCTCATTTAAAATGGACTGTGGCAAAGTGGAAAACTGTTCTGTGGTCAGACCAATCAAAATTTGAAGTTCTTTTTGGAAAACTGGGACACCATGTCATCCGGACTAAAGAGGACAAGGACAACCCAAGTTGTTATCAGTGCTCAGTTCAGAAGCCTGCATCTCTGATGGGATGGGGTTGCATGAGTGCGTGTGGCATGGGCAGCTTACACATCTGGAAAGGCACCATCAATGCTGAAAGGTATATCCAAGTTCTAGAACAACATATGCTCCCATCCAGACGTCATCTCTTTCAGGGAAGACCTTGCATTTTCCAACATGACAATGCCAGACCACACACTGCATCAATTACAACATCATGGCTGCGTAGAAGGAGGATCCGGGTACTGAAATGGCCAGCCTGCAGTCCAGATCTTTCACCCATAGAAAACATTTGGCGCATCATAAAGAGGAAGATGCCACAAAGAAGACCTAAGACAGTTGAGCAACGAAGCTGTATTAGACAAGAATGGGACAACATTCCTATTCCTAAACTTGAGCAACTTGTCTCCTCAGTCCCCAGACGTTTGCAGACTGTTATAAAAAGAAGAGGGGATGCCACACAGTGGGAAACATGGCCTTGTCCCAATTTTTTTTAGATGTGTTGATGCCATGAAATTTAATATCAACTTATTTTTCCCTTAAAATGATACATTTTCTCAGTTTAAACATTTGATATGTCATCTATGTTGTATTCTGAATAAAATATTGAAATTGGAAACTTCCACATCATTGCATTCTGTTTTTATTCACAATCGGGTTTGTATTACATCTGGTAAGCGCTTCCGAAGCCTGATGGCCAAAACTGAGAGACTCAGGAGGAGCTTCTTCCCCAGGCCATCAGACTCCTGAACTCAGTCACTTAACATCACGTGACTTCACTTCAGGATAAACATCGATACACTGACATTGCACTGCACTTTCTGTTCTCGTTGTTACTGTGTAACAACCTGTTATAAACCTGTTTGCACATTATACTCTTTATACATTTGTTAACCACATATTTATAAGTCTACAGTTTACGCACTGCAAAGTCTACTTCAATTATTTTATTCCACTTTATCCTTATTTGTTACCTTTTTTTCTCTTGACTTGATTATTTATAATTCTACAGATATAGACATATATATATATATATAGATAGTACTTTTTTTATATCCTATTTCTATTATAATTTCTTCCTTGTGTTTTTAACTGTGAATTTGCACTGTCCATGGAGCGGACCTGTTTACATTTCACTGCCGGTTGTATATTCTGTATATAACTGTGTATGTGACAAATAAAACTCTTGAATCTTGAATACATGTTGTAATAACGAATGCCCAATTGGAAGTAGGATCTTCTGAGGTTCACTTAAAGGCAGCATTAGTATTTAGTGCTTGAAGTAGTGCTTTGCAGACCAATTGGTGTATGACATCAAAGTACTACAAGAGTGATTAAAAAGCATACAGAACCATCTGCTCTCTAATCACTCTCATGGTACTTTGATGTAATACACTGATCAGTCAGAAGACACCTTTTGTCTGGTCATGTGTTCTCAATGTGTCTATTCACATGAGGATCAAGTGACTGAGTTTAGCTTTGAGAATGAAACCAACCTGTTTGTTCCTCAGTTTCTTCTTGTTTCACTCTGAACGTGTCTTCAATCTTTATGTCTTCATGTTTCACTCTGAATGTTTCTTCAATCTTCATGTCTTCAGTCTCCTCTTTAACAAACGGCATCTTTATAATAGTGTCACAGTTTTTCTGTGTTTGTCCTGTTTAAGATGAGAATAATTAACAGAGAAAAATAAATCCAAACTAAATCTCTGGGTGTGTCTCATTTAGCTCTAGTTCAGTAGTTCAGTCACTGGTTATTATCCAAAAAGACACTCAAAACTAGCACAACAAAAGAATAAAAGAACACAATTTTTATTCAAAGTTCATATTTAGGTATTTATTACTTATACAAATCATTAAATACAAAATGTATCACATATTAAATAGATTAACCATTCATGAAAACATGTATTTGTTTGTAAAAGTTGTCATTTATGTTTGTTGTTCTCCTTGCATTTACACTGTTTTGACCAGCAGGTCTCATCAGCATGCGGTGATTCAAGCCATTCGAATCACTGAATCATTTTGGGAAACAATTGTTTTAGTCGACTCAAGAGTTATGAAAAGTTGTTTCTCCATCACTACTTTCCATTGATCGAATTCGTGTTTATGATAAACTGATTCATAATACAGGGAGAGAAACAAGATGCACCTTTTCTGTTACTTTTGTGGATATGCTTTACTCAAAAAATAAAGTTAATTAATGTTTAATTAATGCATCACAATGTTACATTTAATTCATTTTACACCACTTGTAAAACTATAAAATAGACAATGCTTTGTATCATTTAAATGCTTAAAACACAAACCTTTCTTCATCCAAATTACAGACACTGGAGTTGGCGCAGCCTTATGACATCACACCACCACACCAAAATAAAAGTCCTGTATGGTGCATAGAAATTGAATTGGATATAAATGTGCATACAGAAAACAAAGAAACAAAAAAATAATATGAGGTATTCAGTGTAGTTAAATATACATGTACAGTGAAGTACTGAAAATGACTACCAATAAGAGAGTAATATGTGAAATTTACAAATGTTTGATGCATTTTTTTAGAGCCATAGCCAAAACTGTTAAAATACACAATGTATTTGTGTAAACAAATTGACTTTGTATAATCTTTTATTTATTCTTCTTGACTAATATTATATATATATATATATATATATATATATATATATATATATATATATATATATATATATATATATATATATATATGTGTGTGTGTGTGTGTGTGTGTGTGTGTGTATAGAGTAGAATTTTTTTTTTTTTTCCTAATCATAATATGTTTCTAATCTGGTGAATTGTGTGAATTACACTGCAGATACTTTCTTCTATGGCTGTAACTTGACTAAAATTATTTTGCCTGGAGTTAAAATTATTTCATAAATGTTTGATTATCCTTATAATGTGCAGCAGCAAAAACATGTACATAAGTATTCACAGCCTTTTCTCAATACTTTGTTGTAGCACCTTTGGCACCAATTACAGGTATGATGCTACAAGCTTGGCACATCTATTTTTGGGCAGTTTCACCCATTCTTTTTCGCAGGACCTTTCAAGTTCCATCAGGTAGGATGGGGAGCATTGGTGCACAGCCATTTTCAGATCTCTCCAGAGATGTTTAATCAGGTTCAAGTCTAGGTTCTGGCTGGGCCACTCAAGGACATTCACAGAGTTGTCCCGTAGCCACTCCTTTGTTATCTTGGCTGTGCTTAGGGTCGTTGTCCTGTTGGAAGATGATCCTTCGCCCCAGAGCGGTCTGGAGCAGGTTTTCATCAAGGATGTCTCTGTACATTGCTGCATTCATCTATTCCTCAATCCTGACTAGTCTCCCAGTTCCTGCCGCTGAAAAACATCCCCTCAGCATGATGCTGCCACCACCATGCTTCACTGGATGGTATTGGCCAGGTGATGAGCGGTGCCTCGTTTTCTCCAGACATGATGCTTGCCATTCAGGCCAAAGAATTCAATCTTCCAGAGAATTTTGTTTCTCATGGTCTGAGAGTCCTTCAGGTGCCTTTTGGCAAACTTCAGGCGGGCTGTCATGTGCCATTTACTGAGGAGTGGCTTCCGTCTGGCCACTCTACCATATAGGCCTGATTCGTGGAGTGCTGCAGAGATGGTATTTCTTCTGAAAGGTTCTCTTCTCTCCACAGAGTTGTTGATACTGTTAGGTTGTAATTATGTTATATTCAATCTAAATCTCAATTTATTTATAAAGCACAATAAAACAGTAGTTGACCATTGTTCTGAACAATAAATAAAGAAAACAACACAATTGATGCTTAGACTAACCCCATTTGAATCAAATATTATAAGCTTTATCAAAGAGATTATTCTGATAGAATGCGGTAGGCTGTTCCACAATTTAAGGCAGAGCACCCCTTTTCTTCAGCCTGGATCTAGGGACCAATAAAAGTGTCTGATTATATGACCTTAAAAATCTAGCTGGTCAGAAAGATAAAAAAAGTGCCAGTCCATATAAAACCTTAAACTCTATTCTAAAACAGACTGGTAGCCAGTGCAAAGAGAGTAAGGCCCAAAACAACATTTTCAACAGAGGGTTTAAAATATGGCAAGTTACCCAAGACTTGATTTGGGCTGCAAGAAACGGCTCCGAACTCCGAACTGAGGTCCGAACAAAACTGCCTCAGTCTTACGCTCATTGAGATTTAAGGACATCCATGCTAAAGCTCTTAAACCATGGTAGTCACAGGGCATATATAACATTTTCGCTTTCATATATTTAAATGTCTTCAACAGAACAATGAAACGATACTGTTTTTATTAAAACTCAAACCCAGTGGGAGCAGATCCTTGGGGAACGACATGAGGGTGAGTAATTAATGACAGAATTTTCATTTTTGGGTGAACTAACCCTTAAAGGTTTTTCAAATAGTATATAATTTACGAAGATTTATTGAATAATAGATAAAAGAAACGATTGTGTGGGTTAAGGGGCTACCTGCTGCACATATTTACATATTCATCTAATGGCTCATTTGAGGGACCAATACAGCAGATCTTGTTCTTGTATCTCAGCATGTGGCTGTTTGTCACAAGAAGAAGACAAGCTTTGTTTGAGCCAAGGCTGCATGGAAAAACACAGCCGAAAAAGCACATGAAAAAATTCTCTGTCAACCAATCAACGTTCTGCAGCGAGTCTAGCTCCACCCTTTAGGTACTGGACTACTGCGCTAGGTACCCAAACGGAAGAGTGCCAAAAAATTGGTACGGTACGGGATTTTGGTACCATTAACAACTTTTGACAATCGAAACGGAAATAATTGCATACTGTACTGAACCGCACCGTTTTGTGGAAAAGAGCCATAAATGCAAATCCCAGCAGTACGAGTACCCTGCTCAGGCATTTCCAACTTCTTTTTACCCCCTAAGAGAGCAAAAAAGAACCAAATCAAGGTCTTGAGAACCAATTAAATAATTCTCTCCAGCGTGAACTCTTATGTCAAGTCACCTTTATGTCTTTAGAGCTTTATACAATATGGATTGCATCAAAGCAGCTTCACAGAGATAAAGAAGAAAAGGGAAGAATCAACTATGGAAACTCTATGGACATTTATTCAGTTAGAATCAGTTTAACGTTGATCCAATTCAGTTCAATACCAGTGTCAATGTTGCAAGATGAAAACTCATTCCAAACTGATGGGAATCATCATGTGGTACTTAGGGTTTCCTTTTCGGTTGAAACATTTTCTCATGTGCCTAAGGATTTTTTTTTAAATTTTCTTTAGCAAAACTTATTCCACATTGTTGGCATGTGTAAACATTCTATTCAGTTTAAATTCTCATGTGGACTCTAAGGTTTCCATGTTGAGTCTCAGTCAAGACTGTTGGCAGGTGTAAGGTTTTTATCTGGTGTGTATTCTCGTGGGCCTGTTAAAGTTTCCTTTTTTTCTCCAGTGTGAACTTTAATGTGCCAGTTAAGGCTTCCTTTATGAGTGAAACTCTTTCCACACTGTTGGCATGTGTAAGGCTTCTCTCCAGTGTGAATTCTCATGTGGTAGTTAAGATGTCCTTTTCGGTTGAAACTTCTTCCACACTGTTGGCAGGTGAAGGGACTCTCTCCATTGTGTATTCTCATGTGGACTTTAAGTTTCACACGTTGAGCAAAACTCTCTCCACACTGTTGGCATGTGTAAGGGTTTTCTCCAGTGTGAATTCTCATGTGGACTTTAAGAGGTACACGTTGAGCAAAACTCTCTCCACATTGTTGGCACGTGTAAGGCTTCTCTCCAGTGTGAAGTCTCATGTGTCTGTTAAGGCTTCCTTTGTGATTGAAACATTGTCCACACTGTTGGCAGGTGAAGGGACACTTTTTAGTGTGAACTCTCAAGTGAACTGTAAGGTTTCCATGCTGATGAAAACTTTTTCCACACTGAGGGCATGTGTAAGGCTTTTCTCCAGTGTGAATTCTTATGTGCCTGACAAGACTTACTTTACGAGAGAAACTTTTTCACACTGAGGACAGGTAAAAGGGTCTCCCAGTGTGAATTTTCATGTGGACTTTAAGGTTTCCATGTTGAGCAAATCTCTTTCCACACTGAGGACATATATAAGGGTTCTCTCCAGTGTGAATTCTCATGTGAATGTTAAGGTTTCCATGTTGAGTAAAACTCTCTCCGCACTGTTGGCATGTGAAAGGCTTCTCTCCAGTGTGAATTCTCATGTGCCTGGTAAAGTTTCCTTTTAGAGTAAAACTTATTCCACACTGAGGGCATGTGTGAGGCTTTTCTCCAGTGTGAATTCGTATGTGCCTGTCAAGACTTATTTTACGAGTGAAGCTTTTTCCACAGTGTTGGCAGGTGAACGGGGTCTCCCCAGTGTGTATTCTCATGTGCACTTTAAGGTTTCCATGTTGAGCAAATCTCTTTCCACACTGAGGGCATGTGTAAGGGTTCTCTCCAGTGTGCAATCTCATGTGAACTTTAAGGTTTCCATGTTGAGCAAAACTGTCTCCACACTGTTGACATGTGTATGGCTTCTCTCCAGTGTGAATTCTCATGTGCCTGTTAAAGTTTCCTTTTTGAGTAAAACTTTTTCCACACTGTTGGCAGATGTAAGGCTTCTCTCCATTGTGAACTCTCATGTGGACTTTAAGGTTTCCTTGTTGATTGAAACTCTTTCCAAACCGAAAGCAAGTGAAATAACTTCTAGTTCCTGCCTTTTGAGCTTTTCTTCGCACAGAAGTCTTTTCAGTCTGCGAACAACTAACCGATTTTTCTCCAGTTATGAAATCATGAAGATTCTCACATTGATATTTCTCTTCAATATCATTGATTACTTCTTTCTCCTCTTTCAATGCTATTAGGTCTGAGGTGGAAAAACAAACAAATAAAAGTTAACCCCAATTTAGTGGCACAATACAACAGATATCAAAACATTTGATATGTAATGCATCAAAACCAATATGTATGCTAGATCCTATACCAGAGGTGTCCAAACCTGGAAAGTCAGAAGTTCTCAACTCTGGCCCTTGAAACCCCCTTTTCTGCAGAGTTTAGCTCCAACCCTAATCAAACACACCTTTACATGCTAATAAAGGTCTTCTGTACTATTAGAAAGCTAAAGGCATTTGAGTTTTGTCAAGGTTGGAGTTAAACTCTGCAGAAAAGGGGACATCGAGGGCCAGAGTTAAAAACTGCTGCTCTGTACAAAATTGCTAACTCTTAACTTTCTTTAAGTCTTGCCCCAAAAACCTTTAAGTTGGCAGTTAACCTTTATTAAAAAGCAATTTGACCCAGGAGATATAGTTAACTAATAGTTAACCTAATTGAGACTGATCTCAATTAGGGATGCTAACGATAATTGTCAATAATAATTTATCGATGGTAGATTAAGCAAGATTATCATTAATCTTTCTGTCCTTCAATCCGTGCAGACGTGTTTTTCTCTCTGCTCCCTGCTGGCTCTCGCGCTGTTTTGTTTTGTCTAGTGTTTCGTCTCTTCTCTTCTCTGACTGCTGCTCTGCTGGACTCTTGAAAATACTGAAATGGAATTGATTAACTGGTCAATCAGCGCGATCGACAAGATTTTCTAACTAAGGAAGGGTGCCCCGGGAGAACCCACCTGCCCGGACGGGACCTTTGCCGCAGGGTACGTGAGGGACGCATGGAACAACTGGCAAGTCCTGTGCCTGGAGGCTCTGTCCGTGGAGGATGCGGAAGATTTATACATGATTGGATTATTGATGGCGGGTTCCTATTCTTTGGCTTTGGGATTGCCCTGACCTATCGGAAGATTGGTAAGACAGCTGCAATCAAATTCACCCAGCCGCTGTCTGTGGAAATTAAAGAATGCTTCGGGTTGTGTGTGACCGTCTGAAGGAATTAGATCAGAAAGTGATAGGAATTGAGGAACTGAACCGTAATAACGCAGTCCGGACTGCGCGGATACGCAGGGTAGAGTGGGCTCTATCGGGGGTCAGATCGGTGAACTTTTACGGACTGTAACCGGTCTGGCCATGAGGCTGGACGTAATGTCTAGGGAAACTGCACAGACCGGACGCGAATGCTGAGGACCAGATCTGATTGATTGATTATGATCCGGACAAATTACCGAAGATCATCAAATGGATTAAAAATAATAAATTGTATTTGCCTGACCTAATCAACTAGCCCAACGAACCTCACTTGGTCCCTATCTCTCGGTTGGGAGGTCAGCCGGGCAGCTGTCTGCTATCTTCCCTGTGCACTGCCTTATCTCCCTTCAAGGACAAACCATAGAACTGAACTCGAAAACATCTGAAGTTATGGCTAACATTCTCACACAACACAATCTCAGACTCACTCGCACCATACATACCCGACCTTCCCTCCCCGTTCCATCCGTCTGCCTGTCTGTTATCTATCTCCTCTCCCACTCCATACAAAAAATCCCACCACGTGACCACGTGTACTGTGTCATGTTTATGTTTATGTTTATGTTTTGTTGTGTTTGCTATGTAATGCTTGCTAAATTGCATTCTTGTATTTCTGGAGAGCGTAGGGCGGCGCCTGAATAATCGGCTGCGGCCCGGAGGCTTGCTCCAAACTTCATTTCGTTATACTGTACTTGTACATGTGTAATGACAAATAAACTTCAACTTCAACTTCATTAGTGTGACTAGTTTTGGAGTGTGGCACGACTCAATGTGATTCAGACTTTAAAAGTGTAATAAAATAGAAATAATACAAAGTCCTTGAATATGGAAAGCAATAGAAATGTAGTTACCAAGTCAAGTTTAATTATATTTCATCATATATCAGGCTTCGGGACACAAGCAGGACCTCGCCTCATATCTCATAATGTTTTCTCCCAATATCCCAAAGCAAATGAAACGGTTTGTAAATGGTCAGAAAAGTAAAATTAATGTTCTGCACAAGCAAGACATTTATGTCCCGTATTCCACTATGAGAACTGTGGTGATTCAAGCAAAACTGAATTACCGGTGCTTGTGAAATGTAATGTACTATGGAGCCCCGCACATGACATGCTGAAAAATAGATCCACAGCCCACGTTACATTGATTTGTTCTTTCTTTAAATTACAACTAGCAAGAAATGAGTACAACATGGCCATGCTTTAAATAAAATGAGGGAATGAATGCACAAGTTGTGTTATTAATATTGTTAAAATGGGGAAATTTGAGTGACCAACCCTCAAAAACAGGGAAAAAGAAAGAAAAAAGCAGTGTATGGCTAAATTTAATAAAATATAAAGCACAAAGAAACAGAACAGTGAACGAAATTCTATAGGTCTAATTCTAGTTGGGAAATAATAATTTTGGGACTATTTGCAAATAATATTTGCATTAATTTGCATCAAATATATTGTTAGTCTCAACATTCTTCCCGTTAGTGAATAAACACACAGATCTGCTGTACAGATCTGTCCATATCTTTTTTTGTGTTCAAGATTCACAAAACCTATATAATGATAATGTACAACATGACTTGTTTTTGTCTTACCCTGAATCATTATGGTACACTTATAATAAGTGTTTATATTGGGACTATTTCAGAGCGGTCTGGTAGGAACTGCTGCGGAGGAGCACAGTCCCTGCGTGAATCGCCATAGACAAAAACAGAGAGAAGTAGCTCCGGCTGCAATGTTCTTCCGTAAGACGCAGTTCTGTTTATTAACCGCTAGAGCGCAAAAAGTTATGGGCTGCAGCTTTAACATTTAAAATCCTAGTGGTCTGTTGGTAGAATTTCTGTAAACCATGTCAAAGATTACAGGTTCTAATCCACCCTCATATTGTTTTTTTTTTTCTTTCATTAAAATCAAAGATGTTCAATGATTGTATATTAAGGGCAGGGACACGTTTGTGTTCATTTTGTTTCGTGATTTCACCGGAAAGAATAGCGTCTCCGCAACGGATTAAGCAATAGATTGACACATTGGCTGTGCACGAGCCAAAAAGAGAATGTAAACCCTGCCTACTTTGATTTGATTGGCCATCTCAATCATTTTGACATTGACGAGCACCGTTAGACTGCTGATGCAGACCAGACTATTGGGGGGGGGGACTTGTCCCCCTCAATGTCTATGGTGGTTATGGCCCTGCCACAACCGGTGGTAGCTGTTAGTCATGCTGACCAGCACAGCCCTACGTGCTGTAGCTATATCTGGAATCATTTTACTTTAAATGGTAAAAGAGTAACTTCCAAACTTACAATTGTATACATTCAGCAGTCTCTGTGACAAGATATTAAACTATATAGCCAACAATAACCTCTGTTTTAGCAAACCTCTTTTTAAAGTTGATCCCAAACATAGCTATGGCATGCTCATTTATTTTATCAAATTATCATAATTTATTCAATTCCTTTTACAATCCTACTAGCCTTTTATTTAGACTAAAAAACCTTTTCATTCAAGTGAGGAAGCTGGTGTTTTGAGTGGTATTTGCACATCTTGTCATGCTGGTGACATGTCACTGCAGTATTAAAGGGTCAATTCACCCAAAATGAACATTGTCATCATTTACTCACCCTCAAGCCCTTCTAAACCCATACAAATTTTGTTCATCTTCAGAACACAAATTAATTTTTACTGAAATCTAAACAAAGTTCATAAAGAGATTGTAAAACTAATCCATACAAATTATCCATGGTTTAGTCCGAATTTTCTGAAGAGACACGATTGTTTTATATGACGAACATACTGAATTTAGGCTTTTATTTGCATACAAAAATTGATCAGCGAACATAAACTGAAGCTCAACCTTACATGCTTGACACACAAGAAATCTTATTGGTTCTTGCAGAAGCTCAAACGTGCTGCGAAACACGAGAATGAACCTCATTGGTTCTTACTGAAGCTCAAACGTGCTGCGAAACACGAGAATGAACCTCATTGGTTCTTACTGAAGCTCAAACGTGCTGCGAAACACGAGAATGAACCTCATTGGTTCTTGCAGAAACTCAAACGTGCTGCGTAACACGAGAATGAACCTCATTGGTTCTCGCAGAAGCTCAAATATACTGCATAGCATAACACATGAGAATGAACCTCATTGGTTCTTGTGCTGCGTGACACAAGAATGAACCTCGTTGGTTCTTGCGGAAATTCAAACATGCTTGTGATGGAGAGCCAGTGTTGATTCTCTATCCCTTAAATGTATAGAGACAACGGTTAGTTTTACAGAAAATGGTATGTTCCTTCCAATTAACTTGGTGGGAAAATTATGCATTTAAGAAATCATAAGAAACAGTTTCCAACAGTTAGTAAGAGAACTTGGTGCTAGTTTTTAGACCGTTTTTGCTCTTATCCACTGTTTCATTTCCTCGCCTTTAAAGTATTACATTTCTTTTGGAACAACATTTAAACAGATACCTGGTGTTATTCTCTTTGTGACCACTCAGGTCCCTACAAGAATGAACCTCAAGGGTTGCTTAAACATGCTGCATAACAAGAATGAACCTCATTGACACAGATATCCTTGCAATAACAGACCGGCACACACCTATAAATTATTAATTCAAGAACTGTGTGCAAGTTTTCTGCAACAATGGAGCCGTGAACGTCAAAAATACTTTTGAAAACCCAGCGTTTAGTCTATCCGGGTGTATGCTCATTGTCACAGTTGTAAACATGACAGCGTTCTTCTTCCACGAGGGAGTTTGGAGTCGCGGCATTTTTTACCAGTCGGACCGTTAAAAACCGCAACACGTCTCGCGGACATCCTGTAGAATTCAACCAATCAGATGACGACTTTGAAACTCCTTAAGTGTTAGCAGATAAGTGTGCCATATGCATCAGACGTTGAGCCAGCGGTCCGTGGGCGTGGGACTTAGACCTTAGGCCAATAGACCTTTCAATCACTGCGTGAATCCTTCTATGTCTGTCATTACCGTCTATGTTGCTATATACTGACGAAGTGCATTATATTCATTCAAATATATGCAATGATTCTGCTATTTAGAACACAATCTAAGTGACTGAGTTCAGCTTTGAGAATGAAACCAACCTGTTTGTTCCTCAGTATCTTCAGTTTTCACTCTGAATGTTTCTTCAATCTTCACGTCTTCACTCTCCTCTTTAATAAACGCCATCTTTATAATAGTCACATGTGGATCTCTGTCGCTTCACCAGGAGTTTTTCTGTTTGTCCTGTTTGAGATGAGAATAATTAAGAGAGAAAAATGAATCCACGCTAAATCTCTGAGAGTCTCAATCAGCTCTAGTTCAGTCTCTGGTAAGAGAGTTAAGCCGGGGACACGCTTAACGACTGCAAAGGCCTGCTCACACCGGGACGATTACCGCACGCGTTTAACACCTCGTGACTAAACAAAGGGCGGCAATGTGAGTGTGCACACTGGCAGGTGTAAAAGTGGCATTTTTATTTTTTTTTTTAAACCGCCTTGGGTTCGTTTTCTTGGTTTGATGAGCTGTGTTAAAAACTGTCCGACCAACGAGATCGGCGCTTTTGTTCATGTGCCTGGAGCTGCTGAAAGTTATAATTAACAGAAAGAAAGCCAGGACTTTTTTTAATATAACTTTTATTCATCTGAAAGAAGAATGTCATATACACCTAGGATGACTTGAGGGCGAGCAAATCATGGGCTAATTTTCATTTTTGGGTGAACATGAAACCCTTTAATGTTAATGTTTGATAATGTTAAATAAAAAAAAATAAAAAAAAACACAAACATGACATTTGTAAATAAAGCTATTTTATATACTAATATCTAATATATGAGGAAATACAGTTCCTTGAATATCTCTACAGCTCTTCTGTCAAATGAAGTCATGCTTTCAGAGTGTTATCCATCCCATTAAATGGTTTTGGGAGTGTTGTAGCACTTGCACTGCATTCACACGGGGCATCGCTGTTAATGCTTCTCATTTGCTTTGAATGGGTGACATTGTGGGTTCCGTCGCGTCGCAAGTGGCAAAAGTTGAAGATTTCTCAATTTTTCAAGCGCCAACGCAGGCGTCATCCAATCAGATCGCCCTATTCAAATACCACAGCGCAGACGCTAGCCAATTACGTTCACGCAACCCGAGATCAGACGCTAGCCAACTGCAGTCATTTAAAACACTGATGAATGAAGAACCGTTCTGTACGACCAATCTTTGTATACATACCAGGACACAAACCCGAGACCAGGCCTGGAAGGAGGTGGCAGAGACGGTTGGTGAATCTGGTATCAGCACTGAGCTTCAGCCACGCCCTTGTGAATGCAGCGTTACTGTAATATAAAAATAACATTTTGAACGACTTCTGTTTCAGAATAAATAAAGCTGTATTTTATTTTGTTCTAACCGGTAACTCTGGACATTATTGCTTGATTTATAGGTAAAAAAAAAAAAAAAAAAGCACTAGTAATGTTGTAATAAGTATGTGGCAAAAAGAACTTGAAAGAGGAAAAACAGGGCTTATGATTTCGTAAAAAAAACCCAGTATGTTGGCAGGGTTGTCCTTGTTTACAAGATCTCGTACGGTTGAGTTCAGCAGAATGTCACGTCGTGCCTGAATTATCGTTTAGCGTGTTGTGGACTGACTCACTCGTAATGATCGTGCTCTTCTATACCTGTCAAAGATTAAAATCTTTTTAAAATCGGCTTTAGAATGTAAAAAAAAAAAAAAAAAAAAAAACTAGCTATACCAATTAATAAAATAATACCAAACTCCGATATAGCTATGATTTATCATTTAATCATTGGTATCTAAATGATTTGTAGATCACATTTAATAGACTGCACTTTCATGAAAAAAAATGATGATTTGTCATTTGTGTTTCTGTTGCATTTACAGTTTTGAACAGCAGATCTTGTCGGTGAATCGAGCGATTCGAATCAAACGATCATTTGACTCAGTCATTCTCTCATCGCTAACGTTACTTGTCAGTGGACGAACTCGCGTTCATGATAAACTGTTTCGGGATAAAAGGAGACAAACAACGCACCTTTTGCGTTACTCGTATGTGGGTGTGCTTTAAATAAATGTTAGATGAAGCATTACTATGTTGCATTCAATAATAAACAACTGTAGACCGTTAAAGTTGATTGGACGCGTTCTATAGGTTTAAACACCAAACGCTTAAAACAAACCTTTCTTCAGTCGAATCGCAACAGATACAGGAGCGCGGCGCAGCCTTATGACGTCACATCACCACACCAAAATAAAAGTCCTGTTTACACGCCGCTGTCTAAAATCACAAAAGTGCATAGAAATATACATAGCACCTTATAAACAAATAATAAAAGAGATGACAGATATGCAGAGTTTAATATATTGGTGAAAAACATTTAAATTGTCTAATGATGTGCTTAAAATATTAGGAAACTGCTAAAGAGTGAAAGATCTTGTCTTAAAGGAAAAACTGTAATGAAGAAACTAGATTATACGGATATAAATTAGATTCAAATGCAAATAGTGGCAAATGTGATTAAAAACATGCTAAAAAGAGTGTACAAGTTCATAAAGCAGAGTGTCTTGAAATGCATAAAAGGACTTTTTTTTCTTTTTTTTTTAAGTGGACAAATAAAGTTTATTTGAGTCTAAAAATACCTGAAAATAAGTATAAAATGTCTAAAAATGATGCTTGTCCAAGATTTATTTTCATTATATCTTCATAATTCAACAATTATTGACATTATTTGTGTCACTTTTTCCATTTTAAAGCCATGAAATGATGCTTTGTTTAAAGGTTGAAGCTAAACTATGCTACGTCTCTACACTCTCGAACATCATATATTCGTGTATATATGTTAATATTTTTATTACACTTCAAGTATCTTGAGTTTTATACAATAGTTTTAGTACTATATTACAAAACAAGGTCCCACTTTGGGTGTGTTTAATTAATAAATATTAATGTTATAGAAAGTTAGGTACAATGTACTTATTGTTTATGTAGCATTCTGCTGTCATTCATAAATACCTGGGGGGGTATTTCAGAAAGCAGGTTGTGTGACATACCCGGGTATGTTTAAGAGTAAATTAGCGGATAACCTCAACTTTCTGTTCCAAAAACGGAGGTAACTTTCAGAGTAAGTAAGTAACCATGGCAACTCACTCTCTGAACATAACCTGCTCCGGAGCAGCTCATGATCCAGGGTTAGTTTACTTAAGAGGTATTCACATGTGTTTTATATAATTAATATAGTTATTAATATAACCAAATGTGTTTCAGTTATATAATGTACAATATTAATTCTAAAGAATTAGAATAAAAAGATAAACAAAAAGTAATTATTTACTTTGAGATGACAATAAAATAAATAATTGTGTTAAATAATTACACATGGATCTGCATTCAATTAATTAGCATCAAACAAACAATATAATCCTTGTGCTCAGTGAATAAAGATAACTTATTAAACGAAGACATTAAAAAAATGATTGCATAACCACCAAATAGGTGGCGATGTGCACTAAGTAGGTTGTGTAAATCGCCATTAAACAAAAGAGGAGGAAGTGGAATGGCGCGCTTCTTCTTAACATCTGTTTCCATGGTGACTAGTGGATTCGTCGCTCTGTTGAGAATGTCTTGTGTGTTCACCGAGAACATACTCTGAGTTGGCTGAACTTACTCCCGGACTCGTTTTTGGAACCAGCATACCTCGAGTAAGCAAGGTTTGGGTTAATCAACCGAGAGTTCAGGGTATATGTGACGGTAAGTTAACCTTGCTTTCTGGAATACCCCCCAGTAGTAACGTTGTACAAAGATTTAGTCATTTTGGATATAGCCTTAAGTGTCCCATGTTGTAGTGAGCCACGGTCCTTACCAGTATCCGAATTAATGTACACAATATACTAATTAACATCCTAGGGAGCTGATTGAGATGCACCCAAAAAATCATATTTCTACAAATCTAGCAATCACAATCACACACTCTATTAACTCACTGTTTGCTGTTATAAAACGTTTAGAAATACTCTGACAAAAATACTATTCTAACAAAATGACATACCCACTACAAATATCTTTATAATAAAACTAAAATAACTCACTTCTCAATTACTTCACATCGCTACAGCTCTCCTTTTGTAGCTCACTATACTATACTATACTTTGACAATTAATACTATTAATTATTATAAATTAAAAACTATATACAAAGTTAATCACCTGACAAAATGTTATTGCAAATCTAAAGCTAGACAATATTATATTGAAATCATTAATTAGTTTTTCTTGGGTCAAAAATGGTCTTCAGTGCTGGCAGACAAACACGGTCATCCACACAGCCCATATTGACAATAAATAAGTGCATCATTTGAAACTTAGCAAATTGGAAGTAGTATTGAAAAGATTTATCTTAAACTGGAAACTAGAATGTGTAAACCGTAATTAAACAATTTAATAATCAATTAAAAAGGAATTTATACCTGTATATTATGCTGTAGCCACATTAGACCAGCGGTTTGGAAAATGGATGGATGGTTCAGATACGGGTGCCATCTTCTGATCAAATGTGGAAATGAATTCAATGTGACCGTCACAGTGAATTGTGTGTATTCTCTAGCCGCCGAGCATACATCGGTTGTACAGTCATTATTGCGGTGCATTGTGGGATTGAATGAGTGAGTGCATTTGATAACGTCCACTATGATTTCAGACACCACAACAAATGGCTGTCCCTTCAAATAGTGCCCTGTTTAAAGGGTTTTTCTAAAAATGTTTGTCTGAATGCTACCTGCCTGTGAACATATTTTTTCATACCTCCGTCAAAAACAAACAGCAGTTCCTTTTACACCTTTTACAGTTAGGGTTTTACAGTTACGCCTTTTACAGTTACTCCTGAACCCCCCAAAAAATGAGCTTATGCTGTGTTCATGCCATGTTGTAAACGTAATTACAAGATGGCAAAACCCCAACCTCGGAGCTGTTCCAGCCTGGTTTCATTGTTAATACGTAGGTATCAATACGCAACACTTTCAGATGCAAAACGTACATTTTTGTATCTTTGGATAAATACTGAAATGTACAATATGAACGTATTGATAACATTCAAACTGAGCCACTGACATCCTGAAATAAACTTTGAATCGCTTGCGATAATCCCGCAGCTCCTTGATAAGGAGGAGGAACCTTCTTGCCATCTTTTTTGCCATCAAATAGAAGATTTAGAGTACCATTATGCTTGAAAGAATAGATTACGGAAATCTTTTGTTCATCAGTTAGTAAAATGAATAAACCAGAATTGGGGGTCTATTAATCTATATATCTGTAGTAATATTTATACTACATTTCCATACCTCATCTACTTGCTATCTGTTATAAGCAATCAGTAATAACCCATTCCCCACTTATAACTATAATAATAATCACATAATCAATTCACACATAATACACTTAACATATAATCTTGAGACACAAAGACTTATTCACTCTAGACAATGGTTTCGTCAGCTTCCGGTTGCACTGCACTAGCGCTTCCCCACTGGAAGACTGACTGCGCCCACACAGACAAACAACACCGGGACGAACGAAAAGACTGTGCAGTGTAAGTGTATGAAATAGCTATGGATGAGGGAGTGGAGAAAAGGGTGAATGTCCATGTGCTATCAGCATTGCGTGTGCACCCGCCCCTCTGATAGCGGCAACGGCAGGGAGGAACGAGACGGGGAGTGAATGAGATCAATATGTATGTGCGTATGCGTGTGCAGGGCTGCTTCCCCAGCGGTGGCAGCTAATGTGATTTTTTTTTTTTTATCACAACCGCCCACATATCTTTTGGCCAGCATAATTTACTTGCCAACCACTCAAAGGCTGTGAAGTAGGCATCAACCTCAGATTCTCTAAACTGAAGAATATGTTTAATATAGAGCCTGGGGTCAAACTGACTATTGCTAGCCAGCGCTTGTTCCACATTATCAGCAGGTGTGGCATTTCTTTCTCACTCTTCCCCTTTATTCACATGAATCAGCTCTAATTCTCGCAAATGAAGCAAGCGTGATTCTAATAATTCTAAAAATTCGCAAATTCTAAATCCTTGCTATCACGGGATCAAATTCATGCACATGGGGGAATAACAAGACTCCAGTTGTTAACAAGAGGGGGAATAACAAGACAAGACTTATGGGGGAAGAAGTCGTAATATCGTCTACTCCCTCACCTACTTCCTCCTCACGTACAGATGGAGGTTCCTTTGGCAAAATACCAAGAGAAAACTATTTAGAAAAAAGTTATTTTTTAATCACTGACTTTGCTGCATAATGAAACATTTCATACTGTGGAAATCATTGGAACAATAAAACTCTGGGACTGAAAATGTCTTCACTTTGCACCACGTGAACCTGGAAACTCGCTTTGAGAGTACCTCAAAGCACACAATGATTATTATTGTTAGTTCAAGATACCTACAGATTTGCAGATTGAAAAGTCTTTTAAGCTGTATCATTCATGGCACAATGTTTCCATTGTCTGTGCTGTTGATGTCAGCACTGTTTCATCTGGCTTTAAAATAGTTTAAAATCACAGAGACATTTGTGTGGTTCATTTAAGCGCTTCTCACTGGATCTCACAGCACTGTTTAGTGGTCGCGTGAACCGATCAGCGAGTGAACACATCTGAAGTGCTGCGCTATCGTTTGAGCCGACTAATTAATGGTCCACGTGGAACTGTTAACACTGTTTCGTTCTGCTTGCATCTAACATTTTATTAACTTTTGTTGTAAAATTATATTGCAATAATTATTGTTTTATTGCCCAGTCCTATGTGCACGGATAACTAATTTATAATAAATACTGCAAAATGCAGATTTGGTGATTTTGATTTCATGGTGACTTTAAGGAACTGTAATTATATATGTAGTTGTTTTGCTTCTCTATAACTATAACAATTTTTTTTTGAGTGTGTGTCTGAGACATGTAAACAAAAAAATGAGCAGGGATGAGGCTCTTCAGGACCAGGAAATAGGAAGCTGCTTTACAGACACGCCTGTTTTGCACACTTCACCAGTACACAGAAATCACATTCACGAGTTCAGGGAAAGACAAACTGAAACTGACGTGTGGTTGAGCTGTTGTGTGCTTGTGTCTCTGTATTCATGCAGTAAAATGGCAGGAGCCAGCATTTCTCAGGATGAGTTCATGTGTTCAGTGTGTCTGGATCTCCTGACAGATCCAGTGACCATTCCCTGTGGACACAGTTACTGTAAGAGCTGTATTACAGGCTACTGGGATCAGGAGGATCGGAGAGTCTACAGCTGCCCTCAGTGCAGACAGACCTTCAGTCCAAGACCTGCTTTAGCTAAAAACACCATTCTGACTGAAGTGGTGAAGAAACTGGAGAAGCGTAGACGCCCTGCTGACTGTTACGCTGGAACTGGAGCTGGAGCTGGAGATGTGCAGTGTGACGTCTGTACTGGAAGAAAACACAAAGCCGTCAAGTCCTGTCTGGTGTGTCTGGACTCTTACTGTCAGAATCACCTTGAACAACATGAGAGTTTATTTAAAGGAAAGAGACATGATCTGACTGATGCCACTGGACGACTGCAGGAGATGATCTGCCAGAAACACGACAAGCTCCTTGAGGTTTTCTGCCGCACTGATCAGACGTGTATATGTGTGCTGTGTACGATGGATGAACATAAAAACCACGACACTGTATCAGCTGCAGCACAGAGGACAGAGAAACAGGTATAAACTTAAAGGGTCCCTTTGTGCTCATTTACAGGCTTATAATTTAGTTTATGGGGTCTACTAGAGCACATTTACATAATTTAATGTAAAAAAAAAAACAACTGTGCTTATAATGGGCCGGTACGCAGTACCGTACAGTATATTTTAATTAGTAGCATACCCTCACTTTTTCTTGCGTACTGGCACTTCTCACATATGTTGCCGGTACTCTGAGCGCCTACCGAAACATAGAATTAGACTATTAAGTGATTGAATACATTGCACATTCTGAGCTTTTATAAGCTGTACGGATCAATTGCCTGCGCAATATGACTGGGGCTGAAGCCCAGTTGTTTAATTTTGCATGAGTGTAACGCAAATCACTGTAGGCGCGCTCAAGAGTGTACTCCAACAGTATGATAAGATTGGCAGGAGTCATTCATATCGCTTCCCTGATGATAAAAATGTAGTAAAACGCTATGGAGAAAGGCGAACATGATCTAAAATGGCTGATGAAAAGAGGGGAAAATATCATCCTGCAAGCTTTTTTCAACTCAAGATGACCACATTTACTAGAGTTTATCACATTCTATTGAATTTATTGTGGTAAATTTAGACTAGTTGTAGATATTTAAAATAGATAAGGGAATATATTTTTGACTAAAGATTTATATTACAACTGTGACATGTAGCTATACCTTCTAACTGTGTTGCTATTTTTCATAACAAATGCTATACATAAAAAATAAAAAGTGTACATTGGCCTAAGCATGGTAAAGAGAAGTCATCAATAGTTTTACCTGCAATTAAATCCTTATGGTAACAAATGCTATAGTTAAAAATTACAATAACTGTTATTTTTAAGTCAAAGTACAAGTTAGAAAGAGCTTTAAAATATAGACCTTCTTAAAGGGGTACTTCATTCGCTGGGAAGATCAAAAAGTCAAAGTCAGCTTTATTGTCAATTCTGCCATACGTACAGTACATACATACAGAGAATTGAAATTCTATGACTCTCAGACCCTAGGTGCCTAACAACAACAAAACAATAACAATAACAACAAAAGTTTAACAGTAACAACAACAGAAGAAAGATTTAAAAAATATGGATAAAGTGAAGTCAGTGCAGGAATAAAATTATAAGAGTGTGTGCAAAAAGAGTCTGTAAGAGGGGAGACCAATGAATGAATGTGTATTTAAACTGGGTCATTTATGTAGTAGAAATATGAAACTATTTTTGAATTTGGTGCCTTCTAGACTGAGAAAAGGCAGAAAATTTATTTTTGGCTCATGTGGATGAAAGACAACAACTCCCAGAATGCACTTGCTTCGCTGCCATACGAGGCCACTGCCAAAGCCACGGCTACTGGATCACTGGATCACTTGCCCACCGCGGCACCGCCCCTACCGTTGTTTTCTAATAAAAAAATAATTTAGTTCAGTTAGAGAACAGACACTACAATTAAAAACTGAACATGTCTGTTCAATATAATGTGAGTGAGCCGAGCGAGTGTCACGGCACAAACACAGCAGGAGTCAGATTACATTCATCACGAGAGCGAAGAGCTGAGGTAAGCACGAGCGCGGCATTCATTCACGGCACGTGTTCAGTCTAGCGTGTTTTCAGATCATGCCTACGGAAGCTTAACTTTCATAGGAATTAATTTGTAAAGTTGAAACACTCACTTTGCTCCGCACCACTCCGTTTAAATGAATGCCCACAGATGCCCGAGCCGAGCGCTGTGAGTGCGATGCGATCCCACCCATGGGCAGGTTAAAAACATGCAGAACTAGCTCCTTCTACTGGCTGTAGTCTATAGCCTCTGGCCAAAAAATCCTCTGATGACACAAAATGACGATATTTTTTGATGATGACGATCATTTGAATATACTACCGGATTTCTACTGATACAAAACTTAATGCTAATCACTGAAGAATCACTTTAAATTGACTAAACAAGTGGTTTTCCATCCATTATCTTCTGCTTATCCGGGGCTGGGTCGCGGGGGCAATAGTCTAAGCAGAGACGCCCAGACTTCCCTCCCTCTCCCCGGGAAGGTGTCCAGGAGGCATCCGAAATAGATGCCCGAGCCACCTCAACTGGCTCCTCTCGATGTGGAGGAGCAACGGCTTTACTCTGAGCTCTTCCCAAGTAACTGAGCTTCTCACCCTATCTCTAAGGGAGCGCCCAGTCACCCTGTGGAGCATTTCAGCCACCTGTATCCGGGATCTTGTCCTTTCGGTCATGACCCACAGCTCATGACCATAGGTGAGAGTAGGAACGTAGATTGACCCGTAAATCGAGAGCTTACAGCTCAGCTCCTTCTTTACCACGACAGACCGGTACATCGACCGCATTACTGCAGAAGCTGCACCGATCCATCTGTCAATCTCCCGTTCCATCCTTCCCTCACTCGTGAACAAGACCCCAAGATACCTGAACTCCTCCACCTGAGGCAGAAACTCTCCACCAACCTGAAGTGGGCAAGCCACCCTTTTCTGACTGAGAACCATGGCCTTGGATTTGGAGGTGCTGATTCTCATCCTAGCTGCTTCACACTCGGCTGCAAACCGCCCCAGTGCACGCTGAAGGTCCTGGACTGAGCAGGCCAACACGACAACATCATCCGCAAAAAGCAGCGACGAAATCATGTGGTTCCCAAACCGGACACTCTCCGGGCCCTCTCCGGCTCTTGCGCCAGAAATTCTGTCCATAAAAATTATGAACAGAACCGGTGACAAAGGGCAGCCCTGCTGGAGTCCAACATGCACTGGGAACAAGTCCGACTTGATGCCGGCAATGTGGACCAAGCTCCTGCTCCAGTCGTACAGGGACCAAACAGCCCTAAGCAAGGGGCCCCGGACCCCGTACTCCCAGAGCACCCTCCACAGGACGCCGCGAGGGACACAGTTGAATGCCTTCTCCAAATCCACATGTGGATTGGTTGGGCAAACTCCCATGAACCCTCCAGCACCCTGTAAAGGGTATAGGGTATAAGTGGTTTTCCCCATGTGTAAAATATTTTCAACTAATAAAGACAGATATTAGGAAAAACCTGGCTTTCAGATATTCCAAGAGATGACAGGAAAGAAACATATTCAGTAAAGTAAATATACGGATTCAGTACATAAAATATAAGCTATTTTGCAGTTAAGTTATCAACTAATCTGCCTGAACACTGTTTTAGTTTCAGTTTCTTTAAAAACCTGATTTCCAAAAATCACAGTCCACTCTGATTGGTCAGCCGGCCCCAGTCTGTTGTGATTGGTCTACTGCTTAGAGTGTGTCGGAAATGTAACGCACCTTACCATAACCGGTGAATATCAGCTGCAGAGGCTTCCTGAGACACTGCAAAGACTACTGTAACTACACTAACAGTTTTGCTGTATCAGTTCAAACCTGAGTCCGGTAATGACAGCAAAGAAGAACAAGTTGATCAACCTGAACAACCTTCGCAAGCATGAATTCTGCAGGACGTTTCACAGTGGTGATTCTTTATTTTATACCTCTTTTACAACTGTCATTTCCTGAGTTCGCCCTGCCCATCCATTCTTAATAGTTAATGGTAAATCAACTTGGCTTGTTGTCCTCAACAGAGGCACGAACCCAAGGCTTTGCTTAAGCTCCGAGCTCAACACCCTAATAACGGTACTGCGTAGAGGGAGAATGAGAGAAATAGAAGTGCCGGAAGAATTGTCGCTGGGATGATGGTTAAGCAGTCATTATAAAAGTGCTGAGAGCACAAAAAAAGATTGAGGTTGTTTACTGCAGAGAAATAGTATTAAAAGTAAATTTTATTAGGGTTTAGATTTGGGGTAGTTAAAACAGTCTCCTGGACATGCCGACAACACAGTAATAATAACTCAACCAGACCTCGCACCCTTTATCTAGAGTATGCATTGGGGCGGGAATTAATCGATTGAGGGATATTGTGATGTTTTTGTTCCTGTAAGAAAACTCAAGATTACAATGGAGGCGTTTTAGGGAGTTCAGAAACATTGCACAATGACATAGAGAATAACTCCTGCTGGAGGGACATTTTCATGCTCAAACAGCAACATTACACACTAAAGATAGAGAATAGAAAAGCATAATAGGACCCCTTTAAACCAGTAGTTCCCCCAATAAACGAAAATTCATCATTTACTCATGTTATTCCAAACTGGTATGACTTCTTTTTTCTGAGGGACACAAAATAAGGTATTTTAAATGGCACTTATTAAGCCCCTTTTTTCAAGATGTAAAATAAGTCTCTGATGTCCCTAGAGTGTATGTGAAGTTTTAGCTCAAAATACATCACAGATAATTCAGATTTTTCAGTATGTTAAAATTGTCACTTTTTGGAGGTGAGCAAAAACACACCGTTTTTTTTTTTGTCCCTTTAAATGCAAATATGCTTGTGCCTCCGGCCCCCTTTCAAGAAGAGCTTCAAAAGCTTCTGCTCCGGTATCAGTACAATCTCATCTCACGGAGTCGGACAATAATGCCTACAGAGCCTGAGAATATATATTGTATGGAGATTGAACCACCTGTTCTTTGTCATCTTGCTTGTATCCACTATTAGTACAAGCCTGTTGTAGAGGAGCATTCTCTTCAAAAACAAAACTAATCCACTGCGTCTTCAGTGACTCAGATGTTAGGAGTAAATGACAACGTCTATGTTCATTCTTACATCCAACAACACAACACCTCAATTGCTTAGGAGATATTATTTTCTACATCTGCTCTGGCGTTGAAACAACGGCAGACTGTGTACAGCTCACTCAGGGCGGGTCTATACTGAAATGGCAGTGTCCGTCAACAGTCATGGGAGGAGCCTGTGCAAAGTGACGTCACTTTGCCCAGAATTTGCGAATGGCTTGTTCTGAGACAGTGCTTATGATTTATGTGATTTGAAGCACTGGGTGAATTTTTATCATTATAGGGTGGCTGTGTACACATACTGTCAACACATTCGTGTTCAAACACCATGTAAAAGTGAATTTTGCATAATAGGTGCCCTTTAAGGAATGTCTCATCTGGCCGTATACTGAAAGTAGCATAAAAGAAATCCGTACAACTCTAAGGGGGTTAATCTAAGCATTCAGAAGCGATAAGAAAAATCAAATATTGTTGTTTTACAAATATGGTGGCATGTTTAGTCATGTGACATGCTTGAGCCAGTGAGGTTTGATGTTATTGACCTGTCACCATATTTGATTTGGGCTTTAGAAACAGATATTTTTCAGAATATCTTCTTTTGTGTTCTGCAAGAGAAAATCATACAATTTAGGAAAGACATGAGGATGAGTAAATGATGGCACAGTTTCAATTGTGGGTGAACTATCCATATAAACCTAGGTTATAAATCTTGAAATAATTTTGGCACTTATGAATGAAACCATAATCTTTAACCCCTCAGTCTCACCACTTCACTGATACTTGATTCATATCTGTTTACTTGATGATGTATGTGTTACTCCTATCCTTGGTTTGTGCTTTAGCCCCAGCTGAAGGAGACGCAGAGGTTGTTCCAGCAGAGAATCCAGCAGAGAGAGAAAGATCTTCAGCAGCTGAGAGAGGCTGTGGAGTCTAAGGTGAGTCTGGAGAAGAAGAGAAGTTTAAGAGTCTGTCAGGACTCACTGAAGCCACTGTGTGATGTGTGTCCTAACAGCGCTCTGCACAGACAGCAGTGGAGGACAGTGAGAGGATCTTTACTGAGCTCATCCGCTCCATTGAGAGAAGCCGCTCTGAGGCCACACAGCGGATCAGAGATCAGGAAAAGACTGCAGTGAGTCGAGCTGAAGGACGACTGGAGCGACTGGAGCAGGAGATCAATGATCTGAGGAGGAGAGGCGCTGAGCTGGAGCAGCTTTCACACACACAGGATCACATCCATTTCCTGCAGGTAACAGAGATCTAGAAGAACAAGAGACTCAGAGAAACATTTCATGAGACCAGAATGAGCCGTTGATCTGTGTGTTCGGTTATTATATAATCATCAGTCATTCTTCTGTTTAGGAAATCTCTTAGGAAACCTTTTTCTGAAAGATATATTGAGCTATATTAACTATTTGCCTATAACACATTAATGAATTTGACAGGGAAGTCCTCAAACAGAAATTGAGGCTGTACACTCACCTAAAGGATTATTAGGAGCACCATATGAATACTGTGTTTGACCCCCTTTTGCCTTCAGAACTGCCTTAATTCTACGTGGCATTGATTCAACAAGGTGCTGAAAGCATTCTTTAGAAATGTCGGCCCATATTGATAGGATAGCATCTTGCAGTTGATGGAGATTTGTGGGATGCACATCCAGGGCACGAAGCTCCCGTTCCACCACATCCCAAATATGCTCTATTGGGTTGAGATCTGGTGACTGTGGGGGCCATTTTAGTACAGTGAACTCATTGTCATGTTCAAGAAACCAATTTGAAATGATTCGAGGTTTGTGACATGGTGCATTATCCTGCTGGAAGTAGCCATCAGAGAATGGGTACATGGTGGTCATAAAGGGATGGACATGGTCAGGTAGGCCGTGGCAGTTAAACGATGCCCAATTGGCACTAAGGGGCCTAAAGTGTGCCAAGAAAACATCCCCCACACCATTACACCACCACCAGCAGCCTGCACAGTGGTAGCAAGGCATGATGGATCCATGTTCTCATTCTGTTTACGCCAAATTCTGACTCCACCATCTGAATGTCTCAGCAGAAATCGAGACTCATCAGACCAGGCAACATTTTTCCAGTCTTCAACTGTCCAATTTTGGTGAGCTTGTGCAAATTGTAGCTTCTTTTTCCTATTTGTAGTGGAGATGAGTGGTACCCGGTGGGGTCTTCTGCTGTCGTAGCCCATCCGCCTCAAGGTTGTGCGTGTTGTGGCTTCACAAATGCTTTCTGCATACCTCGGTTGTTACGAGTGGTTATTTCAGTCAAAGTTGCTCTTCTATCAGCTTGAATCAGTCGGCCTACTCTCCTCTGACCTCTAGCATCAACAAGGCATTTTCGCCTACAGGACTGCCGCATACTGGATGTTTTTTCCCTTTTCACACCATTCTTTGTAAACCCTAGAAATGGTTGTGCGTGAAAATCCCAGTAACTGAGCAGATTGTGAAATACTCAGACCGGCCCGTCTGGCACCAACAACCATGCCACGCTCAAAATTGCTTAAATCACCTTTCTTTCTTATTCTGACATTCAGTTTGGAGTTCAGGAGATTGTCTTGACCAGGACCACACCCCTAAATGCATTGAAGCAACTGCCATGTGATTGGTTGATTAGATAATTGCATTAATGAGAAATTGAACAGGTGTTCCTAATAATCCTTTAGGTGAATGTATATTAGCTCTGCATCAGTATATTTAAACCACAAAACCTGACCTTGGGATCGTGTCCTAAGAGTCCTTGTGAATTTCAGAGCCACTAACTACTCAAAAGGTATAAATAATGGTCAATCTACTCGTTGCCTTTGAACTGCTTTTCCTGATCAAATCTACTTTTTCGAACCCTTCCATGAGTCTCCATTGATGCACTTGATCTGTTACATTTATGTTATTGCCAGATGTTTGATCATCCAAGTGTTTTCCTAGAAAGTTCACATATAGTGTAAGTGGCAAACGCTGTGAAAGCGCTGGATTGAGGAGAGTTCCTAAAGATTAACAAAAGCCGCACAAATCTGACAGTAGTGCAGGTTATTTGCTGAAGTGTAGAGGTGATGAGCTTTGATTTCTGTTTCCTGTAGAGTTTCCAGTCTCTCTCAGCTCCTCCTGAATCTACAGACGTCAATGACAATCTCTTCAGTTCTCTCTCCTCTTTTGATTGTGTGAGAGAATCTGTCCTTCAGCTGAGAGACAAACTGGAGGATTTCTTCAAAGAGGAGCTGAAGAAGATCTCTGACGGAGGTAAAGTCCTGGAGATTCATCTGCTCTCAGAAATGATCCTCCATCATCTCATATCATGTAGAAGATCATATTAGAAATGTCTTAGGAACGGATGCAGAGATAATTTTCTCTTGACATGATAATCACACTCTTCATGTCTGTTGATTTCCACAGTCATGTTCACCAACATTGTTCCCAAAACCAGGAACGACTTCCTACAATGTAAGTCACTAAGAAAATAAGCAGAAAGACTCACTCAGTATTTTCATGTTCTTTCTGTAGAAGGTGAAAGAAAACATGACAGAAGACTTTTAGAATTGTAAATTAGTGTTTCTCTTTGAAAGGGGCCATTGAGGTGTTCTTGGGTGGATTTGTTTAAGGCGTGTAGACATGTAGCGCCATTTGCATCCGGTGTTGATAGACGGTGTATCTGTAACGGATCCACTTCAGGCAAGTTGAAGTGATGAACCCATGCGTAGTTTACTGACTCCAAACGTGAACAGATACAAAATAAAGACGTGGATTTGGCTTGAGTTGACACCATAAACTTAAACATGAACAGAAAACTCAAACAGAGGTTTACAGGGAACAATGCATGACAAACTGACAAGGCAACCATGAGGACTACTTATACAGAGACTAGGGGGAACACATGACTAGGACAACCAATGAACTAGAGGTCTGCGCAGGACTGTTTTTTTAATCCCGCTAGGTTCTATTCCGCACCCACCCATTCCCACTTAAAATTCACAGTTTACCGCTTAGAATGATTTTCTTTCTGACCCGACCGATCCCGCTAAATTTAGACCTCGTTTCCAGATTTAATCGTTTCCCTAAAGAAAGAGAGTGACTGGGATAACAGATATAAAATGTTGGCTATACAATAATTTTATTTGTTATTTTTGTCTTATCATGATAGGCCTACTATCAACACTGTAAAAATGTCACAGAGAAAAATAAGCTAAATCAAATATGACATCTGTCACTCAAAACTATAAGCCAAAAATACAAATAAACGAAAACTTTCGGCTTACTAGTTATAGCTACTGCAAAATGAAAAAAAAATTTTTAACATCCATGCAAGAACAACATTTTGCTGACTGACGATAGTTTCATTATAGAACGCCTCTCCTCCAAAATCCGACCACAAAGGCTGAGCGCGGATACGTTGTCGGGAGCGGCCGGGCTATTGTCAGACTGCCCACTCCTGTCCAAAGTACACCAGAGTTACCAAGCGTTACCGTCTTTGATTTGGAAATTTACTCCTGCGTAGCAAGAAAACTGACCTCTACAATGAAAAACCAGAACTCAACCACATGACAAGACCTTAAACCAATGAGAACTATGGACACATGACTAGGCCAACCAATGAGAACATGACACATTCACTAGGGGAACCTGAGGGTAAGGGAAGCACATAACAAACAAACCACATGACAAGAACTAGGAAACAGGACTGAGTAAACTTCAAAATAAAATACGACACATAAACATGACATAAACATATCAACCCCCTCCTTCTATGTGCGGCTCCAGATGAGTTCAGGAGGGTGGTGGAGCAGAGGTGGTCCAGGGGGAAGGATGGAGGGCCAGGCCCTCTCCAGGGGAAACTTGCATGGTGGTTGTGGCATGACAAGGCTCTGGTGTGGCGGCCGTGGCAGGACGAGGCTCTGGTGTAGCGGCTGGAGATTCTGGCTCGGCGGCTATCTTGGCTGAGGGCTCAGGCATGTCGGCCATTTTGTGAAGAGGCTCTGGCTTGGCGGCCATCTTGTCCAAGGACACAGGCGTAGTGACCATCTTGGCTGGTGACTCTGGCGTAGCAGGCATGACGTGAACAGTCTGTGGCTTGGTAGGCATAATGTGAAGAAACTCTGTAGTAGTCGTGGTGTGAATAAATCCCAACATGACAGATGGGACGTGAAAACACACTGTTTAGATAGTAGATCAGTAAGTTGGCATTTTCAAGCCAACTTAATTTCCAAAGTGGTACAGAAAACATAACTATATCATACTTACATCCAAAAAAGCAAGATTTGAAATTGAATGGACTTGTGACTTTATCAAAGATCAGGACGACACTGGGATAAGATAAACTGGGGATTTAACATATCCCTCAACAACAGGATATCTTCTAAAACTAAGGGACAATGATTCTTTTTCACTGAAACCAAATTTAAAAGACTAATCCAAGATTTAAAGGTAAAATCACAGTAGTAACAAGTCTCTTTAACCTTTTTCCACCTAGATGATGGAGTATGATAATGATGATTTGCAAAGGTTGTCTGACAGATTCATAATTCCTGATTCGGATGTGTTTTTATCTCCATCAGATTCCCATCAGTTGACTCTGGATCTGAACACCGTGCATAAAAACCTCTGTCTGTCTGAGGAGAACAGAATGATTACTAACACTCGAGAAGAGCAGCCATATCCTGATCATCCAGACAGATTTGATTATTATGAGCAGGTGTTGTGTAGAGAGAGTGTGTGTGGACGCTGTTACTGGGAGATTGAGTGCAGTGATTGTGTGTCTATATCAGTGTCGTATAAGAGGATCAGCAGGAAGGGAGTGGTTAATGAGTGTGTGTTTGGATCTAATGATCAGTCCTGGAGTTTGATCTGCTCTCCCTCCAGATACATATTCAGACACAATAAGATAGAGACTGAACTCCCTGTAGAGTCAATCAGCAGTAGAACAGAGACTGAACTCCCTGTAGAGTCCATCGGCAGTAGAACAGAGACTGAACTCCCTGTAGAGTCCATCAGCAGTAGAACAGAGACTGAACTCCCTGTAGAATCCAACAGCAGTAGAACAGAGACTGAACTCCCTGTAGAGTCCAGTCGTAGAATAGGAGTGTATGTGGATCACAGTGCAGGAACTCTGTCCTTCTACAGCGTCTCTTACACAATAAGCCTCATCCACACAGTCCAGACCACATTCACTCAAACACTCTATCCTGGCTTTAGTGTTTATTATGGATCATCAGTGAAACTGTTGATGAATCAGAATTGATTGTAGAGAGATTCTACCCACATTGCTTTGAGCTGCATGATAAATCAATAACAGTGAGATGTTATAGAGTGTCTTATTAGCTCTTCATTACATTATTACTACAGCTGAACTCATAAAATTTTGCATGGCACCTAACTATTTCTGCTATAAAGTCATCACCATCTACAGGGCATCGAATGCACTACATATTGAGCATGTAACGTAGCTATTCGAATATTACTACTGTAATATCTGGTATAAATTATTTCTGGACCCAAACATCACAGTTTTGCTGCTGAAGTCTATTGCAGGTATAGATATTTATACATGTGTCAACTACAGTTGCAGACGCTCAGTCAACTTGCTCTTGGACCGGCGTTGACTGTTCCAGTATGGCGGACGGCTTGCTTATTGTGGCCCATTGAAATATATGATATTACTATTTAACCCTCTGAATACGACGACGAACATACTGGCAAGTTCTGCTGGATTTTTCCTCATGACAGAGTAATACAACTTAAAATACGCCATCATTTTTGGCCACATAGACATGAGAGATAAGTCTTTACAAAGCGTCTCACAATAAAAACTAAATATTGTGCTTTTCGCTAAATAAAGAAAACAAACAGGATGCGTGTTCTCCCGTCTCTGTCAGAGAAGTCTGTTCTGAAATGCGTCTGAAAATGAATTGTAACTCAGCAAATACTTGCCACACAGACATGACAGATATGTCTTTAGAAAGCATTAAATGTGTTTTTAAATTAGTTTTTTAATTCTGTTTATGTAATCTGTTTGGAAAGAGAGAGACGTCAGTCGTTTGCCATCTGCCTCATTATCTGCTAATGTGGCCACGCCCAAGGAGAGCGCATTCAATTCGAAGGCAAATTCTGACTCTGTCCATGCATGTACAACTCACCCACATCAAGTTTAGTGAGATTTATGTACTTTACATCGTTTTGAGATGTGGTGAGGAATAATCCTGGAATAATTTACCTCAGAAGAAGAGCTGGTTTCATTTCGAGGAGAACAGATCCAGCCGAGGATTGTGACGGGTAGACCTACGTTTATTCTAATCACGATATAGATTAGTGTCTGTGAATATTAAACCGTTTAAATCCTGTTCTGTGTGTCTCTGTGTGAATGAATGGAGCTGATGTGGAGTTGGTTTACTACACATACTTACAGTAGTAAACACCATATTGGCTTTTCCCAAACTATATTGTTATACTAAATGTGTAATAAATTCTTAAATAAAACTACATCAAATGTCATAGACATAAGACTGTTTAGATAAGATTTCTTTGGCCTGTTTTGGACAGATTATTAAGGGTTTACTGTAATAGCCTAGTGTCACATCAATAACGCTTTTGTTCGTGAATTTCTGCTCAGATGCTATAAAAACAGTACCAGTCAAAAGTTTGGACACATTACTATCTGAATTAATGTTTTTGAAGTCTCTTATGCTCATCAAGCATGCATTTATTTGACCAAAACAAAATTCCATTTAAAATAGTGGTTTTCTGTTTTAATATACTGTATAAAAACAATAAGAAACACAGCAGTTTCCAATATTGATAATAAATCAGCATATCAGAATGATTTCTGAAGGATGTGACACTGATGACTGGAATAATGGCTGATAAAAATTCAGTTTTACATCATCAAAATACATTATATTTTAAAGTATATTAAAATAGAAAAACATTATTTTAAATTGTAATAATATTTCACTATTACAGTTTTTTTCTCTCTCTGTATTATTGATCAAATAAATGCAGGCTTTGTGAGTATGAGACTTAGTAATGTGTAATATATAATATATAAATTATAATAGGCCTACATAGGGTTTTGTTCACGTACTGTGCAATAATACATTTATGCATGATGTTTTCTGTTAAGAGTGGACATTACATTAAGGTTAATACAAATAGTTGCTATGATCCTGTTATCAGTATCCTCACAGATTTAGGAATGTGAAGTTTACCTATATCTTTGAAGAGGATTTATTTCCAGGTATAACTGTGTACTCAATGTGCATTTGGCTCTCACTTTATATTGTTAACTATATTCTAAATAAACTACAAAAAATATATTTATTTTGTCCTGTTTTGTCCTCATATTCTTTCTTATAGTTCCCCTCACATTCCTGACTCAAAGGCTCATTCATTATGCGGTTCTTTGTCTTCTCAGCTGGGAATCACAGCATTATTCATGATCGTTCACGCATCTTCACATATGGGCTTTGTAAACAAAAAGTGTCTTACAAAATTTAAATCAATATATTGTTTTATGTGAATGAGTAGGCATAATGATTCTCACATCAGTTTGAAGCAAAAACTCTAGGCATCAGCCACTAGTCTAAAGTCTTGTGGACCCATATTTACTGTGTGTTTTGTGGCCTTATTTCATTTACTTTTCTTTTTCAAAAATCATGCATAAATGTTATTCTCTCAAAAATTCAAGATTCAAGAGTTTTATTTGTCACATACACAGTTATATACAGAATACACAACCGGCAGTGAAATGTAAATGTAAATCTGTAGAATTATAAATAATCAAGTCAAGAGAAAAAAAAAGTAAAAAATAAGAATAAAGTGGAATAAAATAATTGAAGTAGACTGTACAGTGAGTAAACTGTAGACTTATAAATATGTGGTTAACAAATGTATAAAGAGTATAATGTGCAAACAACGTAACAACGAGAACAGAAAGTGCAGTGCAATGACAGTATGTATATCCTGAAGTGAAGTCACGTGGTGTTAAGTGACTGAATTCAGGAGTCTGATGGCCTGGGGGAAGAAGCTCCTCCTGAGTCTCTCAGTTTTGGCCATCAGGCTTCGGAAGCGCTTACCAGATGGCAGCAGCGTGAAATGAGGGTTTGCAGGGTGATTAGAGTCCTTGATGATCTTAGTAGCTCTACCTTTGCAGCGTTTGGTGTAGACGTCCTGCAGAGAGACGGGAGAGCTGACCCTGAGATACGCTCGGATAAGTGCACAACTCTTTGCAGGGCTTTGCGGTCATGACTGGTGCTGTTCCCATACCACGCTGTGATGCACTGAGTTAATACACTTTCTATCGCCCCTAAATAGAAAGTTTTCAGGATAGCTGGTGAAACCCTGAATTTCCTCAGCTGGCGCAGGTGGTACAGTCTTTGCCTGGCTTTTTTCACCTGTGTCTGAATGTGAGCAGTCCAGGTCAGGTCCTCGGAGATGTTTACACCCAGGTACTTGAAGCTGCTCACTCTCTACTGGTGACCCGCTGATCATGAGGGGGGAGTATGTCCGTTGCTGTCTCTTCCTGAAGTCCACAATCATTTCTTTGGTCTTGCCAACATTCAGAGAGAGACAGTTGTCCTGGCACCATGATGTTAGATGCTCCACCTCCAAGTATGCCGTCTCATTGTTGTTGGAGATGAGGCCCAGGACAACAGTATCATCAGCAAATTTGATGATAGAGGTGGAGCTGTGTGTGGACAAACAGTCATGTGTGTAGAGAGAGTAGAGCAGGGGACTCAGCCCTGTGGAGCTCCCACACTCAGGGTGATGGAGGTGGAGGTGAACTGGCCTATTCTCACCACCTGAGGCCTGCCAGTGAGGAAGTCCTCAATCCAGTGGCAGAGAGAAGGATTCAGGCCGAGATCCAGGAGTTTGGAGGTTAGCTTGATGGGAACTATGGTGTTAAAGGCTGAGCTATAGTCAATAAATAGCAGCCTTACGTAGTTCCCACTTTTGCTGTCGATGTGAGTGAGGGAGGAGTGGAGGACATGAGAGATGGCATCTTCAGTCGATCTATTGGGACGATAGGCAAACTGAAGAGGGTCCAAAGTGTCAGGAATGAAGGCGCAAATGGTGTTTTTAATGAGTCTCTCAAAGACCTTCATGACTATAGACGTGAGAGCCACTGGACGATAGTCATTTAGGCAAGAGGGTTTACTGTTCTTAGGGACAGGGATGATGGTGGATTTTTTGAAGGAGGTGGGGACCACAGATGTAGCGAGGGACTCATTAAAGATAGATGTAAACAACCCGGCGAGCTGATCAGCACAGGACCGTAGAACACGACCTGAAATACCATCCGGCCCGGCAGCTTTCCTGATGTCCACACGCTTGAGTGCTCTCCGAACTTCATCCTCTGAGACAGAGATCATGTGGTTGTTGCTGCTCTGAGTAATTTCCTCTAACGCGCCACTTGGCAGAGTCGCGTTGCCGCGGTTACAGTCAAAGCGAGCGTAGAAAGAGTTTAACTCATTCACAAGTGACGGATCAGCGCTCACCTCTGCAGAGGATTTAGATCCAAACGAGCAGATGGACCTCAGACCTTGCCACATGAGCCGCGAGTCGTTGAGTTGGAAAAGAGACTCCACTCGGTCTTTATATTGGAGCTTTGCGGCTTTAACTGCACGCCGCAGAGCATAACAGGATGATTTGTATTCATTCATATTCCCTGAAAGGAGACCGGCGTTGTAAGTGGCAGTGCGTGCGTTCACTGCCACGCGGATTGAATTGTCCACCCACGGTTTCTGATTTGAGAAGGACGTTATTATTATTGTTTGCGTGGCTTGCTCTGTAAGTGTGTTGATGAAGCAAAGCACCACGTCTGTGAACTCGTTTACGTCGGCTGAACTCGCTCGGAACATGTCCCAATCCACATCGTCCAGAGCTGCCTGAAGCGCGGTCTCTGAATGGGCTGACCAACGCTTAACTTCCCGCCTCACCGGGGGTTCCTGAACGAGCTTTTGTTTGTATTCGGGAGTGAGGAAAATGGTGGCATGATCCGATTTGCCAAACGCTGGAAGTGACCGCGCTTTATAGGCGTTCTTGAACGGAGAGTAGCAGTGATCCAGCGTGTTTGCTCCTCGTGTAGGACAGGAGACGTGCTGGTGAAAGTTTAGCAGGACTTTCTTTAGGTTTGCTTTGTTAAAATCGCCCGCGACAATGAATGCCGCGTCGGGATGTTTGTTTATGACGCCGCTGGCAACATCATGAAGGCCAGATAAAGCCAGCGCTGTGTCTGCCTGCGGTGGGATGTAAACAGCGGTCGCGACAACTGCAGAAAACTCCCTCGGCAGATAGAATGGGCGGCAAATGATTGTTAAATGTTCCAGATGAGGTGAGCAGGACCGCGAGAGAATGGTGATGTTCCTGGGATCGCACCATTTCTTGTTGATCATGAAGCATACTCCACCGCCTTTGGATTTACCGGCCTCGGCTGTTCTGTCTATCCGAAAAACAGAGAAGTTCTCCGACGGCATCACAGCTGTGTCCGGGACTGCGGGCGTGAGCCATGTTTCGGACAAACAAAATATGTTGCAGTCTCTCATGTCCCGTTGAAAACTTATCCTGGCTCTAAGATCGCCCATCTTATTATCCAAGGATTGAACATTTGCCAGAAGAATGCTCGGAAGAGGAGGACTGAATGCCCTTTTCCTCAGTCTGTTTCGGATACCAGCGCGTTTCCCACGGTGTTTCTTGGTTCTACGCCGCCGGCTCTGTCCATTGTTCAACTCGGCGTTCCGAAGAATCTCAGATGGCCACAGAGTATCGGCGAAAGTGTCCTGAAACAGTCCAGTGTAGAGGTAACCAATGTCCAAAAGAGTTTTGCTGTCATAGTAGATCAATGCAGATGATAAGTTTGTAAAAATTGAGAGTAAAAGAAAGTAAAATAGTAAATAAAAGCACAGTCTTCGCGGAGCGACCTGAACGGCGACCGAACACGGCGGCGCCATTTTAAAAGCATGGCGTGTACATGTACAAGCATGTACATGCATGTTGATCACATATTATGGTAGCCCAGTTTGTGCTGAATACAGTGTAATGACACTTTTGTCATTAATGTGCTGAAAAAAGCACAAATGCCAGAGCATGTCAAAACTTCTAAAGGGCCCCAAAACTGGCTCAGGCCCCTAGGGGTTAACTTTGATCTATAAAATTTTTTTTTAAATTATGTGTCCTTTCTTTCTTAGGACATTGTTTTTTTTATCAGCATGGGCGAGGCAGAATAGATAATGGATGGAAAGTGGATGGAAAAGGTGGAAGTGAGTGTTTGGCATGCTGGGGGTGACACACCAAGGAGACAAATCAGCAAAACCAGTTTAGTGTTAATTTTTAATTTAGTCTTAGTCTTGTGCCAAATGTCCTTGTTAGTTTTAGTTATATTTAGTCATTCACATTTTTTTTTTTTTTTTTTTGGTTAGTCAAGTTTTAGTCGACTAAGTGTCTCATTATTTTAGTCTAGTTTTAGTCAAAGGAAAACTGTATGTACATGTGCACTTAGGCTACATGTAATTGTTAAACTTGATTTCCTTACATATAAATTAGCTTTTATGCCTAATTACATTCATTTTTATTATGATATAAATGCCCATACACGCATAAATAAGTTACATAAAATATATATAACCTGCATAATGTATGTGCCACAACACCATAGCTAACTGGTTGATTTACAGTGTAGATTCCTAAAATCAGCATTAGCTTATGAGACTTATTAGTCTGTGCGCGTTCCTGTGATGAGTGCGAGCCGTCAGCACCATAGACATGTATACGCATCTATGGTCAGCACTGACTCAGCAGCCCCTCACGCAATGTTGTCATGACAACCACTGCACAATATTCACGTCAGGAGGTTTTATTATTAGTGTTATTTCTTATCTTATACCTTATTGAAAAGACGAGAGTCGCGTTTGTTTCCGTTGAGCCTGATTTCTCAAAATGATGTGTGTATGTGCGTGCGTGTGTGTGCTTATCCTGGGTACCATGGCAACAGTGCGAGTTAAAGTAAGCTTGAGCGCCGGCGCCCGCTGGCAGCTCGCACTGATCACAGGAAAGCTCAAAAACGTATAGTGTATGCCTCCTGAACACTTTCCATATATGGCGCACGTCTCACTGTATCATTGCGTGATACTTTTGTATATTTTTTGTAATGTTTTAGCCTGGTCGCTATTCACTGCCATTATAGGAAAGAGCGTGTGCATTTTCTGCTTTTTTACAAAATTCCTGCTTTTGAGGTCTGAAAAAGATAGAAGGACATAGGGCATTGGAACAACAGCAGGGTGAGTAAACGATGGCTTTATTTTCATTTCAGGGTGAACTATCCTACGGTTAACTTACCTGAATGTGTGGGTGATTAGCCTTTAGATGTCGCTTAAGGTTGGTGGTGTTTTTCCTCTATTTTTTTGTCCGCAGTGCTTCCCATCAGTTATAATGACACATTCTGACTTTTTGTCAATATCATTGTACGTGCAATGCGACCAAATATCGAGCCTCTTCCTTCTACCTAGCATGTCGTCGGCGCTCATGTTCGCTACTGTCTATGGGCGTTGTTCTTTTGCTCCATGTAGTTTTGTGTTGCAGCCACAGGATGGTTAAGGAGACCTGTGCTTGAGCAACAGCGCAAACTCATTCAGAAT
Organism: Paracanthobrama guichenoti; assembly: GCA_018749465.1. Classification (NCBI taxonomy): domain Eukaryota; kingdom Metazoa; phylum Chordata; class Actinopteri; order Cypriniformes; family Gobionidae; genus Paracanthobrama; species Paracanthobrama guichenoti. The sequence continues at coordinate 26,535,485 of CM031946.1, read as the reverse complement.
ATTTTGAAGGCGAATATTCTATTCCATGATGAAAAAGTAGAGACGATTGTAGATGAAAATTAAGAGATTTTATCTTAGTTTTTATTTTATGCAAAACATTTTAGTCTCGTCTTTTTTCCGTCAACAATAATGCATGTTAATTTACTCTTAGCGTTTTTGGACATTGGTGCAGTCTCGTCATTGTCTCGTCTTAGTCATGGAAAAAATGGTCGTTGACGAACATATTTAGTCTCGTCCCGTCTGACGAAATTAACACTAAACCAGTTCTCCACTAAGTTGAAAGGAGGACCAGAAGAGAACTGATTCCACTCATAGCTCACTATGACGAGAGGTTCCATCATTATCAGTGATGAGTGGAGGGCTTACAGACATGCTCTGCCCCAGCTAGGTTACAGGCATTATAGCATAAACCACAACCTAGACAGGAGCTCATACCAAACACACCGAGAGGGCCTGGAGAACCTATAAGGAGAATGTGTGGAGGCTCAGGGGAAGAATGATTGGTGGACCACCTTGCAGTTATTGAATGGCATGAATGGCTGGCAAAAGAACAGCACAGTGGATTCCTAGGTCATTTCATTCATGACATTGGAAAACTGTATAGATCATAGGCATAATTTGCGGGTGGGACATTCGTGCCCATATTAACAGTGCACACATGTTCAAACTGCACACGGATCCAGTCCGGCAATGCATTCCAGAAAGGGTTTGTCATTTTTGCATTTTGCATGGGAACCACGGTTTTTGCACCAAAATAAACACCCTGGACTGAATATTCTTTTTCCTGAACATTGATTTTACACCTTCATAGTACAGAATCAGATCGCTTGAAGGAGAGCGAAACTCCAGCGCTCAGGCAGTGTTCAGCTAGTATCCATGCTAAACTTATACTTACCCTTTAACACACAGACCAGCGAGTAAGAATTTATTATCCAGTGGCTAATGATAGATATCATCACCCAGAGTGAAGTTTTACTCTAATGTTACTCTTATTGTAGAGAGTTGTGACAAAAGACAAAACTACACTGCTCATTCACAGGCACCCGAAACATGCAGACTTCATATTTAAATTGCAGTTTGAATTCCGAGATTCCATCCGTTTCTTCTGTATCAAGGAAATCACATGGCTCTTACTACTAGTATATGCTCCTAGTGCTTCGCCGGCGGGGTATTTTTCAAAAAACAGAACTGGTTATCAATTTCCAACCCTACCCCTGGCAATAAAAAAAAAAACCACATCATCCAAGAAATGCTGTATGGAAGAGCTCACATTTTTGGGGCAGACTGCTGTAACTTCTCACAGCTCATCCTCGTTTCTGATGCTGCTGGCCTCACAAGCATCTGCTCCACTCTCATACACATCTTACATAAAAACACCTCCCTTCAGAAGATGCCCAGATGCAGTGTGACCCCCCTGCCTTAGGTTGCCCTCTGTCTGGCCAAAGAGGACCTTACCCGTCTTTGAGGAATCACCTCATGCACACTGGTAACCGCTCTTTCCCATTACGAGATTTCTTCAATAGACTCAGGTGTTTTCTGGAGCTTAGGGAAAAGTGCATTCAAGAGTCATCACAGCCATTTGGACTGCCTAGTGTTAAAACAGTGAGACAGGTTAATTACTTTGTTTTTTTTTTTGTTTTTTTTTAAGTAAGGGCTTCAGAGAAGAGCTGCGCACAGCGCTTGCTCTCTTCCGTATATCATGACATTACTGTTAATCATACCCATACCTAAATATTTTTAATCTAAAACTCACTTTTTATCAAATTTCACAGTACTCAGACCATGTTGACAGTACAGTTGACATACAAATATGTTTTTTTGTGTGTTTGATCAATTCAACAACACTGTAAAGTCTTTAAGTATGTAGAAATATGTAGAAGTGATAAATTGCATTGTATACACTTTTAATATTATTGTTTTGGAATTAGCCATTTTAAATTACCTTCATTTAGGTTTACTAATTTTTGCATTTTTAATATATACACTCACCTAAAGGATTATTAGGAACACCGGTTCAATTTCTCATTAATGCAATTATCTAATCAACCAATCACATGGCAGTTGTTTCAATGCATTTAGGGGTGTGGTCCTGGTCAAGACAATCTCCTGAACTCCAAACTGAATGTCAGAATGGGAAAGAAAGGTGATTTAAGCAATTTTGAGCATGGCATGGTTGTTGGTGCCAGACGGGCCGGTCTGAGTATTTCACAATCTGCTCAGTTACTGGGATTTTCACGCACAACCATTTCTAGGCTTTACAAAGAAGGAAAAAACATCCAGTATGCAGCAGTCCTGTGGGCGAAAATGCCTTGATGATGATAGAGGTCAGAGGAGAATGGGCCGACTGATTCAAGCTGATAGAAGAGCAACTTTGACTGAAATAACCACTCGTTACAACCGAGGTATGCAGCAAAGCATTTGTGAAGCCACAACACGCACAACCTTGAGGCAGATGGGCTACAACAGCAGAAGACCCCACCGGGTACCACTAATCTCATCATCACTACAAATAGGAAAAAGAGGCTACAATTTGCACAAGCTCACCAAAATTGGACAGTTGAAGACTGGAAAAATGTTGCCATAATGTTGCCAAGCATTCTTTAGAAATGTTGGCCCATATTGATAGGATAGCATCTTGCAGTTGATTCAAGATTCAAGAGTTTGATGGAGATTTGTGGGATGCACATCCAGGGCACGAAGCTCCCGTTCCACCACATCCCAAAGATGCTCTATTGGGTTGAGATCTGGTGACTGTGGGGGCCATTTTAGTACAGTGAACTCATTGTCATGTTCAAGAAACCAATTTGAAATGATTCAAGCTCTGTGACATGGTGCATTATCCTGCTGGAAGTAGCCATCAGAGAATGGGTACATGGTGGTCAGAAACAATGCTCAGGTAGGCCGTGGCATTTAAACGATGCCCAATTAGCACTAAGGGGTCTAAAGTGTGCCAAGAAAACATCCCCCACACCATTACACCACCACCACCAGCCTGCACAGTGGTAACAAGGCATGATGGATCCATGTTCTCATTCTGTTTACACCAAATTCTGACTCTACCATCTGAATGACTCAACAGAAATCGAGACTCATCAGACCAGGCAACATTTTTCCAGTCTTCAACTGTACATGCAGACGCAGAACGTGTGCTAGCTGGCAGTCGGATGTAGTCCTTTCGGTGTATGTACAGCTTTTTTGCCCCGACACAGCAGATGACACGAGGCGACATCACATCAGTTTTCATCTTTCTTTGGCGTTGGTTTGGTGTGCACCTGGGCTACCTGTTGATTTCTTACTGCTGTCATTTCTGTTTCGCGTTTATTTTGTTAATGAGAGGATTTATTTAAATGCAACTCCTAGCAGCATTGGTGGCCTGCTCAGGTATTTCCAACAACTTTTTACCCCTAAGCGAAGAAAGAAAAAGACAAAAATAGGGGTCTTGAGGGCTGGTGAAATAATTCTCCCCAGTGTGAACTCTTATGTCAAGTCACCTTTATTTCAATAAAGTTTTATACAATATGGACTGCATCAAAGCAGCTTCACAGAGATAAACCAGAAAATAGCAGAATCAATTATGGAAACCCTATGGAGCAACAGATTCTGCTGTAAAGCAGCTCTAAAAGACAATAGTGTCGTTATTTAGTTCAAGTCTGTTCAGATCAATAACAGTGTGATGTAATCAATTTAATACAATTCAGTTATATATATATATATATATATAAAAAAAAGTTCTACATGAGACACTAATGTAGTTATTCAGTTAGAATCAGTTTAATGTTGACCAGTGTAATATCAGTGTCCATAGCTGTATAGCAACTAAGCTCTACTTGTCTGTAGAGGCTTTCCCACCGGAGGAACATTTTCATAGTTTCTAGAACTAAGACTGTGTGTCCACCAAAGCGTTTTTTCACGTGGCTGGCTGGCGTATTCAATTGTTTTCGATGGGAGCGCCACGTTTTTAGAATGTCATGAGCGTAACGAGGCGCTGAGCGAGTATTTCACGCTCAAGCACTGAGCATTCAGCGTTTTTTACTAGTCGCCGAGAGTTGAAGAATGTTCAACTGAGTAAAACGCAGTGCTCACTCACTTGTCACCCAGCCGTCCAATCAGAGTGGAGGAGGGGCGGGACAAATACAGCACAGACCAACCGCCACATCCGGCTTGTACAATGTCAACAGATGAAAACAAGCAGCATAATAACGGAACAAAATAATTTAAAACAACAACCAGAGCAAATACTTTCATTTCACAGACAGTTTGTTTCTATATAAAATGTGATACTAGTAACACTTCTGCGGATATTCCGTATCATAACAAGCAAAAAGTCTCAACTGCGCAGCCAAAACTGCACACACTTTTGGTGGACACGCGGCCTAATGGTTCTATTTTAGTTCTAGGAACTTAATTAGCTCCTACTTCAGAGTAGGGTATAACCCAACACAATAGGAACTACCAGTGATGTAAGTCTACGCTGATTGGCCGGACGCTGGCGAAACACCAGTAACTGCCATTAAAAAACAAAACAAAACAAAAAAAAACAGTGTACACACAGATTATAGCATATACATTTACTCCACAAACTAACTCTATAAACAGGAAAACAGTAATAGATGGTCCTCTCAACCTTTACACTAAAGAGAAAATCCAACACAACTTTAAGGGGACCAAATGAAACATGATTACGTATTTCTGCTCAGCTAATGACATTGGGCATCAATCACACAGCAAATGCTAATACTTTTTCATATACTGTCTACTTCCTTTGTATAACAATTCTATCTGATAACATATTAAACAGGACGTTCTCAGCGCTGTCAAAATAAAAGTTTGCTGCGCAGTCAGAACAAAAGCCGCAACAGCAATCAAAGCTTACATCACTTCAGAGTTCCTACTGGCAACAAGGAAAATGGCCCTAGGGGAACCATTAGTTCTCAGTGGCTAGAACTACCCGGTGTGAAAGGGGCTTAAATGAGTTAGGGTTAGGTTAGGGTTAGGGTTAGGTTAGGTTGGGTTAGGGTTACTCCATACTGTTGGCATGTGTAAGGGTTCTATATTCAGTGTGAATTCTCATATGGACTCCAGGGTTCCATGTTAAGTAAAACTCCCTCAACACTGCTGACGTGTAAAGCCAGGTGCACACTACGATTTATAATAGCCCTTTACAATTGTTGCTTGTCAAACTGTACAAACATGATCCTCGTTGTAAACCATGCCAGGCTGTACGACAGTAGAGACGCATTAAAAACTGATGAACACAAGAAAACTTGTCCAGTTTTACATCAATCAAATGACATGTTCAGTGACAAAGCGCTGCATTACACGTGGGATTTAAATGGTGTCTATAAAGAAATCTCTAACATTACTCTTACGATGACCGTCAAATTGTCTGTTTTTCAAGACAGCCATGACCAAAAGTAAAGTCACACTGCAGGACTGGGAGTCAAATCTTCTGACACTGCCAGAATTTCGTCGGAGGTAAAATTTGATCGCAGCGGTCATTAATCAGCTTTTTGTGAACATGTCAAACTAATGATCAAAGATTTATGATTTTTAATCCAATCTTTTAGGATTTGTCGCAGACGGCCAAATCATGGCCAAAATCGTACAGTGTGAACACGGCTTAAGTCTTCTCTCCAGTGTGAAGTCTCATGTGCCTGTTAAGGCTTCCTTTATGATTAAAACTTAGTCCACACTGTTGGCAGTTGAAGGGACACTTTCTAGTGTGAACTCTCATGTGGACGGTAAGGTTTCCATGCTGATGAAAACTTTTTCCACACTGAGGGCAGATGTAAGGCTTCTCTCCAGTGTGAATTCTCATGTGCCTGTCAAGACTTACTTTACGAGTGAAACTTTTTCCGCACTGCTGGCAAGTAAAAGGGGTCTCCCCAGTGTGAGTATTCATGTGGGCTTTAAGGATTCCATATTGAGCAAAACTCTTTCCACACTGAGGGCAGGTGTAAGGCTTTTCTCCAGTGTGAACTTTAATGTGCCAGTTAAGGCTTCCTTTATGAGTGAAACTCTTTCCACACTGTTGGCATGTATAAGGCTTCTCCCCAGTGTGAATTCTCATGTGGTATTTAAGATCTACTTTTCTGTTATAACATCTTCCACACTGTTGGCAGGTGAAGGGACTCTCTCCATTGTGTATTCTCTTGTGGACTTTAAGGTCTACACGCAGAGCAAAACTCTCTCCACACTGTTGGCATGTGTAAGGGATCTCTCCATTGTGAATTCTCATGTGGACTTTAAGGTCTAAATATTGAGCAAAACTCTCTCCACATTGTTGGCACGTGTGAGGCTTCTCTCCAGTGTGAGTTCTAATGTGTCTGTTAAGGCTTCCTTTGTGATTGAAACGTTGTCCACACTGTTGGCAGGTGAAGGGACACTTTCTAGTGTGAACTCTCATGTGGACGGTAAGGTTTCCATGCTGATGAAAACTTTTTCCACACTGAGGGCATGTGTAAGGCTTTTCTCCAGTGTGAATTCTTATGTGCCTGTCAAGACTTATTTTACGAGTGAAACTTTTTTCACACTGTGGACAGGTAAAAGGGGTCTCCCCAGTGTGAATTTTCATGTGGGCTTTAAGGTTTCCATGTTGAGCAAAACTTTCTCCGCACTGTTGGCATGTGAAAGGCTTCTCTCCAGTGTGAATTCTCATGTGAACATTAAGGTTTCCACGTTGATTAAAACTCTCTCCGCACTGTTGGCATGTGAAAGGCTTCTCTCCAGTGTGAATTCTCATGTGCGTGGTAAAGTTTACTTTTAGATTGAAACTCTTTCCACACTGAGGGCATGTGTAAGGCTTTTCTCCAGTGTGAATTCTTATGTGCCTGTCAAGATATACTTTACGAATGAAACTTTTTCCACAGTGTTGGCAGGTGAACGGGGTCTCCCCAGTGTGTATTCTCATGTGGACTTTAAGGTTTCCATGTTGAGCAAATCTCTTTCCACACTGAGGGCATGTGTAAGGCTTTTCTCCAGTGTGAATTCTTACGTGCCTGTCAAGATATGCTTTACGAGTGAAACTTTTTCCACAGTGCTGGCAGGTGAAAGGGCTCTTCTCAGTGTGAATCCTTGTATGAACTTTAAAGGTTTTCATGTTTTTTTTAGCTTTGTTTTGTGTTAAAGACTTTTCAGTCTGTGAACAACATAAAGATTTTTCTCCAGCTATGAAATCATGAGGACTCTCATTTTGTTCTTTCTCTTCAATTTCGTTGAGTACTTTCTCCTCTTTCATTGCCATTGGGTCTAAGGTGAAAAAAAGGAACAAACAAATCAAATTTAACCCCAGTTTAATGGCACAATACAACAGACATCAAAACATTTAGATATGTAATGCATAGTGCCTGTGTCTTACTTGCCCCAATACACATGCCGGAAAACTCTGGCCCTTGAAATCCCCTTTCCTGCAGAGTTTAGCTCCAACCCTAATCAAACACACTTGTACATGCTAATAAATGTCTCTTGTATTATTCGAAAGCTAAAGGCATGTGAGTTTTATCAAGGTTGGAGCTAAACTCAGCATTTGAGAATCACTACTCTTCACAATATTGCTAACTCTTACCTTTTCTTTAGCCCTCATATGGTGTTTGGGGTCTATATGACCCCAATCAATTTTCGCTTAGTTAATAAACATGGTTCCCATGGTTATCTCAGTTGCATAAAATTGTCACTTTTCACTGCACTTTTCAATTGTCACTGCATAAAATTGTCACAGTTTTTTGATTCAACTGTTCTAAAGGTGATGACCCCAAATTGAAAATGAATGGGAAGAGCCTGTTCATATATGCTTATTGCTGTTTATTTTTTGTTGGTTTTATTTACTTTATAAAATTTCTTATTCTAAAAATATTCTGTCAAACTAGTACTTTTGTTCATCTTCGGAACACAAAATGAATGAGACCTTTCTATTCCTCCACTGACAGTCTATGCAACTACCACTTTGATGCTTCAAAGAGTTCAAAAAGAGATTGTAAAACTTATCCTTATGTATTGATCGGTTTAGTCCGAAGAGAAATTATCACTTTATTTGAACAACATACTGAATTTAGGCTTTTATTCACATATAAACATAGATCAGTGGACATAAACTGAAGCTCAACCATACATACTTGACGTACGAAAATGAACTTAACTGGTTCTTACGGAAGCACAAACATGCTGCGTAACATGAGAATGAATCTCATTGCTTCTTGCGGAAGCTCAAACATGCTGCATAACATGAGAATGAATCTCATTGCTTCTTGCAGAAGCTCAAACGTGCTGCGTAAAACAAGAATGAACCTCATTGGTTCTTGCAGAAGCTCAAACGTGATAACATGAGAATGAATCTCATTGCTTCTTTCGGAAGCTCAAACGTGATGCATAACACAAGAATCAACCTCATTGTTTTTTTCAGAAGCTCAAACGTGCTGTGTAACAAGAATGAACCTCATTGGTTCTTGCAGAAGCTCAAACGTGCTGCATGCAGAAGCTCAAACGTGATGCGTAACATGAGAATGAACCTCACTGGTTCCTGTGAAAGCTCAAACGTGCTGCGTAACAACAATGAACCTCATTGGTTTTTGCAGAAGCTCAAACGTGATGCGTAACAAGAATGAACCTCATTGGTTCTTGCAGAAGCTCAAACGTGCTGCGTAAAACAAGAATGAACCTCACTGGTTCTTGCAAAAGCTCAAACGTGCTGCGTAACAAGAATGAACCTCATTGGTTCTTGCAGAAGCTCAAACGTGCTGCGTAACAAGAATGAACCTCATTGGTTCTTGCAGAAGCTCAAAAGTGCTGCGTAAAACAAGAATGAACCTCATTGGTTCTTGCAGAAGCTCAAACGTGCTGCGTAAAACAAGAATGAACCTCATTGGTTCTTGCAGAAGCTCAAACATGCTGCGTAAAACAAGAATGAACCTCATTGGTTCTTGCAGAAGCTCAAACGTGATAACATGAGAATGAATCTCATTGCTTCTTTCGGAAGCTCAAACGTGATGCATAACACAAGAATCAACCTCATTGGTTCTTGCAGAAGCTCAAACGTGCTGCATGCAGAAGCTCAAACGTGATGCGTAACATGAGAATGAACCTCACTGGTTCCTGTGAAAGCTCAAACGTGCTGCGCAACAAGAATGAACCTCATTGGTTCTTGCAGAAGCTCAAACGTGATGCGTAACATGAGAATGAACCTCACTGGTTCCTGTGAAAGCTCAAACGTGCTGCGTAACAAGAATGAACCTCATTGGTTCTTGCAGAAGCTCAAACGTGATGCGTAACAAGAATGAACCTCATTGGTTCTTGCAGAAGCTCAAACATGCTGCTTGCAGCTCAAACGTGCTGCGTAACAAGAATGAACCTCATTGGTTCTTGCAGAAGCTCAAACGTGATGCGTAACAAGAATGAACCTCATTGGTTCTTGCAGAAGCTCAAACGTGCTGCGTAACAAGAATGAACCTCATTGGTTCTTGCAGAAGCTCAAACGTGCTGCGTAAAACAAGAATGAACCTCATTGGTTCTTGCAGAAGCTCAAACGTGCTGCGTAAAACAAGAATGAACCTCATTGGTTCTTGCAGAAGCTCAAATATGCTGTGTAACAAGAATGAACCTCATTGATTCCTGCAGAAGCTCAAATATGCTGTGTAACACACGAAAATGAACCTCATTGATTCTTGAAGAAGCTCAAAAATTATACGTAACACGAGAATGAACCTCATTGATTCTTGAAGAAGATCAAACATGATGCGTAACACGAGAATGAACCTCACTGGGTCTCCCACGTCAAGCGAAAATTCTCGAGCTTCCATTTACCATAACTGATGTGTGAGTTGATGAATGTATAAATGTGAATAAAACATACGTTTCTAATGTTTCTCCTGATTTTCACGCTAGTGTTGTTGATTAAGTCAGTGCTGTTTCAACTGGCTTTAAACTAAATTACATCACAGAGATTTGCAGCGTGTACCGGAGACCTCTACGCTGAACCCGCGCTCACTGGCTGTGTAGTGGTTGTGTGATCAAGACACTCAGCAAGTAAACACATTAGTGAGCTTGCAAGTATACACAAGTAGCGCTGTTTCGTTCCGCTTTTGGCACGTAAAATTTAGTACTGCGTGGCGAACCACATATAATATATTTTAATAGACAAGCTGCGGGCTGTTTGAAATTTATCCCCGGGCTGCACTTGGCCTGCAGGCTGGACTTTGGACACCCCTGTTTTAAACACTAGAAGGTAAACATATATTTTAGGATGTTAATTTATTTTTTATGGACAGATAGGCCTTATTTTTGCAGTGTAAATAATTGTATGACTCAGAACATCAGGCAGAACATTTAAAAAACAATAGCTGCAAGCAGCAATTAACGGGGCCAAGCACAAACACACGAGAAGTCATGCCAACATGGCTGGGAGCATCAGACCAACTGCAACAATGCAGAATTAAAACAACAATCATTTTAGTACAATAATTACTCATTTTATTTAATGGTTTATCGCTTTTGACCAATAGGTGGCGCTGTGACCAAATTGATGTGGTGTGGTCAGAGTGAGACCACAATGACACATGCAAAGTTTGGTGTCAATGTGTTCAAGCATTGCAGAGATACAGCCTCAAGAGTTGTTTTGGCATCATGCCACCAACTTAGTCGATGTGTTACACAAAAATGGCTGTCTATCTTAGACTATGCCGTCATAGTCTGAAGATGTTACGCTTAGATTTTGGTGAACATCGGACCAACTGTCTAGGAGTTCGAAAAATAGGTTTTTAAATAAAAGAAAATTGGCAGACAAGAAATTCTGCAGACTATGGCAAAATTGCCATCTATGTTCTCGGCATGACCCAAGGAATCTATTAAGACCAGTTTCATTACAATAGGCACATTTTTTTTTACCTCAAGGTGGCATTGGCACAAAACTTTTTGAGTACTGTCAGAGCATGATGCCGAAGAAACATACAGAGTTTTGTAAAGGTACACCAATGTGTTCTTAAAATATAACATTTTACGGCAACATTTTAAATGGCAGATGCCTAAAATGGCCGATATGGGAAAATAACACAAAATTTGGTCAGAATACACCAATGGCTAGTTTCCACCGAGCTGTACGGTTCAGTACGGTATGCAATTTCTGCCATTTCCATTGTCAGAAGTTGTGAATGGTACCAATTCTGAACCGAACCACTTTTTTGGGACCCTTCCGTTGGGGTACCTAGCACAGTAGTTCGGTACTAATGGGTGGAGCTAGACTTACTGCAGAACGTGCATATCTCACCATTTCCTTCAAACTCTAACCTTCAAATACAGTATTTTACACAATATTGGGGAGATCACAGAAGGAGTTATGATTAGGCTACTGTCTGTCTGTGCACGACACCAACAATGGCACCTGTTGTTGTTCAAACCGGCCAATGGACCGTTCGATCACCGAGCGAATCAATGGGTTTTTTGTAAGAAAAATATCCATATTTAAATCTTTATAACAAAGTAAGATATCTAGCTTCTAGCAGACCACCTTCCGTATTCAACTTACGCAGAAAGTGTAACGCCTCTCGCAGTTCAAAATGCTTACGCTACATTCTAGTGATGCGTCACGCCAGTTACGCTTTTACCCTATGTTGAACACGGAAGGCGGTCTGCCGGAAGCTAGATATTTTACTTTATAAAGTTTTAAATAAGGATATTTTTCAAAAAAACCCATTGATTCACAAAGACAAAAAGCCTTTATTAACCCCCCGGAGCCATGTGGAGTATGTTTATTATGGATGAATGTGCTTTTTTTGAGCTTCAAACTCATTGGACCTCGTCACTGCCATTATAAAGCTTGGAAGCGTCAGGATATTTATTAATATACCGACTGTGTTCGTCAGAAAGAAGAAAGTCATTATACACCTAGGATGTCTTGAGGGTGAGTAAATCATGGGGTACTTAGAGTGAACACGTTAATGAGAATGACTAATTTAAATGTGTATATCAGATGTAAATCATTACTTTGCTCACTCCAGTAAAAGTGTGCGTACGCACCGTCTAGACTAGTGTTTCTCAACGGGGGTGTTCGGAGAACATCGCTTTTACATTTATTCCGTTTACACATGTGAATGTAATATTTTCCCACCAACATTACCATGTTCACGTGGTGAGAAAAATGGGGATTTGATATGGTCTTAAAAAAAAAAAAAAAATCAAGTGTGTGGACAGCCTAACTCTTTCGAGTGTAAAGTTGATCATTCACATTTCAAGGTTTACCCAACACAAAATAAATGTTTTCGTTACATACTGTTGCATAACTATTTGATTGAAATGAATGATTTTCATTGTTTTTAATTCAGAAATAGATATTGGGTTTAAGGTTACACATAATGGCCTAGTTTCACAGACAACTTGTATTAAATGAGGATTAGGCCTTACTTCAATTAGACATTTAAGTAGCTTTTATAAACATTACTGGTGTGCATCTTGAGAAAAAACAATGGCACTGACATATTTCAAGATGTCATTGCAAGTTGCTTTTAATTAAAACAGCTCAAACATGCATTGTAGTCTGGGACACGCTTAAGCCTTGTCTGTGAAACCGAGGAATAATTATTTAGTTTAGACTAATTCTATATTATTTTCTCTTAATTTAATGTGTGTCATAATAATGAATGACCAGCATGGAGGTGGGATCTTCTCTGGTTCACATGAAGGCAGCATTATTAGCATGTGTCAGGTCACGTGATCTCAACATGTCTTTACACGTTGTCAATCATTTCAGTAGAGCTGGACATTTTAATAAGGATCCAATTATTGAGTTCAGCTTTGAGAATGAAAACCAACCTGTTTGTTCCTCAGTTTGTTCTTGTTTCACTCCGAATGTTTCTTCAATCGTCACGTCTTCTTGTTTCACACTGAATACTTCTTCAATCTTCATGTCTTCAGCCTCCTCTTTAATAAACGCCATCTTTATTACAGTGTGTCACGTGGATCTCAGTTGCTTCAGCAGGGGTTTATCTGTGTTTGTCCTGTTTAAAATGAGAATAATTAACAGAAAGAAACATTAATCCAAACTGAATCTCTGAGTGTGGTAATACAGTTGTCACTGATAAGAGAGTCAGTCAGAGTGAGAGTTAATGGACTTAAATCACCTGATTAGACTAAAAACACTCAAAACTAACACTTCAATATAATAAAATAACACAATTTATAGACTAATGAAAGCTCATGTTTAGGCATTTATGATTTTGTGGGAACACATTTAATAGCGCTTTCATGAAACCATGTTCTATTGGTTTGTTGTCATTACGGGTTTGTGTTTCTGTTGCATGATTTACACTGTTTTGAGCAGCGTGCGATTCGAATCAGTGAATCACTTCGCGAAGCATTTGGCTCAATTGACTCGGGAGTTTTCCATCGTCGTTTCTCCATCACAATTCATGTTCATGATAAACTGATTCACGATAAAGGGAGAGAAATGAGATGTTCTGTGAAGAAGTGTTGATGTGCTTTACTCATAAAACATCCCTTATGAAAATGAACCATGGGTTTACTGCAAATAAAAAAAATAAAAAACATGGTAACCACAAATTAACCATGGTTTTGCTACTCTAACCATAGTTTAACCATTTGTGGTAAAACTGTGGTTATATAAATGATAATCAATTAGCCAAAAAAAAAAAAAAAAAAACATGGTTACTACACTTTTACTATAATAAAACCATGGTTATTTTTCGTAAGGGGTAACGTTAATACATTTTAGATAAAGCATAAATATGCTACATTCAATAGTAAGCAACTCCATTTTGTGAAACTGAAAAGTTGATTGAACGGTTTATATCGGTTCAAATGCTTTAAACAAACCTTTCTTCAGTCAAACCACAGCAGACGCACGAGCGCGGCTCAGCCTTATGACGTCACACCACCACACCAAAATAAAAGTCCTGCTACATGCGCAAAAGAGCACGTACATTTACATAGAACAACGTATTACCAAATAATAAGAGATAACAGAAATTCGGAGTTTAATGTATTGTTGAAAAACATATTTAAATGTTTGCTGTCCAATGCTGAAAATATCAGGAAACTTCCAAAGAGTGAGAGATTTTGTCTAAAAGGAAACACTGTAACGTTTGAGAGAAGACACCATTTTATACCAAAAGTAAATTAGTGTTTTTCCTCATTTACAAAAAAAAAGTGGACAAATAAAGTTCACTGGAGTCTTAAACCCCCCCGACTGAATACACTTCATGCCACACAATACCATTACTCAGTTATATTTCAGCATCAACTTACATTGATAAACACATAGTGAACATAAACTAGCAACCATTTGTAATTAATTTACAGCTGAAATATTGCAGAGATACATAAAATATTTATCTTAATGCTCTTTAAATAGCGTAAAAAAATTTATTAGCATGCTGCTGTTATTCATAAACACCAGTAGTAACGTGGTATGAAGGAGATTTTGTTATTTTAGAAATAGTCACAAGTGTTTCAATGTGTAGTGAGTCAGGGTACTTACCAGTATGCGAATTAAAGTACACAATATACCGTATATACCCGAATATAAGACTAGGTTTGTGTCCTAAAAATAGGCTGAAAAATGGGGGGTCGTCTTATATTCGCGATATAGACAAAATCACGGGGGAAAGGGAGGAAGCAGGGGGAAACAGTAGAGGGCGCCAACACGATAGGCTACGTAATTAGTGACAGAGTTATGAATTAAATAAACAGTAAAATGCCGCCATGAGAAGTCAAGAGATCATCTTGAGAAAAGAGCTTCAAAAGTTGGTCAAATAAACCAACACGTTCGAAACAGTTATGACACCAACTTTAAACTTAAGGTTTGGGTATTCGGGGTCGTCTTATATTCAGGGTCATCTTATATTCGGGTATATACGGTACTAACCAAGCGCAACCTCCCCCAGTTTCTCTTGAAGCCAATACGGAAGTGACTCAAATTGCAATTCATCGACTGGCCGCTGGGGACTCCAGAAGGGAGCAGAATCTCATTGAGCCCCATGTTAAAATGCCCAACTTCACAGCAGAATAAAACACGTTTACAGCCTGATACAAATTGTGGTTTTGGTCTATACAGCCAATTTTTGCCCTTCATGACATTTTTTTTCTAACTCATTTGTTTACATTATATAAAGCCTTAGAGGTCTGCATAAATAAGGGTGACAGGTGGATTCCCACTGCCAAAATTCCTCACTGCTCAAAGTCATTATAAATGATTAGCCGTCTGATCTCTGTCTGATCTCCGTCACATTACCTCAGCTAATTCCAGCCATTAAACTTGGCATCTCTGTCGTGTTTGTGCTTTACACAGGATTATTTCACAATCATAATATAACATGGCATGCTGTGGGGTTAATTTAACAGACTGTACAAGAAGTCTGGGCTCCATTTTTTCTGGCGAGACATCACTGTTGTTGAATCTAAGTTGAATTGTTTGCATGTAAAGGTGGTAAGTGGCATCCCTATTTCTGCTGTAAATAGTAACGAGGACGAAGAGCAAGGCTCTTCGTCTGTTTGGCAGCACAGCCTTGCTGCCAAACAGAGCAATGTCATGATGAATGAAGACCCAACTGAACAGGCCTTTGTTGCTCAAGATGTTGTGCATAATGACATTGCTCTGACAATGAATATGTCGTTTTGGGTAGCAGTGTTCAACACACAAATCTGAGTGGAAAACAAGCACACTCGGCATTAGATCACTCTTACACTATGTCAGCACAACTGCCTGCCTAGTCTGATAACTGCTACTATATTTCAAGTTTTTACTATATTGAGTCTCCGAAAACAATTAAAAGCAAAGCTTATGAGGTAAAGGACAAGCTATGTGTAGCTCGCAAACAATTGAGGTTGAAAGGGCAACAGACAAGGAGACTGAAGTCAAGAGTTTCTTCCTTGAAAGATATAAAGATATAAAACGTGCTTCAGAAGAAACGTATAATTTCAACTGAATGTGCCTCTCTTCTTGAAAGTCTAGATGATGTTCTTTCAGAGAATCCAAAAGAAGAAAAAGTCTTCTTGAAGCAATTCACAACTACACTGCACTTCTACTCTCCAAAGGCCTAGGACTATGTGAGAGAGACGTTTCTCTCCACTTTGCCTCATCCTCAGACCATACGAAAATGGTACAGTGGCATCTCTGCAGATCCTGGATTTACTGTTGCTTCATTCACAACATTAAAAAGTCTTGTTGCTGAGCAGAAGAAAGCTGGAGAAGATAGTTTGCTCATTGATGATGGATGAATAATTGGTTAAGAGGTCACACATAGAAGCGTCAATCGCCAGTTCTAACTAAGCAATAGAGATTGGAGTTTGCTATGAGATTTGTCAGGTCAACATTCTTCGTAGAAGCCATTGTTTGGTTGGTAATGTAATTTTTCTCTGAAATTACCAAATAAGTAGCCTGACGTCATCATACTCAATTCTAGTAAAAATATGAGTCTGGTACTTCTCCATTGGGCTGTGATTATGGGGAATCCCTTATGAAAAATAACCATTTTTATTACATGATATTATTTTTATAAGTTTTATTATAGTAAAAGTGTAGTAACCATGTTTTTTTGGCTAATTGATTACCATTTGTATAACCACAGTTTTACCACAAATACCATGGTTAAACTGTGGTTAGAGTAGCAAAACCATGGTTCATTTGTGGTTACCATGGCTTAACTACAATAACCATGGTTATTTGGTTTTATTTGTAGTAAAACCATGGTTCATTTTCATAAGGGGTGTAGGAAAGAAAATGCCTCTGCACTCAATTGGATAGCCCTACAACCAATCAGAGCAACGGAGTAAGTAACGCATGTTGAGTGACGTATAGTAGTGGGAAGTTCGGGTCATTTTACGGACTCGGGTCTTTGAAGTCATTTAGTTCATTGCAGCAGAATATAATTAAAATGTCACGTTAAATTCCCCAACACATCTAGCACTTATGCAAACATTGATCACATTTGGAATAAAAAATAAATTAAGCTAATGCAGCCAAGGCCAAACTTTAAGAAATAAATTATTCATTAATTGCTTATGTTACGATTTCCGTTCTTAAATCGCAACAAACAAAGGGAGACGCCACACAACCATTGCATAAATAATACGATTTATTTAACAAAAGTAATAAAACATGATATGTCAAGTATTCAGTGTACATGTTAGTCA
Organism: Paracanthobrama guichenoti; assembly: GCA_018749465.1. NCBI lineage: Eukaryota > Metazoa > Chordata > Actinopteri > Cypriniformes > Gobionidae > Paracanthobrama > Paracanthobrama guichenoti. The sequence continues at coordinate 26,518,352 of CM031946.1, read as the reverse complement.
GTGTGTGAATGTAAGTGGGAAATGCAAATGTAATCAGTCCAACCAAACATAACCAACAGAAAGTCCGAATCAACACAGGGAAGGTGAATCAACATGAACTCCGATGCGGCTGTGGTCTCCCTCCAACTCCCACATAACGTCAGATCTCAGGCACTCATGAGGAGCGCACGGCAAACAATAACCCACTCTCACTCTCACGCTGTTTGATCCAGTCCCTCTTAAAGTTACCCGATTAGGTTCAGGTGCGAAAACATGCCCTCCTTCAGCCAATCACCTGTAACTCAGGGATAAACAAACTCACGGAACCGTCACACTTAGCTGGGTCTTCAGGCTATGCAGTCTGTTAGTTAACCCAGCGTTTCCCAACCACGATCCTGGAGGCACACCAACACTGCACATTTTGGATATCTCCTTTATCTGCCACACCCATTTCAGGTTTTTGAGTCTCCACTAATAAGATGATCATTTGAATCAAGTGTGTTTGATTAGGGACACATGCAAAATGTGCAGTGTTGATGTGCCTCATGGATCGTGGTTGGGAAACACTGAGATAACCTCACTTATGAGTCGTTCTTTCTTTTGTTACTTTTTGAGGTGCATCACTTTCATTAGTGTCGTACTGTACCTCATAGATGACCGAAGTGACCTGTGCCACTTTTGTGGGGAGGCAGAACCATTTGAGGACTCTGCTGATGTTCTTTGGTTAACTATGATTGAGCATTTTTGGTTATACAAATGAATAATGAATGGACCGTTGTTTTAAAACTGTGTTTTTGTTGTAACTGTTATTTTTACAGATTTCCTGTGATGACTGTGGGTGTACGGGCAATCCATCCACAGAGGATGACTACAAATGCTTCTCTTGCTTCACAGCGCTCGCACTGTGGGCAGGCCCAGCACCAGATTACCTCAGAATCTTTCTCCTTCACTTCACTTCACCACACTTGACTTGCGATGCGGTTAGCGCTGCTGTGAGGGTGTTACTAATACACCGGCTGTGGGAGTGATGGTAAAGTTGACATCTTTCTGTCTTCTGACTGCCATTCAATCTCCCTCATTTTCTTTCCCAATAATGTTTTTGAAAGCACTATTGTGGCGTTTTTCTTTTACTATTTGAGCAAATAGGAGCATAAAAATATACATTTAAAATATTCTCTCATTCACCGCTATAAAGTTTACCCAACTATGATGACTTCTGCTTCTGAGAAACCCGGATATGTGAAAAGGGTCTATAAACTGATCCAGGAAAATCAATTGACATACAACAGGAAGATCTGGGTTACCTCCTGACTACCTGAAGGTGACAATTTTTTCATGTTTTGTGTTTGTGTATTTCTATTTATTTGTATTAATTTATTGCATGTTCAATTTCTATTGCTTTAGATGTTTTTGTGAATTCATTCTTTTCTTTAGTATATCTGTTTCCTGTATCTTATTTGAAAATGTACTTTATTGCCTTTCACTACTTAAGTGTTTTTTTTGTGATTATCTTTGAAACGGCCCTCGGGCAGCTATTTCAGTCATGCTAGTGCAGCTCTCCTATCTCTTTGAATGGAAAAACATCAAATTCTCCAAAGCTGTTCACCAAGCTTACGATTAAATTAAATGTTTGAAGTCGCCAGGGAAATCGGACAACAACCATCTCATAAATTGTGTTTCTAAAAACCTACATTTTTCAGGTTGACTATGAAAAGTCTGACGACTGGAGGACGCGATCAGACATCATCCTGTCGATTACACGACGGAAGAGTTTTTGGATCGAGGCTCAGAGGAAAGTTTGGTATTATGGTTGAAAAGGGATAATATGAGGTCTTATAACATTTTTGAATGACATTATTGGTTTTGTACTCTTGTCAATGCTTAAAGTGTTTACAAGCAAGCTAGCCTACCCATTAAAGATAGGGTAGGCTTTTTTTTTTTTTTTTTTTTTTTTTTTATAAACACTTTTTGTTATTCTGGTTGAAACTCTCTTCACATCCTGATAGCAATCAATAATAGAAGTGGTCTAAATATTGAAACATGTACATATGTCTTCTGTGGAAGTCTAATAAGACCAAATAATTTTCGTCCAATCATTGCATTTGGTCCGAATGCAATGATTGGGCAGTTCCTCATGAACCAAAACAACAAGCTTATGCTGCATTCATGCCATGTCATAACCGTAGTTACGAGATTGCAACCCATGACGTTATACCTGGAGCTGTTCACGTCCTCAGATTTTTGCATTTCTATGTCAATACTATCAACGGTGAAATGAATCTGCAGCATTCAGGTGGTACAAGTCAGAGCTCTTCTTTAGTTTGAAGAAGAGTTTATCTTCTCTATTATTGTAATGTTGTGTGCTTTGAGACATGAGGTCATTTAATGCCGTTTCGTGATGTTTGCAGATAGAAGGCGTGGCTTTGGAGGCGATCTCATCCTTTCAAAGCTAGCTTGCTATTGCTAGCTGCTCCGAATTTGTCTACCATAGCTAAATTGTAATATTTTCTCCAAAGTAAAACATGCAAAGTTGCTAAATGGTAATAAAAGCACAAACGGCCCTAGAACTATACAAAGCAAAACTATGATATGTCTCATGCCAGAGCATACTGACGGAAAAAGGTACAATAATAATAGTAATAATTAAAGTTGTTTTTATGCAAGGATAATTAAAAATCAGAAACGCTCTGTTGATGTGCTGCTTTTAGCTGCAACAACCAAGTATTTTGGTTGCTGATGACAGAAGGTATGGAGATTTAATAATATGACCCTAAATTACCTTGAAATTGAAGTGTTTGATATGACTTTGGATACATACAGTATATATAATTAATAATCTTGATATTGCTCTGCTTGACCACCAGTCTGATGGTATGTTAATATTTGTAATCATAATATTGTAATTTTAACATACATTATAAAGATTCAGTGAAGTGTAATTAGGTGACAGGATAGCGTGTTTTAATCATGGAGAAGAAAACCAAGTAAGATACAATAGCATGAACTCATTAGCATACACAGACTGCTTTTGTTTTGCATTTCTTTATCTAATACAAACAACATTCATAATTATCTTTCATTCGTGTATTAAATGTATGAGGTGGTGAAGGGGCAAAAGGTACACATTTATATAAATACTTTAGTTAAAATAACCTTTTTATTAATATGTCTAAGTTAATACTTCTTCAAAACCATGTCAGATACAAACTTCAGGAGCTTGACAGAGGGGTCTTTAGAGGTACAGTCAATTGTGTAGAGAGGGAAAAGCAGTGAGGAGAAAACGCAACTTCAAATGTTAGGAGTTTTCCCAGCCTCACTAGCTGCTGCCTGTTTGTCAGGAAGTTGATGATCCACTGACAGTTGGAGGAGGGCACAGAAAACTGTGGGTATCCATGATGATGGTGTTAAAAGTGGAGCTGAAGTCCAGGATTAGGGCTGGGCGATAAAACGATAAATCAGGAAAACGAGTCAGCTCGCCAGTATGGCAGTTTTTTTATAAGCAGATTTTATAAGTCTGATCGTAGTCAGACCAATGTTGTCTGCAAATTATGCGGACGCATGTCGTCCGTTTGGTGAAGTGATTATATTCAACACGCTCGCCATTGTGCTATTCTTTATCTAGAATCAGCCACGATACTTCATTTTCAGGAGGAAGGAACTCATCCGCCCTAAAAGTGACGATGACTTTTTGGGTTCTTGAGCTGCGCTTTCCTCAGTATCACCATTGCTCTTCCTGTCCTTCTTGGATGTGAAAGGATTCATCTACAAACAAATGACACTCATGATTAAAACAGAATTCATTTCAATAAGTAAGTATAGGTATTAGGTAGAACATTAAACATTTATACAGAGTAGAAATTACCTTTTTAAGGATGTTTGACTTCATCATCTTTAACCTGTTTCTGAAGGTCAGTTTTGGTAGATCCTCCTGAACTGACACAGGCTCGGGCAGACTGTGCACTTCAGTCGGTGTTAACGGTTCAGTCGGTGTTAACGGTTCAGTCGGTGTTAACGGTTCAGTTGGTGTTAACGGTTCAGTCGGTGTTAACGGTTCAGTCGGTGTTAACGGTTCAGTCGGTGTTAACGGTTCAGTTGGTGGAAACTCCTTTGCCAATAAGTCAAAAACTTGGCTGACCACCAACTCTGTCAGATGATCCACCACCGTCAGATCGAAATCTTCTTCATTGATGGTGAAGGGCATCACTGGAGTATTTTCAGGGAGTTTCGCAGGTTGGGGGAATCTGGAGGACACAAAAAGACGCTGGACGAGTTCCTCCACAAAATAATGGAGAAAATCTTTAGTTGTCATTCTGACCTCCTCCGAGACTCTTTCTGCCTGCGGCATCTCGCATCTCAGAACGCAGTTCATTAATTCTGCCAACCTTTGATGCAGACGTTCTGAAGCTGCATAACTGATGCCCTGCCCGCTGAAGTGACCGTTGCACTTTGACATATAAAGAGCGGTCATCAGTGAGTCAAATAAGGTGGTGGTCTTTGGCCCGTCACTGCCTGAGGGTTGATCTGACTCCAGCAGGACGAGTGACAGTCCAGCCTCATATGACTCAAAAATCAGCTGCAGAACCGGGACAGCCCCACTTTTCCATGTTCTGGATGCTGCAGAAGGATTCGTTGACCATGCCCGAATGACATCGTCCACAATGTAGTCGATTACATTGCTTGTGGTCTCAACCGTACGGCTCGCTCTGAGAGCGCACGGGAGTTTGCCCTCTATTGCCACAAGGACCGTGCCGATTGCTGTCATGGCCACTCCGCGGGAGATGTGGCAATGCAAATGTCTCAGCTTTCGGATGACCCCACTAATCAGTAATTCCCCAATATTACTGCAGGAATCATCCGGACAGAAGTAAACGAAGCATGGTGACGAGGCCGCGTTGATCTTCAGAATGTTCTTGTGCATCAACACGTTCACCCGATGACAAACTTCCTCCACCACAATGCCAGCGAGTTCAGAGGAATGCCAATCACCCAGAGAGTCACTGAAATCACATTCACCGCTGCTGAGGAGACTATCCACCGTGATCCCAAAAAGGGTTTCAAGCGGATACTCAAATGGAAGCCATTCTGTCTTCAGGATCACCGGTCTTTCTGATGGGTCCTCCTGAATATCCTCAGTGGATGCGGATGTTGATGGCCTGTTTGAGTTCACAACTGCGGATGGATCCATGCCCACTATCCTAGATAGTTTTGGCATTAAATCGGTTGCAGTTGTGGCGGCTGACGTTGCAATGGAAGTCAGCATTTCATAGATTTGCTGTCTGGAGAACTGTGTGGGAATAAAAGCTAAATTAGTTTGTTCTAATGGTGTGAGCTGGTTTTAATAAAAACCCAAAACATGGACTTAAATTTGTATAGTGTATTCATATGCAAAAGTAGACTTACCGGGTAGCTCAACGCCGCCTGTATCACTTCCAAATTCCTGAAAAACACACACAACTGTTAATTGAATATCAACCTTTTTGTCATCATGAATTAACATGTTTCTTGCACGTTTTAAGTGTAATTGTGTTAATATTAGACATTTTGGTTCTACTTTATTTTGACGGTCCCCTTCAGACATTTTGTTCACTATAAGTTGCTTCTACATGTCAACTACCAGTCATTAGTCACCAGCCATTATTTACTTTAGAAAGCCATTCAATGTCCATATCTTGTATCTTGTTAGTTAGCTAGAAAAAGAATAACTCAGAGGAGAAATTTACTAAATATATCCACTCTATTACATATTCATTATACGTTTACTTAACCTGTTAGTGTTGTCTTCATTATTTAATGTGCGTTTGAATAAATCTGTCATAAAAACAAGTTATTAGTCATCATTTAAATGTTTACAATGAAACAATTCTGTTATTAAAAAGTTGATATATAAACTACCTTATGTGCAATTTAATATATTAATATATATTTGCAAGTTTGTATAATTCAGTTTTATTTGATTGATTATTTAATAAATGTGATTAATTAGTTGATTATTAAATAAACGTTATTTTCGTCTTCTTGAAATGATTATAATTTTTTTAAAATCGATAACTCTCATTAGGCAGTTGAAAACACTAGGCGCTCTGCTGAAAACGCCTCGCTGTGAGCTCGAGAGCGTTTTGGGTTCAGTTGAGACTCTTTGCTTGTTATGATACGGAATATCTGCGGAAGTGTTACTAGTATCTCATTTCACAGAGAGTTTGTTTCTGTATTGATTCTATATAAGCTGCAGAAAAAGACGTCGACGCTTTACTCCATAGGATTATAATGTAAAACAGACGCTGACAGCTTCAGAAAAGACGTCAAGTGTGAACACGGCCTTATTCTACTACCCCTTCCTCTGCTAGTTGACATGTAGGAGCAACATTACTTGTAGTCAACAGAATGTCTAAAGGGGACCATCAAAATAAAGCATAACCAAAAAGTCTAATATTAACACAATTACACAAAAACTATTAAAATAAGTTTCATCACTAGAATATAATACAATTATACAGATACAAAAAATAGACATACCGCTCAGTCAGATTCCACAAGAAGTTGCCGATGATTGGTTGAACATCCTCCAGCTGTGGTACAGCGACTTTTGCAGCTAAACGCGCCGCAAAAGCCAGTTCTCTGTAACGGTCTGATTGAACTCCAGTATTACAAGCCATTGTAAACTATCACCAAACACCAAGTACAGTAGAAGAATGCTATGGATTCACTTTACACAGAGACAGCAGAAACCGATGGGCTCCAGGACTCCTGCAGCTTCAGTTATAGTGTGTGCTGACTGTGACATCACAATAGAGAGAATAGCACTGCTGAACATTCTAATGGAATGCTGGAGGAATGTGGGCTGCACTACTGCAAATGTTAAGAGTTTATGATTGGATCATTATTGCAGTGATTATTATTATTATTATTATGTTATATGTTCTTCTAACATTAATTGATGGAGTGTGTAGCGTTTCCTTTTTTAAACATCCATGTAGTTAGACACATCATGGCCTTATTCCAGGATGACCATGTCAGGATTCATCAGGCTTAAATTGTGAAAGAATGATTGGGACTTAACTTGCACTTTAATACTATGTTACTGAACTTTAATATACGTATTACTTAAACACTTGACAAATGTGTTCACAACACTGATCTATATAATGACGGGATTGCTCATTGCGTTCTAAACTGCCATCAGGAGGTGAAGCCACCGGAAGTGTTTGAGCGGCCATTTTACGATTCCCTACTGACATAGAACATCATTGACCTAAAATCACACGATTTGCAGCATCTCAGTCTCACAGGATTCATTTTTTACGATATATGTATTTAAATGAATAGTTACTTCAGATGTTATCTGTAATGTTTGTGGTCTTTTCGGAGAGGATAAGTCCTATATTGGAATCGTTGATGTGGGTGTGTCTACTGCACACTGTTGACACAGGTAACTGACCAAACACAAAATATATTTATGTAATTTTGGAAGAAATATTAAACATTAAAGGGTTAGTTCACCCAAAAATTAAAATAATGTCATTTATTACTCACCCTCATGTCGTTCGACACTTGTAAGATGGTGTTAATCGATGACGATGGCTCAGAAAGGCCTCCATTGGCAGCAATGACATTTCCTCTCTCAAGACCCATAAAAGGTACTAAAGACGTCGTTACAAAGTCCATCTCACTACAGTGGTTCTACAATCATTTTATGAAGCGACGAGAATAACGACTTCTATAGTGATGGCCGATTTCAAAACACTGCTTCATGAAGCTTCGGAGCGTTGTGAATCAGTGTATCGATTCATGATTCAGATTGCGTGTCAAACTGCCAAACTATGGCAGTAGTAATTGTACTACTGTAGTAATTGTAGTAATTGTAATTGTACTTTAGTTGTATTATGTATAGGATTGATTGGATTGCTCCTGCTTGGATTGATTGCTCCTGTCTTCGATTGCTCCTGTCTACCCTGTTTGCTATTGCTGCTGTGCTCGCATCTGCTCTGCTCTGCTCTTTTGGGATTTTTATTTGATATAATTCTCTGTTGTTTAAACTGCTAATTATAACCTACTCATCTTCATATATTGTCTAACATTGCCTACCACATTAAATCTGACATCACTAGCTTTTAATCTAAATCACTATCACACGTTAGCTTTTCGCTAGCCTGTTAGCTTGCCATCTCTGCATCCGGGTTTCCTGTTTTCTGAGTTCACTAAACAACTGTGGTGAGTTGGATTAGTAAATAGACTCCATCAAACAACTTTGGTAAGTTGGATTAATCAACAAATACGGTAAGCCATGTCTTCTTCTCCAGTCATTGTCACTTGCACTGTATGTTTCATGTTTAGTGTATCTGTCTCCGTTGGTGAGCAGGGCTTCACATGTGATAAATGTAAGGAGATAGTCAGGCTGACGGAGAAGATTTCAGAATTAGAGACACGCATCCAGACTTTATTTGAGAGTAGTGAGAATGTAACAGCTTCAGACACTGCTTTGGATGCGACTAGCTTAGTGAACGTTGTACATTGTTTGGTTGCGGTTGTAGAGCCCGTGCAGCAGGGCACTTGGGTGACGGTCAGACGGCATAGTCGTGGATCAAAAAAACACTCTTCCGTTCCGATTAGAACATCAAACAGGTTCTCCCCACTCAGTTGTCACGGACTCAGCCACGCCCTCTGCACCAGACTCCCACGTTCCGCCCACTCGTTCCCAATCACCCAAATACTGAGCACCCGCACCTGTTTCCCATCACTGAAACCCTTTATCACCAGCCCTTACCCAACACTCTGTCTGGTCTCAGCGCACGCTACACAGACTGCCTCGCTACTCTTCGCATCCTAAGCTTCCTCGCAACTCTACTTCCGGGTTTCCCCAAGATTCCTAGCACCCAAGATTCAACGCACTCAAGTTCCTTCGAGATATCTTCCGTGTCCACCACTCCAGCTAAGCCTCTCACCTTTCCCTGTGTTTGCACCCGTTCACCAGTTCACTGTTTCGCAGCCTGACTTCAATAAAACCTGTTACCGCGTACTAACCTCTGTGTCCTCAAGGCTATCATGACAGAAGACCAGACCAGCAGTCAGGCCGAAGCAGTGGCTGGTGATCCCTCATCCCCGGCACCGCTTCCGCTCCCCGATCTCACCCAAGCCTTCCTCCATGCCATGCGTCTGGGATCTTCCTCGTTGGCTGAGGAATGCAACGGTTTTCTTTTACAATGTTCCCTTTATTTTGAGATGCAGGCTCATCAGTTCCCCATCATGGATGCCAACGGCCCAGTAACTCAATCCATCGAACCCTTCACTCGTCACTTCCGTGAGGTGTTCAGCAGATCTTCCGGACCCACTACCACACACGATCAACTGTATCAATCACTCCACGACTACAATATCAATTTTCGCACCCTAGCCGCCGCAAGTGGATGGAATGAGCCTGCCCTACTCGCTGTCTACCGTGCTGGATTGAACCCACAACTCCGAGTCGCCCTGGCCATCTATGATAACCACTCTGGACTAGAAAACTTCATACAGCAAGCCACCATAGTCTCTCAAAATCTCGCTGCCAGCTCCAACCCGGTTCACCCGTTGCATTCCCCGCCTCCACCGTGGGAGTCAACCCCTCCAGCACCAGAACCCATGCAGATCGACCATCACCGTTTAACTCCCACTGAAAGAGATCGACGTTTGCGTTTGCACCTCTGTCTCTACTGCGGGGGGTCAGGTCACTACCGAGCCACCTGTCCGGCCCGACCCCCGCACCCTGCGGTGAGTATTATACTCACTGACCCGGTGATGTTGACACTTCCTGTAACCTCCGTTGTGTTAACTACCCCGTTCGGTTCTGTTTCAGCGAAAGCCCTTATAGATTCCGGATCCGCGGGAAACTTCATCTCCTCAGAAATGCGACTCAAGCTTCATGTCAAGACATTTCCCCTGTCAAATCGGTACCGTGCACATTCCAAAAATTTTTTGGGAAAGCCGCTGGGTCAGAGGTGCATTCGCTACGTCACGGACCCCATCACTGTGCAGATCGGCTATCTCCATCGGGAACAACTTTCCCTACTGGTGCTGGAGGGGTCTACCGCCGATATCGTCCTGGGACGCCCGTGGCTCGCTGCCCACTCACCCACAATGGACTGGTCTACTGGTGAGGTCCTACGATGGAGTGAGGCCTGCAAGCAGAACTGCTTAATCCCCGTCAAGAGAAACCTTACCCACACTTCTATTCCCTTGGCCACCGCATCCCTGGATGAACCCTCTTCTGCTCCCGTTCAGGCCATCCCCGTCGAGTGTTGGGCGTTCCAGGACGTGTTCAGTAAACAATGGGCCACCGAACTTCCCCCTCATCGGCCATGGGACTGCGCTATAGACCTGCTGCCTGGGGCATCGCTTCCCAAGGGACGTATCTACCCCCTGTCCATCCCGGAGCAACAGGCCATGGAGGAGTACATCAGGGAGGCACTCAACCAAGGATTCATTCAGCCTTCCAACTCCCCTGCCGCTTCTAGCTTTTTCTTTGTGGGCAAGAAGGACGGGGGCTTGAGACCGTGCATCGACTACCGGAAGCTCAACAATCAGACTGTCAAGATCCGATACCCACTTCCCCTGGTTCCCGCCGCTCTGGAGCAGTTGCGGGGAGCTCGCTGCTTCACCAAGTTGGATCTGCGCAGCGCCTATAACCTCATCAGGATCAGAGAGGGCGACGAATGGAAAACTGCTTTCATCACCCCCGCGGGACATTATGAGTATAAGGTCGTGCCATTTGGATTGTGCAACGCCCCAGCAATCTTCCAAGGGTTTATGAATGAGATTCTCCAAGATTTCCTCAACAAATTTGTAATAGTCTACATCGACGATATCCTGGTTTACTCCCATAACATGACCGACCACCACCATCACGTTGCGCAGGTCCTCCAACGACTCCCAGAACACCAGCTATACTTGAAGTTGGAAAAATGCGAGTTCCACCGCAGCTCCACCCAATTCCTCGGATACATCGTGGACCAGAGCGGCATCAAGATGGACCAGGGGAAGGTCCGAGCAGTGCGGAGCTGGCCCCAACCCACCACGATCAAAGACCTCCAACGCTTCCTGGGATTCGCTAATTTCTATCGCCGGTTCATCCGTCAATTCAGCACCATTGCAGCACCCCTCTCCGCACTGCTCCGAGGTAGCCCCAAGTCCCTGTCCTGGACCCCTGAAGCCCAACAGGCATTCCGTCAACTCAAGGAAGCCTTCTGTACGGCTCCTGACCTCGTTCATCCCGATCCAGAGATCCCATTCGTTGTGGAAGTGGACGCTTCAAATGTGGGGGTAGGAGCCGTACTGTCCCAGCGGCAGGGTGAGCCTCCACGACTCCATCCATGTGCCTTCTTCTCCAAGAAGCTGTCCCCGGCGGAACGCAACTACGACATCGGGAATCGTGAGTTGCTTGCCATCAAACTGCCGTTGGAGGAGTGGCGGCATTGGCTGGAGGGAGCCAAACACCCGTTCCAGGTCATCACCGACCACCGAAACTTGGAGTACCCACGACAGGCCAGATGGGCCTTGTTTTTCACCCGCTTCGACTTCTCTGTAACCTACCGCCCCGGAGAGAAAAATACCAAGGCTGATGCCCTCTCTCGCCAGTTCCTACCCGACCATCCCACTGCACAACCTGAACCCATCCTCCCTCCGGCCATTATTGTCAGCCCCATCCAGTGGGCCCTAGATCAACGTATCGCCGACGCAACTCATGATGACCCAGTTCCGCCGGGGTGTCCTGAGGGACGGACCTATGTTCCAGCGAGTCTCCGACCGTCCCTCATGGACCAGGCACATTCCTCTCCGGGCTCTGGACACCCAGGCAGCCAGCGTACCCTCTCGCTCATTCAAGGTCGCTACTGGTGGCCCAGTATGGCTCAGGACGTCTCCCGCTTCGTTCGAGGATGCTCAGTCTGCGCCACCACCAACACTCCCCGTCACCTCCCTGAAGGCAAGCTGGTCCCCTTACCCATTCCACGCCGTCCCTGGTCCCACCTCGGTATCGACTTCCTCACTGATCTCCCTCCCTCCGATGGACACACCTGTATCCTTGTTGTAGTCGACCGTTTCTCTAAGGGTTGTAAGCTCATTCCCCTGTCAGGACTTCTCACGGCTCTGGAAACGGCGGAGGCCCTATTCCACCACGTTTTCCGACACTTTGGCCTCCCTGAAGACATAGTCTCTGACAGGGGCCCACAGTTCATCTCACGGATGTGGAAATCCTTCTTCTCACTCCTGGGCGTCACAGTCAGTCTCACTTCCGGATATCACCCCCAATCCAACGGCCAGACTGAGCGAAAGATACAGGAGATCGGGAGGTACCTCCGAGCCTACTGTGGTCGCCACCAGGACAGCTGGAACCGTTTCCTTCCGTGGGCTGAGTATGCACAGAACTCACTTCGCCAAGAATCCACTCAGCTCACCCTGTTTCAATGTATCCTAGGTTTCCAACCCCCACTGTTCCCCTGGTCTGGAGAGCCCACGGATGTTCCAGCTGTCCATTGGTTTCAGGAGAGCGAGAGGGTGTGGGACTCAGCACACGTCCACCTGCAACAGGCAGTCCGTAGGCAGAAGATTCAGGCCGACCGTCGTCACGGACCAACCCCTAGATACCATCCCGGCCAGTTGGTGTGGCTTTCGACCCGAGACATTCGCCTACGGCTGCCCAGCCACAAGCTGAGTCCCCGCTATATCGGTCCCTTCAAGATTCTGAGGCAGATCAACGAGGTCACCTACAGGTTACAGTTACCCCCACAGTATCGCATCTCGCCTTCTTTTCACGTTTCCCTCCTCAAACCATACACTGACCCTGTTCTCCCTTCTTCCACAGAGTCTGGTGCAGATGCAGTGCCTCCCCCTCCGGTGGACCCGGCGGACCAACACATCTACCGTGTTACCACCATCCTCGACTCCCGACGGCGAGGCAACGTTCTGCAATATCTCGTGGATTGGGAGGGATTCGGCCCAGAGGAACGCTCTTGGGTGGTGCGGGACGACATTCTGGACCCCTCGCTCCTTGCCGATTTCCACGCCGCACACCCAGACCACCCAGCACCTCGGGGCCGAGGCCGGCCTCGCCGTCGTCCACCGCGGTCCTCTGGAGCTGCCCGTGAGGAGGGGGGTACTGTCACGGACTCAGCCACGCCCTCTGCACCAGACTCCCACGTTCCGCCCACTCGCTCCCAATCACCCGAATACTGAGCACCCGCACCTGTTTCCCATCACTGAAACCCTTTATCACCAGCCCTCACCCAACACTCTGTGTCTGGTCTCAGCGCACGCTACACAGACTGCCTCGCTACTCTTCGCATCCTAAGCTTCCTCGCAACTCTACTTCCGGGTTTCCCCGAGATTCCTAGCGCCCAAGATTCCACGCACCCAAGTTCCTTCGAGATATCTTCCGTGTCCACCACTCCAGCTAAGCCTCTCACCTTTCCCTGTGTTTGCACCCGTTCACCAGTTCACTGTTTCGCAGCCTGACTTCAATAAAACCTGTTACCACGTACTAACCTCTGTGTCCTCAAGGCTATCATGACACATATATATACACACACACACACACACACACACACACACATATATATATATATATATATATATATATATATATATATACTTTTTTGTAGTTAGTATTTACATATTATACATGTAAAGAAACAGCAAGACCAATGAATGACTTATTTCTTGTTTATTCTGCATCCAAAAGAACTTGCTGCCCAAAATAACCTAAATTCAAGTAAACAGTTAAAAATGCTTTTGTATTAAAAAAAAAAAGAATAGTTAGAGGTATTTTAAATTCATTAATACAAAAGAATGTGATGCTCAGAGCAGAACCTGAATAAATTTAAACAATTAATGTTTTTCTGCATATCAAGAATAAAAAATAATGTAACATTAACCCCTTAATCCCTAGTTAAACAAGAATAATGCATTAGTAACATTACATTCAAATAAAAATTGCTGTGAAATGATTATTCAAACATAGTAATGTAAATCACAGAGAACGGTAGGTTGGATCCTGGGAAAACTGCTGATAATAAACCCCCTCCAAAGGCAACATCGTGAACTAACTCCTGCATTTTTATTTTGATATATGATAGTTTCTCTGGGGAGAGTCTCCTAAGCATGGGGCCAAGCTGGAGAGAAAGGTAGAAACCTCATCATTTTGAAGCTCCTCCAAGGACTGACGCTGCTGTCGCTCTCTTTCTCTCTTCTTTCATCCCTTGCTTCTTTCCATTGACAGTACCTCGCTAAACCATCATCACTCTCTGCCTGCGTCTTCTTTCTTTTGGCTCCGTGGCTACATGGAGTTGTGCATACCTCGCTCTCTGTTTCCGCTCTGTCTGTGTTCCTTTCTCTTCCTCCTCCTCCTCATCATCATCAATCAGGATATTACCATCTGAGCTGTTGAAAGTAGGCTATCTGAGTTACAAAATGATTGCACTCTGAACTACATTGCGCTCTGCAAGCATAATCTTTCTGTGGTGCATTTCTGGATAGCTAACATTACCTTCTGAATTTTTGAAAAGGACATTGCATTCATATGGACCCTTTTTATCCTTTAAATCCTTTTTAATCGCTATTATAGAAAATATCTATGAAATTATACTCTTCCTTATTGATGTCACCCTTTAAGTCTTTAAAACCACAGAACATCAATAAACTGTAAATTTATAACATAATGGATTTAAAAGTACAAGCCAGTAATGCCTGTAAAGTAATATATTAGTGTAGCACACAATCTTACACAGCTAGTAAGCTAACAATGTTCTGTAGCATCTGCGCTATGGTGCTAAAACTATCTTTTGGATCAAACTGTAATTATTTCCCACATCCAGGTTATAATATGCAAAAGTCTAAATTTTAATCTCTTAATTTTGCAATAAGAAGTTATACTTATCCAAAATAAAGGCTTAAACATCTTAAAAAAAAAAAAAAAAAAACATTTAAGGGACTCCTGGTGAAAGTTTTCAGACAGCTTTCAAAATGGCCGCCAGACAGTGAACACATGGAAACCCGTATCTCGGTGTGCAATGGGCTGATTATCCTAAGATTACAGGAGGTATACAGTAACAAACACATCAATTGGTTAAGACATCAAGAATATTTTTTTTTTCTTTTTATAATCTGAGCTCAAAGATAGGAGTGTGCTTAATAGGTACGTTTACCCTATATCTTATGGTTTTCTTTCAGTTTAAAACATTAAACAGTATGTGTAAACACAAACTATTGGCCTAAAGTACAAAAGCATTGTAAGCTCAACCAGCACGAGTGGGGAAAATATTGTGAACATGATATATCATTATTAAGTGAAGTTTCTAACAGCACTTTGTGTTTTATGTTCTTAAACCCCCAACGAAACATGTAGCAAAATGATCTCAAGACATGCTCAAGACACTCGGGGTACAGCTGCGCTTACTGTACATGCAGTCGTGAATGCAGTGATTCACAGCAGTCTTCCTCATTCACCTGGTTTTTGGATTTCATGTGGGTTTTTTTTTGTTTTGTTTTTTTGTCATTGTGATCATGATATAACTCAGTTTCATTAATTCATTTTTATCAAAAGTAACTACGTTTTGTAAGATCATTTTCAGTTTTCATCTAAGTAATTCCAAACATTGCGAGGCAGACAACGAATACAATCAACTTATAAACAGACTCCACAGCGCGATTTATCATGGAATCATTGCATTTACGGCCAGCAAAGCAACGTGGTAAAATTCAAATAGTATTTTTATTTTTTGAATATTAATTACAGATTGAATATTCGACTATTAGTGTACACCCCTAATCTATATCTATCAGTGGCGTGCGGTCCATATAAACTGCGGATGCTATGCATACCCAAGCCATTCGTGGACTCACTGATTAGTATGAACACTATAAATTCCTTTGTTAGAGGTGTACCAAAAAGCTTACTTGATGAAATGTTAGTCACTGGCCGTCATTTATTTATTTGCCAAACAACGGCAGTTTCCTTCAGATCTTAATAAAAAACACTCCTGTCATAGATTTAAAATGATGCCTGCTATGGTGTTTCTTATTTGTCATTGATTTAGATTAGTGTGGCCTCAGCCGATACCGTTTAAAGGCAAAGCGTTTAGTTTATGCGACATTAGTGCCACCTAGCGGAATTACATATATTACATACACCTAGCATATTTTGCAAATGCCCCTTTCGCGCGTTGTGCCTGACTCAACTCAAACAAAATTCAACTGCTTTTACTGGTGGTTGTGAAGACATCAACAGTTAAATGTAGGTTACTTTCAATAAATGGTCAAATACAGTATTAAGAAACTTTTAGCTGTGTTGCTATGTGTCATGAGAGTAAGCAACTGATCAGCTAACACTGTCTAGAGTGAATGTGATCATGCGTATTATAAACTCATCCAATGTGCACCAGGTGCATTTTTGACAACGTGTCACACAGCATACCCGGATAAATAAAAAAAGTCACCACACACACACATATATGTTTGCTTCTCATTTTTGTTATCAGTAATCATTTAACATTATCTCACTTGATGAAATATACAGTTATAAGTTGTTCAGGCATCAATATGTTTCTATCTCAACTTACATTTTTCTTATAGGCACATAAGGATCTTTTTTTAACTTACTCTCTGGGGTTCTTCTGTTTCTTGTTCTGCCTCTCATGAGTCATGACGGTATCTTATTTTTAAAAAATTTTAGGTTAGGATCGATACTTGGAACCAGTCATGGAAGATGATCTTTTCCAAATCAATCCGCTTGGCTGGATCACTTTCCATGCATGAAGAGATCAGATCACATTCTTTTAAGCAGTAATAAAAGTTCCTGCATTATCGGTCCACATGCCCTCGGGGAGGTCTTTGGGTACACCCCAGACAGCATCTTGAACAACATTACGCCTAAAGATTACACTGTTTCAGGCTTAGCATGGTATCTTCTAGGGTGGACGCTCAGGGGGAGTATAAATTCTTGCCTGAAAGAAATTCAGCAATAAATTTGTATTTTCACATATTTGTAAATGTATTTATTAGAATGCAGCAAGTGATCTGCTGCTGTTATTGGCTGTCTGGAAGGCTCATGATCACTTATCACCATAGATTTGTGGAATAATACGCATCACTGAACGTCGAATAAGCAGACTTCTTCAAGCCTCCACTGGGAGTAAACATCTCCGAGGACCTGACCTGGACTGCTCACATTCAGACACAGGTGAAAAAAGCCAGGCAAAGACTGTACCACCTGCGCCAGCTGAGGAAATTCAGGGTTTCACCAGCTATCCTGAAAACTTTCTATTTAGGGGCGATAGAAAGTGTACTAACTCAGTGCATCACAGCGTGGTATGGGAACAGCACCAGTCATGACCGCAAAGCCCTGCAAAGAGTAGTGCGCTTATCCGAGCGTATCTCAGGGTCAGCTCTCCCGTCTCTGCAGGACGTCTACACCAAACGCTGCAAAGGTAGAGCTACTAAGATCATCAAGGACTCTAATCACCCTGCAAACCCTCATTTCACGCTGCTGCCATCTGGTAAGCGCTTCCGAAGCCTGATGGCCAAAACTGAGAGACTCAGGAGGAGCTTCTTCCCCCAGGCCATCAGACTCCTGAACTTAACGTCACGTGACTTCACTTCAGGATAAACATCGATACACTGTCATTGCACTGCACTTTCTGTTCTGTTCTCGTTGTTACTGTGTAACAACCTGTCATAAACCTGTTTGCACATTATACTCTTTATACATTTGTTAACCACATATTTATAAGTCTACAGTTTACTCACTGCAAAGTCTACTTCAATTATTTTATTCCACTTTATCCTTATTTGTTACCTTTTTTTTCTCTTGACTTGATTATTTATAATTCTACAGATATAGACATATATATATATATATATATATATATATATATATATATATATATATATATATATATAGTACTTTTTTTTTATATCCTATTTCTATTATAATTTCTTCCTTGTGTTTTTAACTGTGAATTTGCACTGTCCATGGAGCGGACCTGTTTACATTTCACTGCCGGTTGTATATTCTGTATATAACTGTGTATGTGACAAATAAAACTCTTGAATCTTGAATCTTGAATCACTACAACCACAGTCTGTTAATTTGTTTTCCAAAATGTTTTGGTTGATGAGCAGGTTTTTCAGCTTGATGTGGCTGTGGAAGACACCTCTTTCACAGCATATTCTTGCAGCAGTGACAGCCTGACACATTGAAACTCATGCTGTCGATTCCTTGCTTCTGCTACCATGCTGCAGTAAAAACCACCGCATATCCTTACGTGGCGTGGGCCGCTCTAAGACCAATACGTATTCATCTGGTGTCTCGTACCAGTCCAGCAGCTTTATTATTTGAGGAACGCTAGGGCCTTTGTTCAGAAGAACCATCCCTTCCAAAGCTACCTCTTTTGGAAGGGATTCTTCAAATATACCCTACAGGAGAGATAATAGTTGTACATGGGTTCATGTTGGGGCTTGTGATTAGGAAACTGACATGTCTTTCCCTTTAAACTTAAATGGATAATTTCTTCCAAGAAATGTAATCCGATGGCGAAGCGGAATTTTTGTTCTCCTCAGTCATGGATGGCATTCAGATAAGTACTGTTGTCAATACTTGATTCCCCCTTGCTCTTGCTTGGGAATATCTTTATCAGCATCCTGCACAGTGGTGAGGGGAGACACAAAGTTGTGCCAGCTGTACACTGAATTGTTGTCAGTGTCGCTGTTCTGTTCAGCTTTGTCCAGTGAATGAACAATGCTGTTGTAGCTGAGAGTGTCGATGACTTCATTAACATCCATGCATAGAGGTGAGGAAAGGTATGCAGCTGTACTTTGAAACTTCACCGTCAAAGCATCTCTCAGGCTGTTGTCATTTCTGCAATGACTGTTGGACTCCGATGGTAGTTGTCTTGGATTTCCGAGAAAAAGACAATCTTAAGAACCCCCCTTTCTTCTTTTCTACTATCTCTCGGTCAGGCCTTGGTGACATACATGCAGCAGTATCTTGCTCTGCTATGCACTGTTCCATTGCTCCAGGTGTCTCTCTGGTGTTCTGTCACAAACTTTTATCACACAATTTGGAATTTATAATTTGGAATAATTTGTTGTAAAATTACGTAAAGGCGCTTGACGAATGCGTGATCTGACCGACGCCTCCTTTAAACTGTGATTTCGAAGTTGGTGCAGTGGAATGAGCTCTTTAAATTTTTGCTGTGTTGTGACAGCGGATGTCATGTGACATCTCTTAATGTCTAGTACAAGTCATGCTTGGCAAGTTTTGATAGTTCTTCATCAGTTCTATAAGCAAAGTAATTCCAAATTCACTTTGCTCTCTTTATTCATTTGTTTTGGGCATGTTGAGTGAGATTCAACTGCTTTATTCATTTTGTTCCTCTATGGTTGCATTTGCCGGTTTCACGTCGGTTTGGGTAGCGTACAGCACCATATACCGAAATTAGCAAAATCATGATATCGTACCATTTGAAATAAAATATATACCGGTGTTTTCCCAGTACAGGTATACTGTGCATCCCTAGTTTGCGTTCTCTGGAATCCTCTCAAGCGGAGGACTTCTACGTTCCGATTGGTTGCCGCCAAACCGAAATAATACACATAAATAATTATGGGGACATAAAATATTAATTATAGCTTAAATAACTGAGATGTTTTAAAATTGTACCTGTTTATAAATCAATTTTGTACTGTGTTCATCCAGACAAGATGATCACTACAACAATATTATAGTAGTATTAATACTAAAGTCCTCTGTTTTTTTGAGTACAAATATAAACAGGCAAGATGGCAAGTTGCATTTGAATGAAACGAGAGTGCATCCATGTGATACAATTGTGATATTATTGATGACAGTCATATAATTTAATGTTTATGCTTAAAAATAGTGCATAAACAAAGAGCTGCTAATTGTATGTTTTTGTGTGTTTTCAGTGTACTTTTTGAAAAATTTCATCTCATTTTAACAAGACCGTGTTAAGTTTGGTCACTATATTTCATACCGTTTCATCTCTAATTTATCAACACATTTTTTTTTTTTTTTTGTGATGCCATATTGTGATGGATGTCAGTCAAGGTTCCTGTGAGCAAATCAAACATATGTGAACCATTCAGGCGTCTGAAGGCAATGGAAGCAGATCTTCATTCCAGTGTAGATTCATTGATCCAGTGTAACGCCGTTGTCGCTTTGTCCAACAACCAGTAGTGGTACCTATATAGCTGACATACATTTATAAATATATACTTTTTTATTTTGACCTTCACAGCTGGTCGGACATAACTGTACAGCTAAGTTGCATTGTATGGATTAGATTTTTGAATGCTGTAAATTCAATTATGCTACAGGGATGAAGGCTTTCACAGACAAACTCAGCTCAAAGCCAGTCAATTGTAGACTGAGCAACCGGCCTACATGACATTGAGTAGTCTTTCATTTCACTGCTGAACCACACCTGTTCTTCAGTTTGTTTTCAATGGATGTTTCTTTGTAAAAAGAATACAGTTAAATTGTGTAACTCACATTTTTCACAATGGATAAAAACTTTTGCTTGCATCAATTGAAAATGAACATGATTACAGATAAATAAAACTTATGTTTTATAAAAGTTATTTTCTATTCATGGACTATCATTTTAAATCACAATGAGAGAACACGTTACATTAAAATATGCTCTCCTACAACCACTTACAACATATAACAATATAAAGTGATAAGTGAACATTTGTCACAATTCATCTACAGTAGATCTATGCAGTCTCTTGCTTTTAATTAGTTAAGGAATTAAATACACTGCTGATCTAAAACCAAAAATTTGTGTCCTATAATATTTTTCCTATATTTTCCTAATGACAACTTTATAATAGTTTATATGAAACCCTTGTTTATTAAAAGGATAGAACATTTTTTCATAATTTACTCACCCTCAAGTTGTTCCAAACCAAGACTCAGAGGTGCCAATTCATGCGTGAAAGGGAAGTGAAGTTCCAGGTCTCAGGAAAAGTAAACTTTATTGTAAGAACAACAAAGTGAGCTCCATCTGACTTACTGATGGTAAAACTTAATTTTTTTTATACTCTTTTCTTATCTTTCATCCAATTAGCGCTCTCCCATGTATCTTTTCTTTTTGGCTCCACCTCACATTTCGCCACAATTAGATCACAACTTTGTAAAGTATCATACTTATTGGTGGAATCCCAGGCTTTCGGAATTTTTTGTTTCCCATACAAAAAAATATAGTTTTCCCTTGTTTTTCATGCTTTGATGGGACAACAGACCTTGGTTTTTTGGTACACAGCCGAGGCCTACTAAAAATTATTTTTTTTCCACACATGTCAAATAAATAAAACCAGTAACTTTATAACAATCTGATGGTTTAAACTTTCAATGGATCTTTTGTAACAGGTGTATTTTATTCTCCAAACATCTACATGTCATGGTCATGGGTTCGATTCCCAAGGAAAGCAAGATATGACAAAATGTAAAAATGTGTACCTTGAATGCAATGTAAGTCGCTCTGGATAAAAGCGTCTGCCAAATGTGTAAATGTAAAACACCAAGAACTGTTGTCATACCACAAGGGAAGCAACTAATACATTCAATATATCACTTTATGATGAAGATAAGGAGGCAAGAGGTATAGCGGATCTGATTCCAGCTACGCTTTATTCAATCAAACAAAAGAACAAAAAGAAATAAACAAAACTGTGTTAACCACAATCAACACAAGCCAATGAACTGAGAGCTGAAGGCATTATATACTCAAGATAATTGAACTCAATACAAAACAGGCACGAACTAATCAATGAAATAAACACAAATCCTTGAAAATGAAACCAGAACACCAGCATAATGTGACGATATTAATAAATATAACATGTAAACGTAGTCAGTGACTTGACTGATGTGTTGGTCAGCTAATACGTGAATTTTTTGCTGTGAGAGGTTTTGTCGAAACAAGAAATGCTTCTTGACCAGCAAAATACAATTATTCGAATCCTAGTCAACATATCACCTAAGCCCTGATGTCCTATCAGAATTGGTAAAAAAAAAAACCCTGTTTAGGAATCTTTAACTGATTTTTACATATGAACAAGGCATGTGTGACTACCGAATTCCACAATTTTTAATATTACATGTAGCCTAGTTAGAAACAGTAAACAAATTAAAAAGTCAAATGTAAAAATAAAATACTGCACAGTCTTCACTGTATAAACTAAATATAAATATGTTCGTATTAAAGCTATAATAGTTATTCAGTCAATAGCATTATTAGCAGTCTAATATACCTATTGCTGTAGTTTGATGGGACAAAAGAGTAATAGTTATTTACTCTTTTGTTTGATTAACATTAATGGCAGACAGAGCAATAGGTATATTAGACTGCTATTTTGGTAATATGCTAATATGGCAAGTGTGACTTACCATATTGTTCAGAATATAAGATGAACCCCCTTTTCAAGATGTACCTTTTGGAAAGGCCTTTTGAAGACCAAATATTGTCTTTTTATTTTTGTATTTAAAGTATGCTAAATACTGGTAAAATGTACCAACAATCATATTCAGAGCTAAACACTTTATGGCATAGCTATCATAAAAATAACCTTAAGTTCTACAATGACTAATTTCACAACCTTTTTTTATGTGCAGTGACACAAAAACAAACAATATAATTATAATTCATATACTGAACACAGTAAAATCAAGTATTTCTAATCTCTCTCACAGGTCTGCTTCCTCACAGACTCACTGGCTGCATCCAAAATCGCATACTTAGTAGGTGAAAAACAGTATATGAAAAGAGTAGTATGCACTAATTTACAGTATTCATAACATCTTTGAAAACGGCGGAGGACGGAGACGCGGCTGTTTTCAAGTGTAAGTACTACAATGCAAAACTGCTGTTCATTGTTTAAATCGCACTTATTTAACAATTGACGAGCAAACTGTTGAGTTGTTAAAGATTAAAGACATTAGTATATATTAAATATTGATATATCTAATATATTAAGTTGCTGTAAAAACACATTTCGTTTTTATATAGCATTTTTATTCAACAGTCATGCTTCATTAAGCACACACTTCTCAAGATCTGTTAAACATAATTTTCTGGAAAGCATTGCTTTAACTGTTAAAAAAAAAAAAAAAAAAAAGTGGATGCACTCTTAAAGAGCTACTTCAGCGCCGGGAAGATGAATGTGTATTTAAACTGGGTCATTTATGTAGTAGACATGTGAAATTATTTTTGAATTTGGTGCCTTCTAGACTGAGAAAAGACAGAAAATGTATTTTTGTCTCATGTGGATGAAAGACAACAACTCCCAGAATGCACTTGCTCCGCTGCCCTACGAGGCCACTCCCAAAGCCACTGCTACTGGTTCACTGGATCACTTGCCCACCGTGGCACCGCCCCTACTGTTGCTTTATAATAATAAAATAATGTACTTCAGTTAGAGAACAGACACTACAATTAAAAACTGAACGTGTCTGTTCAATATAATGTGAGTGAGCCGAGCGAGTGTCACGGCACAAACGCAGCAAGAGTCAGATTACATTCATCACGAGAGCGAAGAGCTGAGGTAAGGGCGGGCGTGGCATTAATTCACAGCACGTGTTCAGTCTGGTGCGTTTTCAGATCATGCCTATGGAAGCTTAACTTTCATAGGAATTCATTTGAAAAGTTGAAACACTCACTTTGCTCCGCACCGCTCCGTTTACATGAATGCCCGCAGCTGCCCGAGCCGAGTGCTGTGAGTGAGATCCCACCCCCATGGGCAGGTTGAAAACATGCAGAACTAGAACTAGCTCCTACTATTGGCTGTAGTCTTTAGCCTCTGGCCGACAAAATCCTCCGATGACGCAAAACAACGATATTTTTCCCAGAAATAAAATGCATAAATCTCTCGTCTCAGGGGGATATGAGGGAAGGAAGCACGATCATTCGAATATACTACCGGGTTTCTACTGATACAAAGCTTAATGCTAATCACTTAAGTAACCCTTTATGCAACATAGATGTTTCCTAAATGTGTGTTTAACATTTGACAAGGGGCATTATGGCAGATGAAACTATTTAAAAAAATACATCTTCCAAATGAAAACACATCAAATAGCCATGTGTGTGTGTTGTATGTGTGCTATATAGACCTTATGTAGCCCTGCCCCTTTTCAGTGCTGCACTCGTTGTCTTTTGACTTCTGGTTTGTATTTCCACAGCAATTTTATGTATTTATTAATGAACTGCTCATTTTTATATCTTCTGAATATATTTAATGTTAATGAAGATTGTTCTTTTCTCATTATATGTCTGTTTTATTTTATATTCATATTTAATGTGCATTATGCAGTCCCTAAAGTATACTTATAATTAATTCTAGCTCTACCGTTATTATATATATATATATATATATATATATATATATATATATATATATATATATATATATGCACACACTAAACTTGAATTAGCCAATTAAACAGACAGCATACAGTATGTCTTTATCCACATACAAGATTTACTAAACCTATTTAAGCATATTATATTATAGCGATTCGAGAGCAGCCAGCTGGTGCATTCTGCGCAGCTTCTCCAGAGCGACTGCACGAGCTCTGATGACGACACAGCTGTTCCACGATCGGCTGGATTCACCGCATGACAGCGATCACGTGTGTTTATTCTAAAACCTTCAGTGCCACTAATGCTCACGAATCAGATTTTTTAGTCGTGATGTTATATTGTCATGTTTATCAAAATAAACTTAAACCCCACTTCACTGATAGTGTAAGCTTGTGCTGAACTTTATTATTGTGCAAACAGACACTGTATTAAGCAGTACATAAAGTACTGTGTATTTGACAAATATTGCATTTATTTAACTTAAGTATGCAAACACAGCGTGAGCGTCACTGCGGGAAGCAGAAAGTGTCCGACTTCACGCCTCCGTTTGCAGCTCCTCCCCGATCGGTTGCATCCAGCCGCAGCCGATGTCCAACACACCTATTGTATTCCTATAGGTAGATTTGATCAGCTGACAGTCATGACCTGCCAGAATTGACGCTATTCTTTGCCTTCTTCAAATTATTGCTAAAAATAAAACATTTCTTTAATAAAATGTATTTTGATGAAAAGCATTCTCGGATCAATCACACATTTGGATTTCTGTAATTAAGCATCCATACCCCAAAAGGTTTATCTTTTATAGTGTATAATGTCTTTATATATTTATACATATATTTTATAGTCCACATGTAATTATAATAAATAATATATAATGTAAATGTATTTTAGAATAAACATTTTATTTGTTTGCATTCACAGTACATTATAGAGATTTCACATTTTGGCATATTTTTGAGGTTGACATAATAATAGTTCATTTAAATTTTTTTAAATTATGGATGTTGTCTGAACATTATTGTTGTAAGATACCAAACTATAAAACATATGTTTATTGTTTGGTATTATCTGACTACTAAATATATATAGAGTATAAACGCAGTACAGATTCCTACAAGATCATTACAAATCACACTGTGCGACATGGATTTATTAAACTTGGGTACAACGTGTATGTAGACTGTACGATGATTACACCCATTCACTCGTAGGCTATGCAAGTTTCTATACACTGTGCGATGATCATACTGAATTTCTGACACTGTCAGAAAATTGTTGTAGGCTATCTGTGGTCGCAAGACCGTGACAGCGGCCTTCTTTGAACCGCTCTCACTGTACGACATAGGACCACCGATTAGGAGCCACGATCACAGAAATTGGCACGATTGTTTCACAATGGCAGTCTTTCGTCCAGGACAGCCAAAAATCATGCAGGGTGTCCCAGACACTCAGGTCCCGAGATTCAATTGTGATCAAACACGCACACCTGTCTGTAATTTTGAAGTAATTGTAAAACAACTTGATTACATAGTTCAGGTGTGTTTGATTACAACAGGTGCAGGGAAGTTGAGTACCCCCACCCCTGTGTAAACCTGTGTAAAAGTTCTGTGTAAACCTGTGTATTCTTTTATCGAAACTGGTGCTTTGCTGTGCAAAGAGACATTTCGAAACATTTCACCTGCTGGTACTTTCGCTTTCGCCGCAGAGACTGTCCTATGTGTCGAATTTATGATATTCCGTGCAGATTTCAGTTGACCATACTGTTTAAATTTATCCATAACGAAACCACGAATGAATGAAAAAGAAAAGAGCGATTATTGAAAAGAAATATTAAAAGCGCGATAAGTCGCAAAAGGGAAAACTGAATTCTACTGACAGGAAGCTGTGTGCAGCGCAACACGGACAAGCATTGTAGCCTTTGTCTTCGGTTGCGTGGCTGAACGGCCAAATAAACACAGAAATATATCAAAATGCCAAGTCGAGTGTTCACGATTCGTCCACACGGATCCAGCATTTTGGGAGCCTGAAACTGGTATTTTTGTAAACCGGGTCCCAGAGTGGATCAATCTGAAACTGACACAATTGCATTTTCGTGTGTACAGCCAATCCGTATATTTTGTGAAACGGTGATGTCGTCACACCACGTCCTGCACGGTAAAGACTAGAAGGGATACAGCTACGGGCAGTGGGCATGCGCACATCAATATTGCGTCATTTAATTACTGTATTTGCATTATTGTAAGGGTAGGTTTAGGGTTGGGGTAGGCGTTAATAAAACACAATCTGGTAAGTGGAAAATTTATTTATTGTTATTTATCGTGAGATTTTCTCTCACTTCCTACCATTGCTTTACCCCTTCTAGCCACAACTCTTCTCTGTTTTTAGTGTATTTCTGTGGCAGAATTACAGCACCACACACTGGTCTGGCATGTATACTACATCGTTTTGAGTCGGTTTCAGTGGTTTCGTGTGTCTGAATATTTCTTGAGACCAGGGAAAAAAATATACTCATCAGTTGGTAACTCAACCTCACAGAGAAAGCCCAGCACAATTAATTCCATATTGCAACTTATTTATTGTCTATGGACCCAATTACTACTGTTGAAATTGTTGAAAAAAAATAATGTCTCCAAAGGAAGACAAAGACATGATTAGTTTACATAACAAGCGGGACTTTAGGTGTCCGGCAAACCAATCCCTTATAAAATTCACTGAATAAACATTAATATTCCACAAACGCATATGAAAAATACAATTCACGTACCGAGCAGAAGAGCAGTCACTCACAGCACTCCGTGTTGTACGTGCAATCATTTCCTTTTCAAGCAGTAACTATAGCAGCAACACATGGGAACCAACATAATGATTCTCCCCAACCTCTGGCTCAACGATGTCCCCATTGTGGAGCACAGCAGGCAATGACGAAGACAGGGCTTACTTCCAATGTCTTAAAGAAAACAGCATGTTTTCAGCATCCCGAAGGCATTCTCAACGATGTTCCGGGCACGGGAGTGCTTGCGGCAAGCCTGTACCTCTCTGTATGCGGGGGCAATGAGGCAGATGGGTGCACTCAGGCAAGGATGGCCACCATCCCCAAGGATGCACTTTCCTGGCGGTGGATAAAGGCTGCCAGTGTGCACAGGGCTGTTCTTCAGCACCCTGGCATTGTGCACAGACCTGGGATATCCCACATAGGTGTCAATACATTTCCCGTGGTGGTCAGTGATGGCCTGTAGTTGGATGAAGCGAAGCAGCTTCCTTTACAGATAACACTGCTGTGATTGCTGATGGTTTAACACGGATGTGACAGCCGTCAATTGCACCAACTGCTGAGCTCAAAGCTGGTGACCCTGCCAGCTGGGCAAAACCTTCTCCTACCACCACCAGGTCATCTCCGGTTGGGAATGCAATCACCCTCCTCAAAATCCTGAATATTTCAGTGCTCACTCTCTGCACTATATTGTGCAGCAGGAACTTGAAGATGTCAAAGGTCTGAGATGTCACCATAAATGGATGCTGCGTGAACAAGCCAAAAGAGGAACCTCAATGTCCTATAAAGCGCGGTCACTTCCAGCGTTTGGCAAATTGGATCATGCCGCCATTTTCCTCACTCCCGAATACAAACAAAAGCTCGTTCAGGAACCCCCGGTGAGGCGGGAAGTTAAGCCCATTCAGAGACCACGCTTCAGGCAGCTCTGGACGATGTGGATTGGGACATGTTCCGAGCGAGTTCAGCCGACGTAAACAAGTTCACAGACGTGGCGCTTTGCTTCATCAACACGCTTACAGAGCAAGCCACGCAAACAATAACAATAACGCCCTTCTCGGGAAATCAGATACAAACCGTTATGGGTGGACAATTCAATCCGTGGAGTCTCATTTCCAACGGTGAACACACGCACTGCCGCTTACAACGCCGGTCTCCTATCGGGGAACATGACTGAATACAAATCATCCTGTTATGCTCTGCGGCGTGCAGTTAAAGCTGCAAAGCTCCGGTATAAAGACCGAGTGGAGTCTCATTTCCAACTCAACGACTCGCGGCGCATGTGGCAACGCCTGAGGTCCATCTCTGCTCGTTTGGATCTAAATCCTCTGCAGAGGTGAGCACTGATCCGTCGCTTGTGAATGAGTTCAACTCTTTCTCACGCCGCTTTGCCGGGCTGGTAAGGTCGCGGTTCTACGGTCCTGTGCTAACATCTATCTTTAATGAGTCCTCGCTACATCTGTGGTCCCCACCTCCTTCAAAATCTCATCCCTGTCAAGTGGCGCCTAAATGACTATTGGCTCCAGTAGAGAAATTACTCAGAGCAGCAACAATAGATCACTGAAGATGATCTCGGTCCTCACTCAGAGGATGAAGTTTGGAGCCTTTAACACTCAACCTCAAAACTGTGGAATCTTTCTCTCTGCCACTGGAGGAAACTTCCTCACTGCAGGTGGCCGGATGGTACCCTTTCAGGTCTCCACAGGGCTGTGTCGGTCCTGTGCTGATCAGCTCCACCTCTATCATCAAATTTGTTTACATCTATCTTTAATGAGTCCTCTAACTACATCTGTGGTCCCCACCTGTTGGCAAGACCAAAAATCCACCATCATCCCTGTCCTCCCTCATGATCAAGAACCAGTAAAGAGTGAGCAGCCCTCTTGCCTAAACATGACCTATTGGCTCCAGTGGCTCTCAAAGACTGTCCATAGTCATGAGGTAATTCAGGGTCTTCCTGAAAACTTTTTCTAGACTCATTAAAAATCACACCATTTGCGCAAAGCCCTGCAAAGAGTAGTGCGCTTATCATTCCTGGTACACATCAAGGACTCTAATTCATTTCACGGACCCTCTTCAGTTTGCCTCAGTCGTCCCAATAGATCTGACTGAAGATGCCCTGTCTCTCATTTGTCCATCCACTGCACAGTCCAATCACTTATTTTTACTTTTTTTTCTTGACTTGATTATTTATAATTCTACGACATATATATATATATATATATATATAGGTGTTTTTAACTGAATTTGCACTGTCCATGGAGCGGACCTGTTTATTTACTGACTATATTCTGCTATAACTTTATGTGACAAATAAAACAATCTTGAATCTTGAATCTTTTCCCATCAGAATCCAGTCTAACCAGTCCAAGACTCCTGGAAAGACAAAAGTCAGCCTAGATGTCATCCTTCTCATGATTGACCACTGGATTGAGGACTTCATTAACCTTAATACTGCAATATGTGTCAGGCCTCAGGTAGCTCAAAATAGGCCAGTCCACCTCCACAAGAACTGACAAAATGTACCCTGTGTACCTTGAATGTGTCGGGATAAAAGCTCCACATAAATGTAATGTGTCCATATAGCCAGCATGACCCCAAATGCTCTACCAAATGGTGATTTTTTTTATCTAAATTAAGGGCTAGTAGGATTGTAAAATGAGTTGATGTCATTTAATTAAATTACTTGATTAATAAATCAAATATAATGACTAATACAATGCACCAATCTCCACAGGTGCGCACTCTATCATCAATTCCGTGCTGATGAAAAGAAATGAAATGTTGTCCTGGGCCTCATCTCCAACAACAATTATAGAATTAAGGCATACTTGGTTTCATCGAGGTGTTGAGGATCTAGTAAGATCAATGGTGCCAGGACAACTCAGTCTCTCTCTGATTGGCATATAGAGACTAGAAATGATTTATAAAATGAATTAAGTCAGCCATTTTCTCTTTAGTTTCATCCAAGCGGTTGAGGTCTTTTCATGTGTCTCCAGTAAACGTGCCCTAATGAGTGAGCTCAGCATACCGTCTTCGTGTGGTCCTTTCTGGGAGAATTGGGTGAAAGAATCAGAGGGGTTATACATTTGAAAGATGGTTGATAGAATTTGAAAAAGTGCACCTTTACTTATGAATGTCCGTAACGTGTTACAGCCTACTTCAGCGGTCTTTAAATTGACACGTGTGTACCTAACATGACGGTATGTTGTAGTCTGGCTGAATGAAACTCATCAACTCTCGAAAACCATCACCTTCGATGACGCTGATAGGCAACATGTGTCTGGGATGGCAGCAACCTCCGGGATGGTCTCTGGGCTTGGGACCACTGGATTCGTGAGCACCAGAACTGTCACGGAGGAAGCCATTCTTCTCCTCCTCCTCCGTTTCGGGACCACCGGAACCGGGACCACCTGACTCATGTAAGTGGCCGATATGGCGACCCCCATTCTTCCTCATCCCTCTCCCTGAAGGGGTCATCGGAGGACTGGGGACCTGGCAGTCTGCGAGGATATGTGGGGGAGGACCAAGAGGTGGAAGACTCCTCCACCACCACGATTGTATATGAACCCCACAAACTGCCAGAATGATAAAATCCCCAGCATTCCCATCTCCCAGGTGCTGACAGGCTCATTCAGGCCGTTGTTAAAAATGTCCTTACGCTGTGTCACTGATGTTGAGCCCCTCCGTTGCGAAGACGAACCGGTAAGCAAACTCCCTCACGCTGGCTCCCTCCTGCCGAAGGGAAAGGAGCTTGCTCCGTCGTTCTGTCGTCTGTGCAGCGGAGGGGCAGGGAGATGGGAAAAGGAAGGTTTTCATCTTCTGAGTCCTCTTGTGGCTGGTGTGTTCTGTCGCGAACGGTATGCAGAAAAGGGGTGAGGACTCAAAATGCAGAAGAAAAGGTGTTTATTTAACAAAATAATAAAATAAAACAAATCCCACGAGGGGGAAAAAATCTAACATAATACAGACACAAACCAGGGACGAGGAACAGGAACATCCAATGTGGTAACAGTACACACCAGCACAGAACTGGGGACACAATGGGATAATAAAGAGTGACAAATCAGGCAGGAAATAAGGGAGAACAGATGGGGCAAATTAACCAATAATCAGATAACAAGAAGGGCAGGGTGACAAGGGACCAGTGACATGGACAGGACAAGACAGACATGTGACATGTAGTTACAAAAAGGTAAGATGTTTGTCACTTAAAAAGGTTTTCTTTGTCCTTAGTCTGTAGAATGGATAACGTTCATTAACAAAGCACCGAATTAAAGAATTCACAAAATAACATACCTATTGCATATAAAACTGTATAATACCTAAGAAAAAGTATTCAATTAATGCTGGGACATTACATTATTTTCTTTGTCCTTAGTCTAATGGATAACGTCAACAAAGCAACTTAAAGAATAAAAATTAGTATTGTCATTAAGAATACTATTAAATTTAGTGTAAAATACTCAACATTTTCTGGAAAATAACTTAAGATACATGTTTAAGAATATAAAATGTGCCAAATACTCAACATTTTCTGAATTACATGTTTAAAATATAATGGCCAAAGGCCAATGAATTAGTATTAGGAGTTTCTCATCTGTACAGATTTTGGAAGTCAATACACATGGCAACCATGAATCTGCTCCATTATGGCAAGGAATCTGTCCTTTAAGAAGGATATAAAGTTAGTCATAACTTTTAACACTGATGGAATTTAATATAAAAATCTTCAATTAATCATATTACATTTCCTCATATGATAAAACAGTATGTTATACTTATATAGCACTTTGTAGTTAACACTTCGAAGTACACCTAGCTAAACATATGGCGTCTAATCCAGGCAAGGGCAGCTGTTTGACCAATTTGACACGAGTGTGCTTTAAAACAACAGCAGGGCCTTTTGTGTTTAACTGTTCAACTGTCTTTAACAGCATCTGTATACCTCCATGGTGTCTGTTCATCAATTGCATTTGCTTCACCAGCAACCTGAATGGGAGGTGGTAATAACCGACCACAACCTAGATATGATTGAAGAAGCTGGTGTCTTTGTGCCAGTGTCTCACTTAAGTGTAAAAAAGTTTTCTGGCACACTCCTTAAAATAGGAATGTTTGCTTTCGAACCTTAGTGTCCATAAGTGGCACAGATTTAAGGTTAAGGTCGGGATAATGCAACAAATAGTGATGCTTTGGTTTGAGAAGGTGGTCATGGAACAGACTTGATATCAGACTCAGATATGCGTCCTCATTTATCATTTTTGCTGCGCAGATGAATTTACTTTCGCTTAAGGCACAACTGCCAAACCTCACATTCCATAGGATGTTTGATCCATCTACCAACTGGTAATAATCGTAAAATACACCAATTCTGTGTGGCTGAACTTCTGTGTAGGTGAGATGTTTTTCAGAATCAACAAAATCTTCAATATTGAGGGCCAAATCATTTGCCACTACTCCCTCAAAAAGGTCATGTCCAAGACATGGAGGAAAGCCGCTGCAGACATGAAGACTTAAAGACTGCAGGCAAAAGACTTAAGTGAGTTGAAACAGGAATCTAATTTGATTTCCATCTATTGGCGATTTGGCAGATGTCTCTCTGTTAATCAAACAGTACCTACAAAAGTTCCTGCTACTGCTGAAATTTTCTGAGAATCCACCTACAGAGTGGGAACCAAGATTATTGCTGATTTCAGCCCCGTCGCAGTTATCAGTTGGTCAGTGTGTTTTGGGGCATTGCTATTTTGAGGCAACTGAAAACCTATTTTTCAGTATTTTTTGTGTTATTTAACACTAGAACCGCCACAGGGTCAAATTTACCCATGGCTGTGTTTCAAATGTACATGACAGATCTTCAATAAAATATCAGACTTATTTCAATAAATAAGTCTCCCAGTCACTGACTTTGTGTGATTTACAATCCCCTGTTGTTAAAAACTGTTTAGATAAAACCAGTTTTAAAAACGGGCCATTTATACCTATAAGCACCAGCGGGTCAAATTTACCCGTATATAATTCCTTTAGTTTCGCAGTTTTTGAGCAACGCGTCGGCTTACTGTAAACGCTCACACAACACACAATCAACTGAAGATGTTTTAGCCTATTTATAAATGTTCAAACTTTGGATTAATTATACATTTTTGTTTTGCAATTTTGTATCGTGTATTGTTTGCTACTGTGTTGCTATTTATTAAAGTCTGCCCGTTTCATGAAAAAAAAAAATAATAATCTGATCTATGATGGCATGAATAAAACAATTTTCATGATTACCTCAAGTTTATTGGTGTTGTTCTCTTATTTAAATTATAAATTATATAACTATACAAATTAATAATTAATTATGTGAAACTGTGGGCTTGAATTGGTATGTTATCCTTATCATATGTTGTCATATATCCTATGCAGTGCGTGGATTATTATTGCTCTTTATTGTCTATTTAGGTATTTAAGTATGGGTTATCTAAATATGCGATCAATGACATTTTATTATAATATTACACCACCCAAATATGTATTTATTTCCTTCTAATTCTTGTTGTCATTGCAGGCTGCTTTAGCCTATAAAGTGATTAGTGTAGCCTGCTTAAATTAGCATAAAACAACAGGACAAAAACATAGTTGATGACTAAAAATAATAATTTCATGACCCTAGACATGACTTTGTGAAGACAGTGGCATAATACAGTGACATATTACGTTTTTAGCCGTATCAGAACGGTTATCATCTGTATGGGTAGATTTTACCCGCTGGTGGTTTTAGGTATACAGCGACCCCTGGCGGGTCTAGTGTTAAAGAGTGTGTTAGTAATGTGTTAGTAGGTGGGTGTACACTCTGCTTGTTACACACACAGGGACGCAGCAGCAGCACACAAACATTTTAAATATTAAAAATAAATAAATGTATGTTTGAGTAATGGTCCATCAATGTGTATATATATATATATATATATATATATATATATATATATATATATATATATATATATATATATATATATATATATATTATATATATATATATTTCTTCAAATGCACACATTGCATTTTTAAATACTGAAGAAAGTGAACAGAATGCTAACATAAAAATACAGTACCGGTCAAAAGTTTAGAATTTTTTTTTTTTTTTTGGTATGTTTTTGAAAAGTCTCTTATGCTCATCAAGTATATGAACATTAATATTATTACAGTTTAGTTTTAATATAAGTTTTCTATTTTAATATTATTTAAAATATAATTTATTATTAATGCAAAGCTGAATTTTCAGCATCATTACTCCAGTCTTCCGTGTCACATGATCCTTCAGAAATCATTCTCATATGAGGATTTGACACTTAAGGGTTATTATTATTGATAAGGGTTATTATCAATGTTGAAAACAGTTGTGCTGCTTAATATTGTTTTATAAACTGTGACTTTATTTTAGGATTCATTGATGGAAAAAAGTGGAAAAAACAAACAAAAACAAAAACACAAAACAAAAAACATTTATTTAAAATAGAAATATTTTGTAACAATATACACTACCTTTCAAAAGTTTGGGGTCAACTTTTTTGCCCCCCTTTTTTTTTAAAGAAATTAATACTTTTATTCAGTAAGGATGTGTTAATATTATGATTAAAAAAAGTGATTTATATTATTAGAAGAGATTTCTATAAATGTGTTTGCATAAATGCTGTTCTTTTCAGCATCAAATAATCCTGAGCATTAGATAAACATTGATAAATCAGCACATTATAATGTTTTCTGAAGGATCATTCTAATATGCTGACTCATAACTATAAAACTTTCTATCCTGAAAACTTTCTATTTAGGGGCGATAGAAAGTGTATTAACTCAGTGCATCACAGCGTGGTATGGGAACAGCA
Organism: Paracanthobrama guichenoti; assembly: GCA_018749465.1. NCBI lineage: Eukaryota > Metazoa > Chordata > Actinopteri > Cypriniformes > Gobionidae > Paracanthobrama > Paracanthobrama guichenoti. The sequence goes on along the minus strand of CM031946.1, from coordinate 26,483,334 downwards.
CCAGTCATGACCGCAAAGCCCTGCAAAGAGTCGTGCGCTTATCCGAGCGTATCTCAGGGTCAGCTCTCCCGTCTCTGCAGGACGTCTACAACAAACGCTGCAAAGGTAGAGCTACTAAGATCATCAAGGACTCTAATCACCCTGCAAACCCTCATTTCACGCTGCTGCCATCTGGTAGCGCTTCAAGCCTGATGGCCAAAACTGAGAGACTCAGGAGGAGCTTCTTCCCAGGCCATCAGACTCCTGAACTCAGTCACTTAACATCACGTGACTTCACTTCAGGATATACATACTGTCATTGCACTTATATATATATATATATATATATATATATATATATATATATATATATATATATATATATATATATATATAAGTACTATAAGTTTTTTATCCTATTTCTATTATAATTTCCTCCTTGTGGTTTTAACTGTGAATTTGCACTGTCCATGGAGCGGACCTGTTTACATTTCACTGCCGGTTGTATATTTTGTATATAACTGTGTATGTGACAAATAAAACTCTTGAATCTTGAAAACTCTTGCATGTTTTCTGTGTGCACTACGGACTTTTATGCACTATGCAGGACTTTTATTTTGATATGACTGACGACGTGGCGTCGTAAGGCTGCGCCGCGCTCCAGTGTCTGTTGTGATTCGGCTGAAGAAAGGTTTGTGTTTTTAAGCATTTAAATCGATACAACACGTTCAAAATTGCAGTGATTAATCTAACATTTATGAACGTTGTTTTGTGTGAACAAAGTGCATCCACATAGTAACAGTAAAGGTGCGTCTCATTTCTCGTGAATCAGTTTATCATAAACACGAAATTGTTCACTGGCAAGCAGTAATGAGAGAAGTGGAGCTGTATTAAACCGAATACTTTATTACTTATTGAGCGAAAAACAGTGCCAAAAAAAGTAATATGTCTGAATTAAATTCACGCTACCTATCGCGAATAGATTTGAATTCAATTGAATCGATTCAATTGAGCAAAATGCTTTGCGAGCTCATTCAGTGACCGCGCGCTGACGACACATGCTGGTAAAAACACGCCAGAGTAATGATAACTTTTACAAACCAACTGCGAATGCTTTACTGAATGTGCAATATATTAAATATAATCTACAAATGACTGAATACTAAATGAAGAGTTTGCTTCCAAAACGCGACAAATCCATTTTGATTAATTTGAGTTAAAATGTTTTCTTTACCAAGAAAGTGGCCAGACGAAAACCACTTTTCTGCTTCAAACATCAATCTTTAGGTTATAATAACATTACAAATTTTAATTCAGACTTTGATTTTCAAAGATTTATTATAAAAACGTTTCTGTATTTTCTTTCAAAATGCAATTAAGCCATTAAATCAATATAAAAGATATTCTTTATATTGAAGCCATTGAAAATTCACAAAGTAAGTTGATCCACATATGACAAAAATGAGCTAATGAGTGAATGCTCTCCGCATATAGTATAAGTTCATAAAATAATTGCATTTCAAACCCACTAAATCCCAGCCTCAGCCCATTCAGAAGTTTTTTACATTTCACTGCCGGTTGTATATTCTGTATATAACTGTGTATGTGACAAATAAAACTCTTGAACTTGAAGTTCCGGCACTGCCTCTGAACTTGGTCAATACTGATCTTATATACAGGCAGTGGACGCCCATAAACATCAGATCAAGTCACCTTTATTTATATAGCACTTTTAACAAGTCCAATTGTTTCAAAGCAGCTTCACATTGTTAACAGGAAAATAATGCAACAGAATTTGTACAGCCGTTCTGGTGAAACGGTGATGTTATCCAGCTAATTTCAAGTATCATATAGCGTCAATGCGGGCAGATCGGTAACATAGATGAAATGTAGGTGTCCCCAACTGAGCAAGCCAAAAGCCAGAGGCAACGGTGGCAAGGAACCAAAACTCCTTCAGGGTCAGAATGGAGAAAAAACTTGGGGAGAAACCAGGCTCAGTCGGGGTGCCAGTTCTCCTCTGGCCGACGAACAAACAGTGTATGATTATAATTCTGGCAACATAGCAGGTCTTAATTCATATTAGGCAAATTGATATTTGTTAGATTATTCGAGAGATTGGAGTCGTCACGCCGAAGACGGGTTTAATGAGGATGTCGTGTCGATGCAGCATTTACGGGGGGAGTTTATTTGACATGTTCTCTGCAGACACTTCAGGGATGCGTTGGTCATGTCCAGGCGCTGGTCCACCATCTGATCTGGATACGGCCCGGATCCGGCTGACTCCAGTAAACCTCGGAATAAACAGAGAGACTAACATTAGCGTAGATGCCATTCTTCTTATGATGTAACGAGTACATCAGGTGTTATGGGAAGTGTTCCCGGTTCCGGCTGACCTAGTTAACACAGCTAAAACGGCAGTTATGAGGGATTATACATAAAGAGTGTCTTTGTGCCTCTTAACAGACACAAAATGCAATTAAAATGTCTGTCCGACATGAACTGGGCCCTTACATGCCAACAAGATGCGTTTATCCACTTAGCCATTGTTTAAATTCACCTAAATAGTGTTTTAGACGGCTAGCTGTAGTCTCACGCTGAAGTCCCGTGGGAACTCAGTTGTAGCCGGAAAAAGGTAAATAGTGGGAGGAGCGTCGTGTAGAAATTGTAAATGTAGAAATTAAAGCTAAAGCTCCAATCTCCTCCCGAAAATCCAGAAAAAAGTCTGTTGGTGCCTCAGTGACGACTTCACTCAGAGAAACCGTCAATCATGACGTCACCCCTCCCCCCTGTTTTTATAGCATCAAATAACTAACTAAAACCAAACTTATTTAAATGAACACTTGAAATTAAATCATTGTGATAACTGCATAAAATGGGAAAAAATTATATGAAGTTTAATAATGTTCTATAATGTTTAATAATGTCTCGCGTCCATTAGAAAACACGGAAGGGCGGGGTTATGAGCTATACTGGGACCAACCACCTGGGGGTGATCGAGATGTTTTGGCTTCAGTTTTTAACAGGAGTGCTGCAGGCTTGGCTGTGATTGGTTGAGGAGATGTATTGCATTCTGCAGAGAAGTGAGACTGACATTTGTCGCAGTTTGGAAAGAAAGGGAGAAAAGATGACGGATATCGCAATTTGCATAAAATTAAAAATGGACTTTTCAATACCGACCAGATACATTTTTACTGATTTTTGCGAGAACTAAATTTTTTTTAAAATTGGCGTTTATCGTTTTGGAACTGAACTCTTCAAATGTACATCATAAATGCATGAATATGAAGTGTCTGTATAATTTGTGTTCTTTTATTAATTTGATGTGCTAGTTTTGAGTGTTTTTAGTCTAATCAGATGATTTAAGTCCATTAACTCTCTCTGACTCTCTTACAGAGACTGAACTACTGAACTAGAGCTGACTGAGACTCTCAGAGATTTAGTTTTGAGTGTTTTTAGTCTAATCAGATGATTTAAGTCCATTAACTCTCTGACTCTCTGACCAGAGACTGAACTACTGAACTAGAGCTGACTGAGACTCTCAGAGATTTAGTTTTGAGTGTTTTTCTGACTCTCTGAGTCTAAACTCAGATGATTTAAGTCCATTAACTCTCTCTGACTCTCTTACCAGAGACTGAACTACTGAACTAGAGCTGACTGAGACTCTCAGAGATTTAGTTTTGAGTGTTTTTAGTCTAATCAGATGATTTAAGTCCATTAACTCTCTCTCTGACTCTCTGACCAGAGACTGAACTACTGAACTAGAGCTGATTGAGACTCTCAGAGATTTAGTTTTGAGTGTTTTTAGTCTAATCAGATGATTTAAGTCCATTAACTCTCTCTGACTCTCTGACCAGAGACTGAACTACTGAACTAGAGCTGACTGAGACTCTCAGAGATTTAGTTTTGAGTGTTTTTAGTCTAATCAGATGATTTAAGTCCATTAACTCTCTCTGACTCTGTAAGAGAGACTGAACTACTGAACTAGAGCTGACTGAGACTCTCAGAGGTTTAGTTTTGAGTGTTTTTAGTCTAATCAGATGATTTAAGTCCATTAACTCTCTCTGACTCTCTTACAGAGACTGAACTACTGAACTAGAGCTGACTGAGACTCTCAGAGATTTAGTTTTGAGTGTTTTTAGTCTCATCAGATGATTTAAGTCCATTAACTCTCTCTGACTCTCTGACCAGAGACTGAACTACTGAACTAGAGCTGACTGAGACTCTCAGAGATTTAGTTTTGAGTGTTTTTAGTCTAATCAGATGATTTAAGTCCATTAACTCTCTCTGACTCTCTTACAGAGACTGAACTACTGAACTAGAGCTGACTGAGACTCTCAGAGATTTAGTTTTGAGTGTTTTTAGTCTAATCAGATGATTTAAGTCCATTAACTCTCTCTGACTCTCTTACAGAGACTGAACTACTGAACTAGAGCTGACTGAGACTCTCAGAGATTTAGTTTTGAGTGTTTTTAGTCTCATCAGATGATTTAAGTCCATTAACTCTCTCTGACTCTCTGACCAGAGACTGAACTACTGAACTAGAGCTGACTGAGACTCTCAGAGATTTAGTTTTGAGTGTTTTTAGTCTAATCAGATGATTTAAGTCCATTAACTCTCTCTGACTCTCTTACAGAGACTGAACTACTGAACTAGAGCTGACTGAGACTCTCAGAGATTTAGTTTTGAGTGTTTTTAGTCTCATCAGATGATTTAAGTCCATTAACTCTCTCTGACTCTCTGACCAGAGACTGAACTACTGAACTAGAGCTGACTGAGACTCTCAGAGATTTAGTTTTGAGTGTTTTTAGTCTAATCAGATGATTTAAGTCCATTAACTCTCTCTGACTCTTACCAGAGACTGAACTAGAGCTGATTGAGACTCTCAGAGATTTAGTTTTGAGTGTTTTTAGTCTAATCAGATGATTTAAGTCCATTAACTCTCTCTGATTGACTCTCTTTACAGAGACTGAACTACTGAACTAGAGCTGATTGAGACTCTCAGAGATTTAGTTTTGAGTGTTTTTAGTCTAGAGCTGATTGAGACTCTCAGAGATTTAGTTTTGAGTGTTTTTAGTCTAATCAGATGATTTAAGTCCATTAACTCTCTCTGACTCTCTGACCAGAGAGACTGAACTACTGAACTAGAGCTGACTGGGACTCTCAGAGATTTAGTTTTGAGTGTTTTTAGTCTCATCAGATGATTTAAGTCCATTAACTCTCTCTGACTCTCTGACCAGAGACTGAACTACTGAACTAGAGCTGACTGAGACTCTCAGAGATTTAGTGTGGATAGATTTTTCTCTGTTAATTATTCTCATCTTAAACAGGACAAACAGATAAACTCCTGCTGAAGCGACAGATCCATGTGACACTATTATAAAGATGGCGTTTATTAAAGAACAGACTGAAGACATGAAGACTGGGGAAACATTTGGTGTGAAACAAGAAGAAACCGAGGAACAAACAGGTTGGTTTCATTCTCAAAGCTGAATTCAGTCATTTGATCCTTATTAAAATGCCCAGCTCTACAGAAATGATTGATATTTTTGAAGGATATCACATGAGTGTCCTAATTAAAGGAGTTTTTATTTGACATGGAGTGGGTCAGACATGTTGAGATCACATGACCAGACAAAGACTAATGCTTCAACCTGAGAAAATCCAACTTCCATTCAATATTATAGCATTTCACACATAAAATTAGGGCAATATAATATGGAAGTAGCCCAAACAACATTACATTTAACATATTTATTTTGTTTTAAGTTCAAAAGCAAATATTCGGTTTAATTAGAAAAATATTTCCTATTGCTACAGTATCTCTCAAAAACCAACAGAAAGCTACTTGATTAAAGTGACTAAGGTGTTAGTCGTGCTTCAGCTATACTATTTACAATATACGTTTTTTGTCCACAACAAAACCAGTATAAAAATGACAGCAGCAGAAAATATATATATATATATGTATGTGTACGAAATTTAAAGTACAGCTTACGTCAAAGAATCTTGCTAGCAGTCACTGGTGTGAATAGTCTCCTCCCTGGTAAATAGGTGGTTTTAATTTGAGGGGTAGTTGATTAACATAATGAAGTGATTGTGGTATAATATTGGTATTATTTATGGTATTTTATTTACAACAATATACAAGTAAAAACAAAATGGCAAGTCACTGTCATTAACAGACTATGGAGGCTGACTGGGTTCTGTTCAAAGAACTAGCGGAGTTAAATAATTCTCACATTTAAAGAAAATGACACATGAAGCGTGTAAGCACATCAGTATTAAATGTTGTGGGTAAATTCCCAAGTTGTTAATTTTTAAACTACACACAAATGTGAGGTTATTTCTTTAACATTATATATATATAATATTGATTCAAAATTGTGTGCTGTGTAGTGTTACACATAATTTGTGTAATTTTTCTACGCATTCCTTCTAAGAGTGTAAGTTGTGAGGAACTATTGAACTGAGTATCATTCGCATCCAGGAAATAAAATGATGCCCCACTGGGGAAGATACAAGGAGAAAAGCAAAGGACACCCCATACTTGGGTTTGATGAGATGTCTCTTCATTTACACAGACAGTGGTAGCAGTTAAATAGAAAGGACTTAACCCATGCTAATGCTTGTCCACAAGTGCCAGTATACATAATTCTCAAGCTATACAAATATAGTGTGGCCTGTGTTGTTGAAAGTTGTAATAACACTGAAAAAAAAATCTGTCAGGATTTAAGCACAAAAACTATATAAAATGACAAAGTCCCTGCTTTTGGCATCTGATCATAGCTACGTAATTTTTTTTTTTTTTTTTTTCTGCAGATACCCTTATCCTACAAAACTGAACATAGTTGAGAGAACACTGTTTTTCAAATATTATAGATGTATAACCCTCTTTCAGTTGCTTGGTGCATATAGGATATAGCATACATGGTTTTGATGCTTGTTGATTTATGCCATTAAACTGGTGTTAATTTTTTTTTTTTTTTTTTTATAACTCTAGACCTGATGGCACTGAAAGATGGGAGTGAAGTACTAGATGAAATGGAAAAGAAAGATCAGTTTGAGAAACATGATTTCATGACTGGAAAAAAACAATTTAGTTGCTCACAGACTGGAAATACTTCCTCTCAAAAAAGATCTGAAAAGATCTTCACCTGCCAAGAGTGTGGAAAGAGTTTCACTCAACATGGAAGTCTTACAATCCACATGAGAATTCACACTGGAGAGAAGCCGTTCACCTGCAAACACTGTGGAAAGAGTTTCAGTCAACGTCGAAACCTTATAGTCCACATGAGAGTTCACAATGGAGAGACGCCTTACACGTGCCAACAGTGTGGAAAGAGTTTCAATCAACATGGAAACTTTAAAGTCCACATGAGAGTTCACAATGGAGAGAAGCCTTTCTCCTGCCAACAGTGTGGAAATACTTTCACTCAAAAAGGAAGCCTTAAAAAGCACATGAGCATTCACACGGGAGAAAAGTCGTTCACCTGCCAACAGTGTGGAAAAGGTTTCACTCAGAAAGGAAGCTTTAACAGGCACATAAGAGTCCACACCGGAGAGAAGCCATACACCTGCCCTCAGTGTGGAAAGAATTTCAGTCAAAAAGGACACCTTAAAGACCACATAAGAATTCACATTGACGGAAGCTCTTATACCTGCCAACAGTGTGGAAAAAGTTTTAACCGAAAAGACAACCTTGAAGTCCACATGAGAGTTCACACTGAAGAGAGCGCTTTCACCTGCCAACAGTGTGGAAAAAGTTTTAACAAAAAAAAAAACCTTAACGCCCACATGAAAATTCACACTGGAGAAAAGCCTTACTTATGCCCTCATTGTGGAATAAGCTTCAGCCAACTAGGAAACCTTAACAGGCACATGAGACTTCACACTGGAGAGAAACCTTACACCTGCCAACACTGTGGACTAAATTTCAGTCATAAAGGAAGCCTTGAAAGTCACACGAGAGTTCACACTGGAGAGAAGCCTTTCACCTGCCCTCAATGTGGAAAGAGTTTTACACACAAACCGACTCTTAATGTCCACATGAGAGTTCACACTGGAGAGAAGCCTTACACCTGCCTTCAGTGTGGGAAACGTTTTGCACATAAATCGACTCTTAATGCCCACATGAGACTTCACACCACAGAGATGCCTTACACCTGCAAACTGTGTGGTAAGAGCTTCACAGCAGCGCTAAACCTGAAACGACATTTGCAGACTCATTCGGTAAAGAAATCGCAGAGTTCTGAATGTGGTAAAAGGTTTAGAAAGAGGAGCAATTTAAAAAATCGCCCATTTATTCACTCTGGAGGAAGGCCATTTAAATGTGATCAGTGTAATAAAACATTTCTTTTGCCTTTACACTTAAAGATACACCTGAAAGGTCATTCAGATGTGAAACCACGTTCTTGCTCTTTGTGTGGAAAGCGTTTCAAATGGCTCAGCAATTTAAAATGGCACCAGAAAATACTCATCTGTTTAAAATCAAAGCTGCGTTCACGCCACAACTGAATGTGGGCCAAATCTGAACATTCCTATTAAAGCGAGAATTATCTTGTGGTACACTAAAAAGTAAAAAGCCCTCGGCCTGAGACGGGGGTAAATGCTAATATCCCAATCCCCTCTTTAAATAACAGGCATTCTGGATACAAATTCACCTTACGATCCCTCCGAGTTATTGGCAACTTTTTTTTTATGGCCGTTTGTCCGTGAACCCATTATATTGACTAACTCAGAGTACATGGTGGGCACTAGTGCTTCCTCTGAGGATGAGGCAGGCACAGATGCTTCCTCTGGAGATGAGGTGCACACTGGTGTTTCTTTTGGTTTCTTGGCAAGCATAGTTGGTCCCTTGAGGGCAAAGGTGTCAAAATTACATCCCATGTCAGATGTGACATCCCCCATGTGGGCCTCCACAATTTTCCACTGGCCTTAAGTAAGCCCATACCCGGCTTACTATTATCATTACTATTATTTGCAATAAATTGTATGCCCAGTGGCAGTCTGTCAGAAGAAAAGGAGACAAAAATGATTCAAAATGAAAATAAGTTGATGACGTTAACTATATATGAGAAAAAATAACTGTATTTTCACATTTATGTATCGGTCTAGTCTTTTTTTTTTTTTTTTTTAAGTGTATTTTGTTATTATACTTTTATTTTTAAATATACCAAAGTAATTAGACTCTTTTGGAAACGATATTGACTATTGATAAGTTGTGCCCTGGCAATACAAATGTAAAATGTCTTGTCCTTGTCTAAAATGTATTCCTCATTTTACATAAAATCATACCAGGCCCCGATTTGTTTTTATTTAAATATAAAACCCATTTTGATTTACCTCTGTTTCCATGAGCAAATGATAACTGGGCTAATTATACACAAGCAACAAATGTCCCTTAATCGTTTTAATATTCTCAATGCTCAGTAGTGAGGTTTTGTGCTAGAACTTTTGTGTTCTCACTGTACCATATGACTGAATCTACACTATAGTTGAACTTTTCAGATGAAGGGTGAATATTACAGTAATGTGGAAGTCTCTACCATGTTAATACCACTGGTATTAATATCACATGGAAAATATCACACACACACCCAAATGTGAGGACATATTACTGGGAACCCTACCTTTAGGGACACCCCTTTCTGAAAGGTCTAGAGACGAGAAAGATGTGACTGCACTTCTGGAGAAACACACATTACATTTATCACTTGATTTTATCAATAAAAGACCTGATATTTTACCTTCACTTTGGGGAAAGTAATTTTTATGTCCCATTTGGGGACAAACACAAACTCTGATCAAGCGATAAAAGACTATGGTGATACACAGACTCTGGTTAAGGTATACTTTCAGGACTTTATGATGTTATACATTTAGACACAGAAGTAGAATATTACAATTCAAAAGTTTTTAAAGTTTCAATAATGGATAATGAAACCAATTTCTTCAAGATCACTGAAAATGGCTAGCCTACGTTTTTGTCTTATTTGTAGCTTGAGATCAAGTTGCTCAGTTGGGGAATGACAATTTGTGTTGACTATCAGAGAACAAAAGATGAACTAATTGAGCTGAATAATGACACTTGTCTTCTGTAGAACTGTTTTACTGCTGAAATTGAAGTCATTTGCAAGTTATCTTGTGTGTGTGAAGGTGATCTGAAACGATCGTATTGTATAATGCACTATAGAAATAAATGACTTCACTGGCCACTGCCTAAATCCCTATAGTTAATTTAGCATCAACTGCACCTAATCATGACCCCAGAAACATCTTCAGGAGTTTCTCAGCAGTCGTCTGTGGCTGCTCACTGGGGCTTTAAGACATTAGGCACGTGTTTGTGTAAAGTGTAAAAAAAAAAACCTCTACAAATATACAGATTTTCTTTTTTCTCACTTGGTACTTTAAAAGCAAAGTATTTGTAATGACCCATAATGAATTTACTTCCGATGTCTTTTATTAGTAAAACAAATGGAAGTGATTTTACGAGTCAACAGGAAAGTTACATTTGCCAGAACATGTCCCAACATTGCAAAGAATCAACAGGGAGAGTGTCTGTAGCAGCATTCTTGTAGTAAATTAATAGACTTCAGCATATTCTGAATCACTAACATAAAGTAATAACCAACATAAAACTTTTGCTGTCCCAAAATCACAGCTTTTATACCGAAATATAGAATTCTGTACCAGCAGCTCTCATACAAAAGTAATGCTTGTGGACTTCAGCATATTCTGAATAACTAGTGTTGTGGAAAATTCTAAGTAATTCTAAGAGTCAAAGTTCCAGGTCTCAGAGGATGTTAACTTTATTGTATGAACAACAAAGTGAGATGCCAGCTGAACATCTGACCATCTCTGGTAAAACATATTTTATACTATTTTCTTATCGTTCTGCATCCAATGAGCATACTTCTATCTTTCTTGCTAGACTCCCCACAGTTTAGCCACAATTATATGCAAACACCATCATTTTTCAGGATCAGCTGGAGTAATATTGTGCCAATGTATATACGCACGTGTCACTATGTTGACGTCAATGGTGACTGGATTGGCACCAACTGGGACATTCCATATGGTGGAAAAATCCCAAACTTCACAGGTCTTTAAAAAAAAATCTTATATGACAGTTTGTCAGAGCTTCACACCCTTGCCCCATACAATTTTCCTGTAATTTTCCATACTTTGATGGACACCAAACCCTGCTTTTTTTTATGCACAGCCTAGTTCTACTTTAATGAATTTCCTCAACACTAGTAGCCAACATGCAGCTACCAGCAGAAATTTACTCATTCCACCTTGCCTGGTGTATTTTCCTGAAGTCTCGAGCACGCTCATGATCTCCATACATCATGGCATTGCTCTCAACAATGCTACAGATCTTGTTTAAAGAATACCCAAGTTTGAGAGCTAAAAAAGGGATACGGTTAGAGCCTACCATTGTTCTCAGTGGGGTAATCTTTCTTGCTTCAAGAAGTCTGCCCACTTCTCTCATCTTCTGTCTGATGTAGTCATGTCTGGTCACGTCAGACCCCATCCTGTTGATCCTGATGTGCTCCCCCAGCTGCATGATGCATCTGTCAGTATGAACTACACCATTTTTTTTTTTTATCATAGTTCATAAAGGAGAGTATTTTCTTGAAACCTTTGCTTACTTCTAAGCCGACTTGTGTGTTCAGAGCACATAGAGCTCAAACTCTTTTCCTGCCTTGGGCTTCATTATCTTTAGGTTTCAGCTGACAGTTTTTGATGTTTCCAAAGGCAAAACTTGTTGTAAAGCCCTTGGCAGAAATGCAGTGAATAAATTCTTTGGCTCTTTGTCTATTTTAACCAGTCAGTGTCTGGTGTGACCACCATTTGCCTCACATGTTGCAACACATCTCCTTCGCATAGAGTTGATCAGGTTGTTGATTGTGGCCTGTGGCATGATGGTCCACTCCTCTTCAATGGCTGTGCGAAGCTGCTGGATATTGGCAGGAACTGGAACACGCTGTCGTATACGCCGATCCACAGCATCCCAAACATGCTCAATGGGTGACATGTCTGGTGAGTATGCTGGCCATGCAAGAACAGGGATGTTTTCAGCTTCCAGGAATTGTGTACAGATCCTTGCAACATGTGGCTGTGCATTATCATGCTACAACATGAGGTGATGGTCGTGGATGGTCAGGATCTCGTGATGGTATCTTTGTGCATTCAAAGTGCCATCAACAAAATGCACCTGTGTTCGTTGTCCATACACTTGCCCATACCATAATGCCACCATGGGCCACTCGATCCACAACGTTGACATCAGCAAACCGCTTACCTACACGGCACCATATACACTGTCTGCCATCTGCCCTGTACAGTGAAAACTGGGATTCATCCGTGAAGAGAACACCACTCCAAAGTGCCAGTACACCTCAGCACTGTCTCCCCACTGTAGACTTTGTGGACAGTTGTGCACATTGAGACCTCCCTTGTGTCCATCCACTTCACAAACAAAAAGTCATCATATATGATCCAGTGAATGGAGCCTCTTGGTGACCTTTGTTCAAGATATTTTGTTTGGCGAAAGGAACACTAGCTCTTCCTTCTTGATGCACCACCTACATGCACCAAATCCCTGCTGGTGCCGGTGTCGAAAGAGGAGAGGGCTTGTGTAGAAATGATCACAGTAAATCACATAGCCTGACCCCAGGTAGTCTCGGTTGACTGCACTCCAGGTGTTCTTTTGGGAGTAAACATTGGGACATTGGGCACTATATCAGGGTCTGCCTTCGTCTTCCATCTTTCACCTTGTGTCACTGGTGAGAGGCTTTGTGATTCCTCACGGCCACGACTGCAACCACGGCTACGACTGCCTTCAGGGAAACTGAAAAATGTGCAAAGCTTCACACACATCATAAGCTTCTCTGCATCCCCCATTTCAACAGTTGGTAGCACTTTCCCTCTTCTGTGTCATCCAGCCACCTCTGATTTTCTGATAGATTTATGAGGTAATTGTGAAAAGAGGTTGCGAAGCAAGTTCGGTTGCATGAACAAAGGCACTCGCTCTCTGGTAACCTAGCAACGTAGGGAGTGACACGCTAACAGCCAATCATGTAACAGTATCGAGTTTGGAGATCAACCTGAAAATGAGTGCCGCAGCGAGCGAATATGGCAGGAAACAGGAAAACAAGTCAGCTCGCCAGTATGGCAGTTTTTTAAATTTTAGAAGTCTGACTGTAGTCAGACCGATGTCGCCTGCAAATTATACAAGACCGTCATCCCCATGAAGACTGGCACTACCACAAACTTGTTCAACCACCTTAAGCCTTGTTTATACTTTCGTCTGGCTCTGCAGCGCCAGCCTCCACTGACTGTGCGTGCCTCGTCCGTTTGGGAAGGTGTTCATACTCAACGCGCTCACTCGCCGTTGTGCTATTCTTTGAAACGACATGGAGAGGTAATGTTACTCTGCACCAGTGCCTTATGACAAAACATCTAAATGGTACAAAGAAATAACGGAGGCACTGCACCTTAATGTTAAGAGATAATTAAGTGTTCATTGTGATTTTAGATATTTGACTGTTTTCCATGGTTGTTCTGACATTTCTGCCTTTATAACTGAAGGGATTATAATCAGAGGAAGGTTAAGTTTAAAATAAAAATGTTTAAATTATATATTTTTTCCTGGTCCTTATTTTAAATGGGTTATAAAAAATATTGGTAATAATCGATATCGATCGATATGAAACACTTATATCGTGATACAGTTTTCAGCCATATCGCCCAGCCCTAGTCTCAACAAATATGTTTTGAGTGGAAATGCAGCATCTCCCACTATGGTTTATGGCATTGGTCCTTGTACACCTGACACTGAAAAAGGGCAGTCTGCAGGGACAGACAAAATTTTTGCCCTCCGTGGCACCTGTGTGAAGTTGGCCCCCCACCTAACGCAAAACATCAGCAAATTAGTCTGTCGTTTGTGCTCCGTTTGTGCCATAAAAATGTTTGTTTGTGCCTTTGGTTTTTAATATATTAAAAGAACATTTTTAGGTCATTCAAGTAAGTTAGCCTGGTAAGATTCAAACGGCAAACCAAATTAACTTGCATTAAACCGTAGCATTCACTTAACTGTTACTGTGCATTTTTCAACTTTTAACGGACACAGCGGATCATAGGATGTGGATGTAAAACAAACTCCAAGGTAAGTGTTTTTTTACTTGTTAATGTATGTTGTTACCTATGGTTGTTACGCGAGTGGTAAAGTTTTGTTTTGTGAAGTTTTGTGGTTTACAGTGGTAAAATTCACATTTTCATTCATGCACGCACCATATAATCTGTTTGCTAATGTGTTTATACAGTAGGCTAAATATGTGCGTTTGTATAGACCTATACAGTAAAGTAACCGGTCAAAAGTTTGGAAACATTAAGATTTTTTTATGTTTTTGAAACAAGTCTCTCAACTTCACCAAAGGCAGTGTTTGTGAAATATTACACTTTAAATTAATAATTATTATTTATGTGATGTCAACGCCCAAATTTCTGCATCATTACTTCAGTCTTTAATATCACATGATCCTTCAGAAATCATAGTAAAATGCTGATTTTGTGCTCAATTATTATTGATGCTTAATTATTAAAAATGGTGCTTATTTTTCATCAATGTAAAAAAAAAAATGCTTTCGCATGCTTTTTTTTTTTTTTGTTGTTGTAAAAACCATGATACATTTTTGTGTTTTTTTACCTTTCTATAAATCAAAGATACAAAGAACAGCATTTATTTTAAAGAGAAATATTTTTAACAATATAATTGTCTTTGCGGTCTCTTTTGATTGATTTATTGTGTCCTTGCTGAATAAAAATATCCATTTATATAAATACAACCTTTAAATGATTGTGTATCATGGTTTCCACAAAAAAAGATATCTGAAGCAGCACAACATTGATAATAATGATTGTTTCTTAAGCAGCAAATCATTAGAATCATGTGACACTGAAGACTGGAGTAATGATGATAAATTCAGCTCTGATCACAGGAATAAATGACACTTTCCTATATATTCACAGCTGATTTACACTGGAATAATATTTCATAATGTTACTGTTTAATAAATACAGCCTTGGTGAGCAGAAGAGACTTCTTTCAGAAACATTAAAGTTTTCCAACTATAATGTATGTGGAAACTCATGACTCAATGAATTAGAAATTAAGCCAAAGTGATTTTACTTTTGAATTGCTGTGTACTATCGAACATCCGTTAACACAAATAATGGACCTTTAAAACAAACTTAAAAACACTTAATACTGACATGCTACTGTCTTCAAACCAAAAATGCCACACATAATAATAGACTTGAGTGCAAACAACTTCAAGCCTGACTTCCAGAAAAGCAGATACTACTTCTACAAACAGGAATCGGAAAACAAGGTTGTGTGGCATACAACAAAAACACTTGTACTTGTGAAAGTAATTTTAAATAATGAAATTAGTCTTTTGTGTATAATACAGCTTGTGGGCATATTTAGTTTTTTTCTGACGCTCCTGTCACTCCACTTCTCAGGTCGTCATACATCTCCCAGACACATGGAGACCTCCTGCAGTAGGCCACATAATGTCCAAGAGCATCCTGGGTTAAGCCTCCTCTGAAAGCAATGACTGCCCTTAAAGTAAATCTCTCTCCTTGGAGCATCAAATTGGAGGGAAATTCACGCAAAGCAAATTCTGAGTTACTTCCCAGGTCAGTGTCAACCCACAGAAGTTCTCCCAGACTAACTGTGAGAAACTTTTCCTGCACAGAGCACTTTCCCTGAGGTACCTGTCTGGAATGCAGAGGGACACCGTGATGGACTTTGGATTGGCCTGAGGCAGGGGGATTCCGGAAGGTTAAGGCCGCCTTCTACCGCGGTCTGAAGATGAGCCATGCCAGAAGCCTGTAGTACAACAACAGAAGTACAAACTAATGGAATTTCCCTTGTGACTTGTTTGCTGAGACCACAATACTGTGAGGAGCACTGTTTCATTGACTTTTCAATGATAGTGGAGATGTGGCACTGTGCATCAATTTGAAGAGCACCACATTTCAGTCGGACAGCTTTGAATATTCCACTCACCAGCTCTGCCCTCTGTATGTAGGCCTGTGCATTCAGACCCTTTGTGGTGATGGATTTCACTAGCTGGAGGAGGTTGTTGGAATCCTCACCACAAACAATATTTTCAAAAGTGACACTATCGCAAAAAGCACAACATAAGCATTGACAAAAAGCATCGAATGCACATGTGTTCAGCACAGAGATTCTTGATTTCCTGAGTTTAACAGGCTGTTGATTGTTTCCATTTTTCAACAGACCTACTTTCAGTTTCGTTCCCCTCACAGATGGATCTGCATGGAGCCATTCAGGACAAGGAGAGAGGTATGAGTTCCTCTTCCTCTTTTTGGGTGGAACTGATAGGCCTCTCCAGTTTTCAACAGCGTCTTCATCTGTTGGATGGATGTTTGTGACAGTGTCAGACTTCCCAGAACAGTAAGTGCCCATTTCTGTCTTTCCATCACTACAGGTTGTGGTGGGTAGTGGATTGGTGTCTGTTGTGATCACTGTTGAAACGGTTGTATCCTCTTCACCTTTTTCCTCAGCTTTCTGTTTAGCAGAACAAATTCGCATGTTGCCTTCAATGAAGGACAGATGTCGAGCAATGAATCGATCCACCCGAATAGGCAGGTTTTCATGCTTGAAAAGGCTGTGTTTGATGTTTTTGAACTCTGCTTCAACATTGGCTGAACTTGCGGTGATATGGGTGCTTCGGAAGTGAGGGATCCAGAGTGGCAAGTAATTTGCAAGACAGATTATATTGGGAATAATCTCAGGGAGAAAGTGCATATTGTCATGATCACCATTAGACACGGCAAGTGACCTGCTCTCCTCACATATGTCTGTCACCCACTGCCATAGGTCTGTCTGTGTTTGGTCACATGGATCCACTTCTTCCAGGTCCTCACCCTCCACATCTGGAATGATGACACACTCTTCAGCAATTCTGGCTTTCAGGTGTTTCTTGCACCTCTCTGATATGAGGGGGGCTCCAGAGCTGTTATTGCCCTCTGCTTCGCTGAGAGCCACAACAGTAATGCTGCGTAGTAGCTCTCTTGCGTCGTCCATGGATTGTGACATGAGAAGCTGTGCCATTGACCTCACAAAAAGCTCTTCTTTAAGCAGTCCCACTGGCAGATCGTCTTGATGCAGTAAGCAACATCAACCCGAACAAAACAAGATGGCACTTTTGCTGACTGTTTGCAGAGTAAGACACCACAACACTCATTGACGTAGGTCTTTAGATCAGGAGGAGTAAAAGCCTTGACCAGAGCTCCGAGCAAAGCCAGAGAAAAGTCACTGACAACCTCCTTTGGAGTTGGTCCACCTGCGCGTATCCATTCTCTCATTCAATGTGTTATGGCATTAACATCAAGTCTCTCTGACAGCATTTGCACCACTGGGACACTTGAGTTCTCATTTGCTGCCAGAATGCCCTGATATAAAAATATATGGCCAGATTTACCACTTGGTCTCTGTAGTTTCCTCATGGCTGAGCCAGTTGCATCAAAACTCACAGTGGGGTTAGTAGATGTCTTTGATAATGACTTGTACATATACATTTGTGTTTGACTCCAATAGTGACAGAAAAACTTGTCCAGTCCAATGTCTTTAATGCTACCACTGTGAGGTGCACTGTATTTTAGCATCTGTAGTGACAAAATGGGGTCCTTGTCACCTAATTCTATGTCATTTCTCTCTTGCTTTGCTTTGCGCAGGGTGGCCAAATTAGGCAGATGGCTCGGCTCAGGATCTCCAAACTCCATCAGCTTTGTTGCCTCTGATGCCCTCCACACATGCGGCTCCATTCTACCCTCACACAGTTCTTTGGATATCAAGTTACCAGACATCGCACATTTGGAACAGCCAGTGTGCAGGGAGTCATCAGTGTTTTTAATTAAACACTTGAACACCATTGGGCTGTTCATTTCAGGCTCTCGGTCACATTTTATGTGAATGTGGCCACGACACTCCTTACAGTTGCCTCTGATTTCTATATATTTATCTGTGGCTGATGGATAGACCTTGGCTCTTTTAAAGACAACTGTGCAGGGGCATTTCACTTCTTGCCAAATGTGATGATTTATCACATATGTCCAGATGCCCGACTTCAAAATTGTGTATTCCTTTTTTGTGTTTTGGAGAACTTGTTTTTGTATGTAACTCTTTCAGGCATGAATTCAATCCATTTCTGAAATGGAACTTCAAGATCAAAAGTCCAGGCATCTTTTGGTCTGGGGGAAAGGGACCCTGGCTCAAAATTTACTTCATTTCGTTATACTGTACTTGTACATGTGTAATGACGAATAAACTTCAACTTCAACTTCAATCAGTGTCATCACTTCTGCCACTTGTTTCATGATCACTTTCACGAGTAAATCCTAAAGCAGTCCAGATGTTGTGTCTGTTTAGTTTAACAAAAGTGTATAGAGCCTATACAGTGATCTTGTTTTCTAGCTGCTTACTAAGCTCTGTCCAGATTCTCTGATTAGGAGTAGCTATGACGTCATCGTCTATAATTCAAAGTCCAATATTTTAAAAATGGAAGCAGCACAAACAAAACTTTTATCAGCACAAATGAAGCACAAACGATTGAGACTATTTTGGGTGAATTTGGAGCAGGTCGGGGGGCTGGTGACGTCATCGTCTATAATTCAAAGTCCAATATTTTAAAAACGGAAGCAGCACAAACAAAGTTTTTACCGGCATAAACCAGCACAAACGAAGCACAAACAAACAAGGCTATTTCTGATGAATTTGGAGAATGTGGGGGGCTGAGTGACCTCAGAATGACCTATAAATGTTCTTTTAATATCTTAAAAACCAAAGCAGCACAAACGAACATTTTTATGGCACAAACCAGCGCAAACGGAGCACAAACGACTGAGACTAATTTGCTGACGTTTTGCGTTGGGTGGGGGGCCAACTTCACGCAGGTCTCCGTGGCTCTTCCGAAAACAGAACCACTGTACACTCCACCATCGCTTGTCACACACTTGGACAAATGTGAACCTGTAGTCTTCATCTGCCAGTTGTAACTTGTAATTAAAAAAGCAAGCTACCAGAATGTGCAGGTGACATGTTTCCCATCAATAGCACCTAGGCAATTTGAGAAGTTCCATTTTTCCCAAAGATTTGAGGCAATGGCTCTCCTCAGTTGGTCTAGGGAACTGTGATGCCATTATTTACCTCTCAATGACTACAGATCATATGTACAAACTCAGTCACAGTGCTCATTCCAGACGATACTGGAAGACCAGGCTGGTGAAGCTCTACCCAGTTCCAAGAAATCTGTGGAAGACATAAATTGTAGTTTATATATAAAATGTATTTATTTTAAAGTGAATGAATGCAAGCGGAGATGGAAGTTGAGAGATGCTTTTGTTCGGAAACAAGCCCAGTGGTTCTGCTGGTGGCACAATCAGGGAATGGAAGTATGACAGAGCAATGTATTTTCTGTTGCCATATATGCATGAATATAGTCATGCAGTGGACATTTTTGTCCACTCTTTACAACATTGCTTCAGTTTGTTGAGGTTTGTGGAGATTTGTTTATGCACAGCTCTTGTCACAGCATTTCAGTCAGGATGAGGTCTGGACTTCAACTGGGCCATTGCAACACCATTGCCATTCAGCCATTCTCCAGACAAGCAAACTACCAAAACTTCTGCTTTTATAGAGGTGTTCACACTTGTTGGTGATCAGTTAATCAAAGGCATTTGATTAGCAGTTGTAGTGATTGGTACTCACGTCACCGCTGACATTGTGATTTTTGGATCACCTGTCACTTAAGGTTTGGTTTTGAGTACATCAGATGACCACCTTCCCATTCTCTTAGTTTGGGACACTAGTCAAGGTCTTTTACAGGGGGCTGTTCAATCATTTAGATTGAATGTAAAGTTGTAGAGCCTCTTCTGTATTATCAGCACAAGGAAGACACAACTGTAATAAAATGTTATTAACAAAAGATAAGCTAGAACAACTAGGCTAACACAACTATTAAATGAATACAATGAACGATAAAGGAATAAAGTGCACAAGATGCATAAAATACATGTGATTTAAGTTGAGTGTGGCTATGGAAGAGTTGCGTTATCTTATGGAAAGATAAATTTGTTTCTCTGAAACTAAGATGAAGAACCTTATTATGCATCAAACAAATAAACAAAAGATTATTTGTTATTAACTAGCATCAGTTATATTACCTCTAATGTAAATTAGAAAATCATATACTAATAATATACAACAATGCCAAGGTCTCTGGAAAGAGGTTTGGTTAAGTGATATTTACGTTCCACATGGTTGAGTAAGCAGTCCGATGGCAGTCACATCTTCCACTGGTTGTGCTGGGTGACAATGCAGTGGGGAAAGAGCTGGAATCCGTTTCAACAGCCTTGAACACGAAGATCTGTGGGATGCTGATATCCTGGAGCACCAAAGGTTCCTAAAATCTGGAACACACAGATGAGACCCTGAAGTAGGTGCAGAAAGCCCTTAATCTGGGAACACGCAGATGAAGGAACCTTGAAGTGAAGGTTTGCTTTCCTGAGCTTAACCTTGTTGCAAATGTCTCTGTATGTCTTCTGCCTCTCTGGGACAGACACTCAAGACTTGGTCAATCCGCTTTTGTCTCTCTGGCATGGAGACTCGGGGATCCGGGACGTGCTGTAGTCATCTTGCTGGACTAAGAACGTACTGTTTGTTAATGTCTCTTGCCACATGGTCGTATCTGTTGCTGCCTCACAAGCTGTAGACTCAGGTCCTCTGATCTTTTGTTGTTGCTCTGGATTAAAGGAGAATAATTTTTTTTATTCACAAATCACAAACAATGTTACTTGGTCTCATTCCTTTCTGCCATTTTGTGTATTGTTTATCTCAGATACAAAGATTAAACCTGAATGAAAATCAAGAAAATCAATCAATATCAAGTAAAGTGCTTAAGCATTTATTAAAAGTAGGACTTTTGGGATAATGTAGTTTGTAAAAAAAAAAATGTTTGCATGTAAGTATTTGAAAACTACAAACGACACATATAGATGCTAAAAAACACACTTTGCCTTCCTTCAGTTAAATTTAAATAACTCTTGCTTAGAAGGTGATAGAATAAAGAAATAGTACATACAATATAGTAAGCAGGTCCCCAGACCAAATAGAACCTGAATCACAGACTTTCAAAGACAAGATTCTGAGAAAAAAACAACAAAAAAAAAAACCTTTTTTATGTTTATCAGAACACTTTACACACCTGCAAACTTGTCGCTTTACGGCGACAATCGCCATTTTCTTGGTCAATTGGGTCATTTACGTGAATTGCGTAGAACCAGAGAGTTTTTTCCGGGGGTGTAGGCTGCCCTTCATCTGCATGCCATGCAGGCTAGAATTGTGAAACATTATTGGATAATTCTTATAATTGACATTTCCCTTGGCCAATTGGAATCTTAGCACTTGCGTCAGAATCTTGAAGCACACAGCGTCAACTGAGCTCGCCATTGAAAGAGACGCCTGGCTACCACGCGAGTCTGATGGAAGGAAGCATATTGTTAAATTCAAGCTAAGTCAAGCTTTTTGGAGCAAAAACAACAGCTATTTGTTTGCTTGATTCAATTAACGTTAGCTACCGCTTTTTTATGTGATATAATTTATAATAATATTGTATTGTCGTCATACCCATGATGTTAGCTAGGCTTATTGTTAGCTGAGTGCTCTGCCCTGAGTTCCGAGTTATACGGCTACTGCTCGAATTCTCCGCTACCCTGAATATTAGGTTGTCGTGTACCCGCATGAGCGCGAAGGTGCGCGTGGCAAAAATGACGTCATTGCAACAGCGCGCATCTCATCACACAGGCAACCAGTTTGCGTGTCTAAATCAGTGCTATGATCTGGTTTTCAGTCTAAAACTTTGAGTAAATGCCTCGTCCGTTTGAGAAGATGCGCGCGCAGTCAGTGGAGGCTCGCACTGCGGTGCCAGGCGAAAGTATAAACAAGGCTTTAGGCAGTCATTCATGACATGGGTAAGAAGTTAAATGTGACTGTTTACACAATAGCTGATGCAAGAGTAAGTGTAACATGAAGCAATTTGGCAACCGTGTTAATCTCTTGTTGCATGGGATGCATTTCTAACAACATAGGGCTATTTAGATAATCTGGCGAGCGTGTTGTTTTAGGCTAATACACCAACAGCTAATTTCTGTATAATAAAGGGCTACATTTTGCATCCAAGCCTTTCATTTGAAATCTTTACATTGTATTGTAGCTCAGAATTCGAGTAGCCGTGTATCTCAACACCGATCAGTCCTTGGACCAATGAGAACTTATCGTGAACTAACTTATCGTGATTTTTCCATTTCAGAATGAGGGAGCTTAATGAGGAGGACTCATATATAGCGCAGCTAGACTCAGCAGGGAGGTGCAAGTGGAGCTGGGCATGGCTCAAGGTGGAAGTGAAGCAGGAAGTGAAGGGAGTTGTGCATACACTACCACTTTCATTGTGTTTTAAAAAAGTAGATAAGGCAGGACATGCCAAATGTCAAATGGGGAAATTAATATGCAAATGACAAATATGTCATTTGCATATTAAAATCACAAAAAAAAACGCCCCCACCCCCCGCGACACTGTCACCTTTTTTACTCTGAGTTTGCAGGTCTGATTTTAAGCACATACAATGCTATTTATGAATTATTGCAATCTGTTTTTATAAATTTCAAGGGTTTTCTGTACAATGACACCAGTTTGTTAAATTTCCTACACTGCATGTGTGTAGGGTGAACATTTAAACGTGGGTGTGGTAAACTCCCAAATATTTCGGAAATTCCAAAATATGCCTTAGAGTGGATTAAGATGTGGTTACTGCGCTGTAAAATTATTTTTGATTTATCACAACTTTTTATCTTTTGTCAAATAAACTTAGATAATTAATATGGTGATTTTCTATTTATTAAACCAATTTCCTTCCATTAACTCAATTAAGGCAAGCAGATAACTAAGTTAAGTCAACAATCAGTTTTAAAGTGTGTGTACATTACCTTTTTAAGCGAAGTCTGGCTGTAAACCAGGCAAAACCTTGAGTCATGGCATGGATGGCATGGCAGATGGTGGAGAGAAGGATGTGGATGAAGATGCATCAGTCCTCCAACATAAATTGGTCCAAGTTAAGGTCAGTAAGGAATAGTGTGATGGATGATTGTGTGGGAGGTGGTGATAGTGTAAGAGTTATATATATATATATATATATACACTCACCTAAAGGATTATTAGGAACACCTGTTCAATTTCTCATTAATGCAATTATCTAATCAACCAATCACATGACAGTTGCTTCAATGCATTTAGGGGTGTGGTCCTGGTCAAGACAATCTCCTGAACTCCAAAATGAATGTCAGAATGGGAAAGAAAGGTGATTTAAGCAATTTTGAGCGTGGCATGGTTGTTGGTGTCAGACGGGCCGGTCTGAGTATTTCACAATCTGCTCAGTTACTGGGATTTTCACGCACAACCATTTCTAGGGTTTACAAAGAATGGTGTGAAAAGGGAAAAACATCCAGTATGTGGCAGTCCTGTGGGCGAAAATGCCCTGTTGATGCTAGAGGTCAGAGGAGAATGGGCCGACTGATTCAAGCTGATAGAACAGCAACTTTGACTGAAATAGCCACTCGTTACAACCGAGGTATGCAGCAAAGCACTTGTGAAGCCACAACACGCACAACCTTGAGGCGGATGGGCTACAACAGCAGAAGACCCCGTCGGGTACCACTCATCTCCACTACAAATAGGAAAAAGAGGCTACAATTAGCACAAGCTCACCAAAATTGGACAGCTGAAGACTGGAAAAATGTTGCCTGTTCTGATGAGTCTCGATTTCTGTTGAGACATTCAGATGGTAGAGTCAGAATTTAGCGTAAACAGAATGAGAACATGGATCCATCATGCCTTGTTACCACTGTGTAGGCTGGTGGTGGTGGTGTAATGGTGTGGGGGATGTTTTCTTGGCACACTTTAGGCCCCTTAATGCCAATTGGGCATCGTTTAAATGCCACGGCCTACCTGAGCATTGTTTCTGACCATGTCCATCCCTTTATGACCACCATGTACCCATTCTCTGATGGCTACTTCCAGCAGGATAATGCACCATGTCACAAAGCTTGAATAATTTCAAATTGGTTTCTTGAACATGACAATGCGTTCACTGTACTAAAATGGCCCCCACAGTCACCAGATCTCAACCCAATAGAGCATCTTTGGGATGTGGTGGAACGGGAGCTTTGTGCCCGTGCCCTGGATGTGCATCCCACAAATTTCCATCAACTGCAAGATGCTATCCTATCAATATGGGCCAACACTTCTAAAGAATGCTTTCAGCACCTTGTTGAATCAATGCCACGTAGAATTAAGGCAGTTCTGAAGGCGAAAGGGGGTCAAACACAGTATTAGTATGGTGTTCCTAATAATCCTTTAGGTGAGTGTGTGTGTGTATATATTATACATACACTCACCTAAAGGATTATTAAGAACACAATGGGAACATGGTGTTCATAAAGGGATGGACATGGTCAGAAACAATGCTCAGGTAGGCCGTGGCATTTAAACAATGCCCAATTGGCACTAAGGGGCCTAAAGTGTGCCAAGAAAACATCCCCCACACCATTGCACCACCACCAGCCTGCACAGTGGTAACAAGGCATGATGGATCCATGTTCTCATTTTGTTTACGCCAAATTCTGACTCTACCATCTGAATATCTCAACAGAAATCGAGCTCGTGCAAATTGTAGCCTCTTTTTCCTATTTGTAGTGGAGATGAGTGGTACCCAGTGGGGTCTTCTGCTGTCTTAGCCCATCCACCTCAAGGTTGTGCGTGTTGTGGTTTCACAAATGCTTTGCTGCATACCTTGGTTGTAACAAGTGGTTATTTCAGTCAAAGTTGCTCTTCTATCAGCTTGAATCAGTCTGCCCATTCTCCTCTGACCTCTAGCACCAACAAGGCATTTTCGCCCACAGGACTGCCGCATACTGGATGTTTTTCCCTTTTCACACCATTCTTTGTAAACCCTACAAATGGTTGTGCGTGAAAATCCCAGTAACTGAGCAGATTGTGAAATACTCAGACCGGCCCGTCTGGCACCAACAACCATGCCACGCTCAAAATTGCTTAAATCACCTTTCTTTCCCATTCTGACATTCAGTTTGGAGTTCAGGAGATTGTCTTGACCAGGACCACACCCCTAAATGCATTGAAGCAACTGCCATGTGATTGGTTGATTAGATAATTGCATTCATGAGAAATTGAACAGGTGTTCCTAATAATCCTTTAGGTGAGTGTATGTGAACAGGGTTGGCAGTATGTTTAAGGTATGGAGACAGAGTTCAATTGACATTCCAAATTCTTGCATGCTCAGGGCTTCAGTTCCCAGGTGGGAAAAGAAGTACAGTTCTATAATGTACTCTACTCTAAGTGTTCTACTTTTGTGGACTAATTTTGTACTTTACTATACAAACATTTTTTTTTAGTACTTCTTAAGAACATCTAAGTGCACTCAACTGCCATTTTGAGAGCATGAAATATTAACTAAAATGTGCTTTTAATATACTATCTCCAGTATCGTTAGCAAAGCATCAAACTGAGCCACTGAGATTCTAAAGTAAACTTTGAATCGGTCTGGATAATCCCGCAGCTCCTTGATAAGGAGGAGGAACTCTCCTTCCTCTCTACACGATCGCAGGAGTGGATGGACCCAATATTTCCTCTTTCTTTTTCTCTTTTTAAGAAGAGAAAAAAATAATCCTCACTACTTGAAGATGCCATTTTGTATTGGGGCTCTGGATACTCCTCCAAGATGGCCGCGGGTTGTCCAGTAACAGGCCCTGAATCTCTAGAGGAAGCCCTGTGGTCCTCCCAGGCGTATAGGACTGCCGCCACGAAGAACCCCAGCACAGCCCTCCAGGCCGTGTCGGGACTCGGGGCACCCGGGACTGGGACCACCGGAACAATCACTGAGGGAGCCTTCCTTCTCCTCCTCCGTTTCAAGACCACCGGAACTTGGGCCAACCTGACAGACTTGGATGATATCTGGACTTTCTTCTTCCTGCGGTGGTACAGGTAATCAGAGAAATTCCAAAAGTTCAAGGTCTTTACTGAATCCATAAGAATGTAAGATTTGATCATTCAGTCAGTGCCAGTCATATTTAGAAACAGAAGAGGAAGTGGTCGTGGTGAAACCTCCAAAATGGTATCTCTGAAAATCCCTGAATGTGCTCTTTACAGGACACCCAGACTTAAAACTGTGAGGCACGTATGGTGTCAGAAAAAATTCACTAAAACATAATATCCACTACAGTGGACAAATTGCTATGCTTGGGTCTCTGGGGTATTTTGTTTTCTTTTTGCATTAAATGCATTAAATATTACATATACATTCCATCACAGGTTTGGTCTTAAATTTCACACAAGGTGGTATTAAAAAGGTCTTTAAAAAAGTCTTAAATTTAACTTGTTCGTATCTGTAGACAACCTGAAATAATATAACCGAGGCAACATCTGTGGCATTACTTTTTCTGACAGTGGCAGTCAACAGGGAGCTTACATGTAAAGCTTGAAGGATTGGGATCAGTAATCGGTATTGGCTGCAAAAATCCTGATTGGATCATCCCTAGTAAATACTTTGTCTTTTGCTCCGTGTGTGGGGTTTACCCCATCTCATACATTTATAAGATATTTTAACAAAACAAACCACATTTATTTTCACACAAAATCTGTTGCTCCATTCAGTAATAACAAAAACATCTGCAACCATACACATATGGGAGAAGCGAAAAGCACATTTAAAGGTGTGCCTTTAGCCCTGTTGTACCCTACTATTGTCGATTTGATCAAACGGTATATAACGATATTGCAATATAAAAATGCGGCAATATATATTGAGTTACCTCGATGATTTGCGATATAGAGACTCAGCTTACTGTATTTATAAAGTATAATTCGCCCAAAAATGTAAATTCTGTCATCATTTACTCACCCTCATGTCGTTTCAAACATAAGATTTCTGTTCATTTTTCAAACACAAATGAAGATATTTTTAAAATATGAAGATTAGGGCTCCAAACTGGTTAAATGAAAAAAACTACATCACATGATCCACCACGACCAAAAAAATTATACATTTAATTTTATTTATAAATTTCAGAAATAATGCAATAAATCCAAACATACTAATTGTTGTAAATTGACCCATTTGTTTTCTTTTTCTTTCCTTTATTTTCTTTGTACTGTTTCTCACAAATCCAGGTAACCTACATTACCCATAATCCCTGATCAAGGTCTATAAATAGACCTGTCCTTTCTTTGTTTTTTTGCATTGGTGAGGTGTGGGTGTTTGAGTGGACACCCAACCGTGTCCTTTGAGTCTTTAACTTAATGCATCTTAAGTAAGTTTGTTTTGACAATTGTATGATTTGAATTTGTTTCTATGAATTGGGTTTAATAATTATTTGGATTGAATATATAATGTTCATGTTTATTTATGAATTGTTTGTATGAGTCTGATTATCTTGTTGTATGGTTTGTAGTGACTAAAGACCATCCTGTTTATTCTATCTTGATAATCCTGTCCTTCTAGTAACATCTGTCATGTGAATTTGCTCCTGGTATCTCCATGTGCTTTGGGTTGTTCAAAGAATTCAAGACTTAAGCATCCTGAACTCAATAAATTAAAGACTGTCAGGAACTTTTTCCAGTGTTTTAATCAGACACCCCACCAAGTTTCTACAATTATGACAAACTTTGGATATTTAGCATCTGATATTCAACACTAATCAATACCATTATTAAAGAAAAGGGTGAATATCAAACTCTTCGTTAAGACCATTAGGTGATAATGTGTTCAGAGTGTAAATACAATATGCTTCGATGTTCAGCGAAATGAGTTTTAAGCTGTCTGCTTGTTTTCCCATGAAATAAAGTCCACAAGGGCGATGTAACATTTAAATGACGTTAGCTGTTTTAAAGAAACTCGTTCCTTGGATCTTAAAACGCTTAAGTTTGTTTTATACGTCAAATTGTATCCTTGACGATCTCCACACTTATAATTACCAACGTGTATAATGTAACACAGGTTAAATGAAAGGATATCATATTTCTTTAAAAGTTAAGAAGTGTAAAAATTAAGAATATTAAAAAATATGTGAATTCGTCCTAGATAAAAGATTAGTGATCAACCAATGAGAGCTCTTTGTCATTTCGCACCATGCGTGTCGACGAGCATCTGCGATGACAAGAGACAAGCTTCGTGGAGAAGAGCCGATGTGATCTGATCGTCGTGATCCAAATTGATCAAATCTAGACCCTTTGAAAAGTATGAGAAAGTTTGAAATTCATTGATTTGAAGGCATTCTGGATAAGAAGCCGACTGAATATCGAGACATTCTACTCGGTGAGACTGTATAACTTCATAATAAGATGGATTCACTGCAACTACGCGGTTATTTAGTTGCTGTAAAGTGTTTATTTATTTTTTTCTTCTTTTAATTTGTATTTCGACCCGAGTAGTTATAAATGTCTAAGTTAACCGCGTGGTCATTGTTCATTGCAGCTCACTGGCACCATTACTGGTCACACGCGCCTGTGTGAGAGCAAACAATCGATTCTAGAGGTAAATAACTAGTTTTATATTATAATTATATTTGTATGTTACTGGTTTATTTGATTACTTCAGTTTTAAGCGGATATAGTGAACCGCATGGTGATTATTTGTTCATTGCAGTTCACTGACGCAATTGTTGGCCACGTGTCTGTAAGAAAAAGAGCGATTGATTCAGAGCTAAATTAATGTGATTATATCCGTTCTTGAAGAAATGGCTATGTTTAGTTGTTATTCTAGATCTTTGATGTGTAATTTATTCTGAAATTCACTAAATGAATGTTCTGGTCTGATCAGGCCAGGCTTTTTTTCTTCCTTGTGTTTTTCTATATGTTTTTTTCCCTTTTCTTCTCACTTTTCTTCTTGATTTTATGGAAACATGATACCTGAGCAATCTTCTGTGACACCCTGTGAACTTCACGTTTGATGGCGAGCCAACCAAATCTACGACAGAGGAAAAGACGACACGTCATAAAGAAAAGGACGATATCCTTATTTGAATTTTCCCAATTTTACTCCGTGAAGCAAGGCTATTTCAATCCAAAGAACTTTTAAGGGTGTATGGTCACCCATAACCTGATTTGAGTGACACTGAAATCTTTACAGGAAAACTTGAGATCTTTTGAGAGGGACATTATACCTTCTGTTTGTTATATTCTTTTATTTTATCTTTTTGAGTATTGAATTGACTGGCCCATGTATATTTGGGGAAAGAATTTCATAGTCAGTTTTATTGTATATTATTAATGTAACATTGTAATTTTATTTTGTTCAATTTCCAATGAAACATCATATTTCCATTTCAAATTTAACTTTGTGTCTGTTGCGTCTCATCACAACCCACCACCTCCTTAGCGATCCCTAAATCTTCTGACAATTTTCAATCCTACCTGTATTATACAGAAAGCTATCTACAAAATTATTTTTATTTTTATTAGTTTTTATTCACAATTTGTACAGTGTCCCAACTTCTTTGGGATCTGGTTTGTGTCTGAAGCCTCCCTGTAGATACACAAATGTCCTAAACATGTAAATGGTTGTTTATTTCAAGTCTGGAATTTCCCCTGCTTATTAAAAAGTTATGTTCACATTCATTATAATAGTGAACATCAGCTCGGCGTGCGGACGAGACACTTCAGCGCATGTATTTCAAATGTGCGCATTCTGAAATCGGAATAAAGATTTGTGCCTTGTTTCCAGAAATCGCCTTGTTCTGTTGTATTTAGGTTGTGCTAGGGTTATTTTTTTAATCATACAGTAGGCTAACGTTTCAACACTGATTTCGTTATGCATTTAGAAGCAGTTAATGATTTAACAATTAATAATTAACAACAGCATATACGTAACACTTTACTCATGGAAACTGTAAACGCCATAAACTTGCATTGTCATTAAGAGTCTGAAATAGATGCTCAATCAGGAAATAAAATCTACCCATAATCATAACTTATTCAGACAAATAACTCGGACTGCTTTATTTCCACGATGATGCATGGTTCATACAATATAGTGCAATATACTAACAGAGGCTTGTATTAACATTTATTGTATAGGCTATTCGAATCAATTTCTGCAGCTAAACACAGATATATTTTTAAGAAATGTTTAATATTTCTTCCAAAATTACATAAATATATTTTGTGTTTGGTCAGTTACCTGTGTCAACAGTGTGCAGTAGACACACCCACATCAACGATTCCAATATAGGACTTATCCTCTCTGAAAAGACCACAAACATTACAGATAACATCTGAAGTAACTATTCATTTAAATACATATATCGTAAAAAATGAATCCTGTGAGACTGAGATGCTGCAAATCGTGTGATTTTAGGTCAATGATGTTCTATGTCAGTAGGGAATCGTAAAATGGCCGCTCAAACACTTCCGGTGGCTTCACCTCCTGATGGCAGTTTAGAACGCAATGAGCAATCCCGTCATTATATAGATCAGTGTTGTGAACGCATTTGTCAAGTGTTTAAGTAATACGTATATTAAAGTTCAGTAACATAGTATTAAAGTGCAAGTTAAGTCCCAATCATTCTTTCACAATTTAAGCCTGATGAATCCTGACATGGTCATCCTGGAATAAGGCCATGATGTGTCTAACTACATGGATGTTTAAAAAAGGAAACGCTACACACTCCATCAATTAATGTTAGAAGAACATATAACATAATAATAATAATAATAATCACTGCAATAATGATCCAATCATAAACTCTTAACATTTGCAGTAGTGCAGCCCACATTCCTCCAGCATTCCATTAGAATGTTCAGCAGTGCTATTCTCTCTATTGTGATGTCACAGTCAGCACACACTATAACTGAAGCTGCAGGAGTCCTGGAGCCCATCGGTTTCTGCTGTCTCTGTGTAAAGTGAATCCATAGCATTCTTCTACTGTACTTGGTGTTTGGTGATAGTTTACAATGGCTTGTAATACTGGAGTTCAATCAGACCGTTACAGAGAACTGGCTTTTGCGGCGCGTTTAGCTGCAAAAGTCGCTGTACCACAGCTGGAGGATGTTCAACCAATCATCGGCAACTTCTTGTGGAATCTGACTGAGCGGTATGTCTATTTTTTGTATCTGTATAATTGTATTATATTCTAGTGATGAAACTTATTTTAATAGTTTTTGTGTAATTGTGTTAATATTAGACTTTTGGTTATGCTTTATTTTGATGGTCCCCTTTAGACATTCTGTTGACTACAAGTAATGTTGCTCCTACATGTCAACTAGCAGAGGAAGGGGTAGTAGAATAAGGCCGTGTTCACACTTGACGTCTTTTCTGAAGCTGTCAGCGTCTGTTTTACATTATAATCCTATGGAGTAAAGCGTCGACGTCTTTTTCTGCAGCTTATATAGAATCAATACAGAAACAAACTCTCTGTGAAATGAGATACTAGTAACACTTCCGCAGATATTCCGTATCATAACAAGCAAAGAGTCTCAACTGAACCCAAAACGCTCTCGAGCGCTCACAGCGAGGCGTTTTCAGCAGAGCGCCTAGTGTTTTCAACTGCCTAATGAGAGTTATCGATTTTAAAAAAAATTATAATCATTTCAAGAAGACGAAAATAACGTTTATTTAATAATCAACTAATTAATCACATTTATTAAATAATCAATCAAATAAAACTGAATTATACAAACTTGCAAATATATATTAATATATTAAATTGCACATAAGGTAGTTTATATATCAACTTTTAATAACAGAATTGTTTCATTGTAAACATTTAAATGATGACTAATAACTTGTTTTTATGACAGATTTATTCAAACGCACATTAAATAATGAAGACAACACTAACAGGTTAAGTAAACGTATAATGAATATGTAATAGAGTGGATATATTTAGTAAATTTCTCCTCTGAGTTATTCTTTTTCTAGCTAACTAACAAGATACAAGATATGGACATTGAATGGCTTTCTAAAGTAAATAATGGCTGGTGACTAATGACTGGTAGTTGACATGTAGAAGCAACTTATAGTGAACAAAATGTCTGAAGGGACCGTCAAAATAAAGTAGAACCAAAATGTCTAATATTAACACAATTACACTTAAAACGCAAGAAACATGTTAATTCATGATGACAAAAAATTGATATTCAATTAACAGTTGTGTGTGTTTTTCAGGAATTTGGAAGTGATACAGGCGGCGTTGAGCTACCCGGTAAGTCTACTTTTGCATATGAATACACTATACAAATTTAAGTCCATGTTTTGGGTTTTTATTAAAACCAGCTCACACCATTAGAACAAACTAATTTAGCTTTTATTCCCACACAGTTCTCCAGACAGCAAATCTATGAAATGCTGACTTCCATTGCAACGTCAGCCGCCACAACTGCAACCGATTTAATGCCAAAACTATCTAGGATAGTGGGCATGGATCCATCCGCAGTTGTGAACTCAAACAGGCCATCAACATCCGCATCCACTGAGGATATTCAGGAGGACCCATCAGAAAGACCGGTGATCCTGAAGACGGAATGGCTTCCATTTGAGTATCCGCTTGAAACCCTTTTTGGGATCACGGTGGATAGTCTCCTCAGCAGCGGTGAATGTGATTTCAGTGACTCTCTGGGTGATTGGCGTTCCTCTGAACTCGCTGGCATTGTGGTGGAGGAAGTTTGTCATCGGGTGAACGTGTTGATGCACAAGAACATTCTGAAGATCAACGCGGCCTCGTCACCATGCTTCGTTTACTTCTGTCCGGATGATTCCTGCAGTAATATTGGGGAATTACTGATTAGTGGGGTCATCCGAAAGCTGAGACATTTGCATTGCCACATCTCCCGCGGAGTGGCCATGACAGCAATCGGCACGGTCCTTGTGGCAATAGAGGGCAAACTCCCGTGCGCTCTCAGAGCGAGCCGTACGGTTGAGACCACAAGCAATGTAATCGACTACATTGTGGACGATGTCATTCGGGCATGGTCAACGAATCCTTCTGCAGCATCCAGAACATGGAAAAGTGGGGCTGTCCCGGTTCTGCAGCCGATTTTTGAGTCATATGAGGCTGGACTGTCACTCGTCCTGCTGGAGTCAGATCAACCCTCAGGCAGTGACGGGCCAAAGACCACCACCTTATTTGACTCACTGATGACCGCTCTTTATATGTCAAAGTGCAACGGTCACTTCAGCGGGCAGGGCATCAGTTATGCAGCTTCAGAACGTCTGCATCAAAGGTTGGCAGAATTAATGAACTGCGTTCTGAGATGCGAGATGCCGCAGGCAGAAAGAGTCTCGGAGGAGGTCAGAATGACAACTAAAGATTTTCTCCATTATTTTGTGGAGGAACTCGTCCAGCGTCTTTTTGTGTCCTCCAGATTCCCCCAACCTGCGAAACTCCCTGAAAATACTCCAGTGATGCCCTTCACCATCAACGAAGAAGATTTCGATCTGACGGTGGTGGATCATCTGACAGAGTTGGTGGTCAGCCAAGTTTTTGACTTACTGGCAAAGGAGTTTCCACCAACTGAACCGTTAACACCGACTGAACCGTTAACACCGACTGAAGTGCACAGTCTGCTAACACCCTGAAGTCAGTTCAGCCTGTGTCAGGATCTCTACCAAAACTGACCTTCAGAAACAGGTTAAAGATGATGAAGTCAAACATCCTTAAAAAGGTAATTTCTACTCTGTATAAATGTTTAATGTTCTACCTAATACCTATACTTACTTATTGAAATTAATTCTGTTTTAATCATGAGTGTCATTTGTTTGCAGATGAATCCTTTCACATCCAAGAAGGACAGGAAGAGCAATGGTGATACTGAGGAAAGCGCAGCTCAAGAACCCAAAAAGTCATCGTCACTTTTAGGGCGGATGAGTTCCTTCCTCCTGAAAATGAAGTATCGTGGCTGATTCTAGATAAAGAATAGCACAACGGCGAGCGTGTTGAATATAATCACTTCACCAAACGGACGACATGCGTCCGCATAATTTGCAGACAACATTGGTCTGACTACGATCAGACTTATAAAATCTGCTTATAAAAAAACTGCCATACTGGCGAGCTGACTCGTTTTCCTGATTTATCGTTTTAACGCCCAGCCCTAATCCTGGACTTCAGCTCCACTTTTAACACCATCATCATGGATACCCACAGTTTTCTGTGCCCTCCTCCAACTGTCAGTGGATCATCAACTTCCTGACAAACAGGCAGCAGCTAGTGAGGCTGGGAAAACTCCTAACATTTGAAGTTGCGTTTTCTCCTCACTGCTTTTCCTCTCTACACAATTGACTGTACCTCTAAAGACCCTCTGTCAAGCTCCTGAAGTTTGTATCTGACATGGTTTTGAAGAAGTATTAACTTAGACATTAATAAAAGGTTATTTTAACTAAAGTATTTATATAAATGTGTACCTTTTGCCCCTTCACCACCTCATACATTTAATACACGAATGAAAGATAATTATGAATGTTGTTTGTATTAGATAAAGAAATGCAAAACAAAAGCAGTCTGTGTATGCTAATGAGTTCATGCTATTGTATCTTACTTGGTTTTCTTCTCCATGATTAAAACACGCTATCCTGTCACCTAATTACACTTCACTGAATCTTTATAATGTATGTTAAAATTACAATATTATGATTACAAATATTAACATACCATCAGACTGGTGGTCAAGCAGAGCAATATCAAGATTATTAATTATATACACTCAGCTAAAGGATTATTAGGAACACCATACTAATACTGTGTTTGACCCCCTTTCGCCTTCAGAACTGCCTTAATTCTACGTGGCATTGATTCAACAAGGTGCTGAAAGCATTCTTTAGAAATGTTGGCCCATATTGATAGGATAGCATCTTGCAGTTGATGGAGATTTGTGGGATGCACATCCAGGGCACCAGGGCATCCAGATTGTGAAATACTCAGACCGGCCCGTCTGTCACCAACAACCATGCCACGCTCAAAATTGCTTAAATCACCTTTCTTTCCCATTCTGACATTCAGTTTGGAGTTCAGGAGATTGTCTTGACCAGGACCACACCCCTAAATGCACTGAAGCAACTGCCATGTGATTGGTTGATTAGATAATTGCATTAATGAGAAATTGAACAGGTGTTCCTAATAATCCTTTAGGTGAGTGTATACTGTATGTATCCAAAGTCATATCAAACACTTCAATTTCAAGGTAATTTAGGGTCATATTATTAAATCTCCATACCTTCTGTCAAGAGCAACCAAAATACTTGGTTGTTCCAGCTAAAAGCAGCACATCAACAGAGCGTTTCTGATTTTTAATTATCCTTGCATAAAAACAACTTTAATTATTACTATTATTATTGTACCTTTTTCCGTCAGTATGAGCATGTACAGCACTCAATACTTAGTTGGGGCTCCTTTAGCCTGAATTACTGCAGCAATGCGGCGTGGCATGGACTCGATCAGTCTGTGGCACTGCTCAGGTGTTATGAGAGCCCAGGTTGCTGTGATAGTGGCCTTCAGCTCTTCTGCATTGTTGGGTCTGGCATATCGTATCTTCCTCTTCACAATAGCCCATAGATTTTCTATGGGGTTAAGGTCAGGCGAGTTTGCTGGCCAATTAAGAACAGGGATACCATGGTCCTTAAACCAGGTACTGGTTGCTTTGGCACTGTGTGCAGGTGCCAAGTCCTGTTGGAAAATTAAATCTGCATCTCCATAAAGCTGGTCAGCAGCAGGAAGCAGGAAGCATGAAGTGCTCTAAAACTTCCTGGTATTCCTGCGTTGACCTTGGACCTCAGAAAACAGTGGTCCAACACCAGCAGATGACATGGCGCCCCAAACCATCACTGACTGTGGAAACTTTACACTGGACCTCCAGCAACGTGGATTGTGTGCCTCTCCTCTCTTCCTCCAGACTCTGGGACCCTGATTTACTTTCATCAGAGAACATAACTTTGGACCACACCCCTAAATGCATTGAAGCAAATGCCATGTGATTGGTTGATTAGATAATTGCATTAATGATTGAACAGGTGATCTAGATAATTGCATTAATGAGAAATTGAACAGATTGAACTATATTATATATATATATATTTTTTTTTTTTTTTTTTTTTAAAACAGATTGAAATGTATTCTTTTTCACTACTTTTAAAATGTATTTTCAACATACAAAGGTGCAAAGGTGTGCTGCACCTCCAGCACTTGCAGGAAGAGGGCCCTGAACCTGGTCTTCATCATCCCAAAAGCAAGTTCTATAATGGAGCGTGCCCTGGAATGATGACTAATAAAGCACTGGGCTCCCACATCTTGTACTGGCCTCTTGTACGGAGTGATGAGGGGGAGTGGGTGTCGGAGACACGGATAAAATGTCTGCCAGGATGAAGTGCCCTGGAGGAGGGTACACCGACCTCCTGTACAGTGGGCTGTGGCGGAGCATTCGTGCGTCATGTCATGCACTGACCTGGGCCAGCCCACGTAGGTGTCAATGAAGTGGCCCTGATGGTCACAAACTGCCTGCGGGATTATAGATGAGCATCAGGGCCACTTGGTGGCTTGATGCGGACATGGCAGCCGTCGATTGCTTTTGCAGCTTTCAGGAAAGCACCGTCTTGCCAGAGCTGCAAACCCACGGCAAACTGCCTTCAGGTCCTCTGTGGTGTTGGGGAGGTGGATTACTTGGTGCCGAATGGCCACCACCTCTTCTGCAACTCAGTGGACGATGCGGTGGACAGTGGGACGAGGCATGTCAAACGCTCTGGAGACCATTCTGTATGATATGCCACACGCCAGCCAGAAAAGAAACACCAGGGTCTCGATTGTGGAACACCATCCATGTCGCAGTTCATTCAGCAGATCCAGCAGCACTGTCAGGGCCTCCCGGTCCTTCACGGCCTCAGCCGAAAATCAGGACGTGTATCACAATCGCTAAAAAAAACAAAAACAGTTAAGTACTTCAGGGAAGTACTTCAGTAGGCCTCCTTTACATTTGTACATGAATACTTAACGAATTTAGTTCCTTACAGTTCACCATTGGTAATTGTGAAAATGAAACTAACAAAATATATTTTTATTGTTTTGTTATTTTTATGGTTCAATTGCCTACAAACAAAACTGGGCTGAAAACCTGTCTAAATATGTTCACCATGGTCAAGAGAATAAACTATAGCCTATCAAATAGCATCTTGGCAACATTCAAACCACTTTATGTGTATTTTGTGTTTTCATGTGTCATAAGAATATGCAAGTTAGTTGAAACCAAACACTTAGCTACATTTAAATGTATAAACCAGTTCAACTTACCTGCCTATGGTCTTGGCAAAGTCTGAGATAAATGAAACCCCACCATCACCTAACACATAAAAAATAAAAATAAGCATTTCTGGCTTCATAGTTCTCAGGATGGCAGCTCTCCTCTCACACAGTTTGCTAGGTGACAGGAGCGGTAATAGGAAACACCTGGTGGCTCAATTACCAATCCTATGAGGGCTACATTTGGAGCCTCCATCAAAGGATGCAGCCCCTGAATTGGGACACAGCTAGAGAGAAAGAGACGATGAATTGATGAACCGTGACAGTTCATAACCCGCAGCGCTTCATTATACCGGTGATCATCTTCAGTTTCAGCGCGCACTCTGTAACAGAGGAAGAGCGCATCCACAGGCGTTATAGGCCTTCTGACTACGTAACTTGGTTCACCTGTGCGTGATTTTGTGCAAATATAAGTTGTATAAATCTGATTGTTCTCATATATGATGCGTTTAGTTGAGTTAATTAACCTTCTAAGCACTTCAGTTTACGCTTGTTCATTCTCTTCAGCTTTAGCGCGCGCTCTCAAACAGCAACGTTATTTGATATCTAATAGACTAATATTAAAGCTGTTTACTACTGTAATATATATATATATATATATATATATATATATATATATATATATATTATATATATATATATATATATATATATAAAACACTGAAGCGTTATTATTAATAACTAGCACTTCTATTGTTCTCAAATTATTTTCATCAACGTGGTTTGATTAAAACCATTTTCTTATTGTCCGTGCGGTGGCTATTTCATTCATGGCACATGCATGCTGTCCAATGACTTGTTTGCATTATTTAGGTATTTTATTTTTGTTAGGCAATTTAATTTTTGGTAACATTTTACAAATAAGGTCTCATTTGTTAATGCATTAACACGAAAAAAAGAGAACAATAACTTTTGATACTGTTAGTAATAAAATGTTTGATTGTTGGTTAACTAAAGTTGAGAAAAATGTAACCTTATTGTAAAGTGTTACCATTTTAAAAAAAGTTGGCCATAGGAGTGTAAAATTAATTTGAAAAGTTAAGAAATCTTACACTGGTTCAAATAGGCTACTATACTGTATAAGTTTGATTCATGTTGAAGTGTTTGGGACATGGCCCTTAATGGTGAACCTTTTGTTGTTGTAATCAGGCTCTCAAAGTTTATTAAATTTAGATTTATCAGCCATTATATTGGTTATCGGTTTTCAAATATAAAGAATTATTGGTATCTGCCAAAATTTTCATATCGGTGCATCCCTAGTGTATATAGCTTTGCAAGTGTGGTTCCTTATCACAACTGATCAAGATGGCCAACAGATTCACTGCTCAGAGGGCATTACAATTAATATTGGAACAGAGTAAAGATTTTGATGATGTAGAGGAAGTGGTTTTAGAATGTGAGGATCACATTTCTGAAAATTCAGAGTGAGCATAAGCTAGTTCCAAAATGAAAATGAGCCACAGGACCAGCCTGTCGGCAGCTCCAGGACCAACCCCTCAGCAGCCAACTCAGCTTGCAAGTGCAATTTAATGGTTTTCTTGCCCAAGAAATGAGCCAACCCGCATGACTGCCAATGTGATAAGGATGCAACCAGGGCCAACACGGATGACAGTTGCTCATGTGCAGGACATCAAGCCTTCTTTTGAGCTTTTCATCCCAGATTCCATCTAGAAAATTATTCTGGATTGCACTCATTTAAAACATGTTTTGGGAGAGAGGTGGAAGGAGAAGAACCAAACCCATTTACATGCCTACTTTGAGGTTCTTATCCTTGCAGAAACTGGCAGAGAACATTCCCATACAACAATGTCTCTGAAAAACTTCCACATAATTTCCAGGATTATCCGTTTTGATAACCGAGATGACAGACCAGCTCGACGGCAGAGAGACAAGGCTAGTGGCTGCGCTGCCCCCCCTTTTTTTACAACCCTGGGCCTAATGTCACCATTGATGAGCAGCTGATGCCATTTATGGGGCCGCTGCTCCTTTAGAAAGTATATACCATCTAAACCTGCAAAGTATGGTATCAAATCAAATCAAATCACCTTTATTTATATAGTGCTTTTAACAAGTCCAGTTGTTTCAAAGCAGCTTCACATTGTTAACAGGAAAATAATGCAACAGAATTTGTACAGCCGTTCTAGCGAAACGGTGTTGTTATCCAGCTCAGTTCAATTATCATATAGTGTCAATGCGGGCAGATCGGTAATATAGATGAAATTTAGGTGTCCCCAACTGAGCAAGCCAAAAGCCAGAGGCAACGGTGGCAAGGATCCAAAACTCCTTCAGGGCCAGAATGGAGAAAAAACCTTGGGAGAAACCAGGCTCAGTCGGGGTGCCAGTTCTCCTCTGGCCGACGACCAAACAGTGTATGATTATAATTCTGGCAACATTGCAGGTCTTAAGTCATATGCTAGGAAGACTGTTCCAGAGTTTAGGCGCTAAATAGGAAAAGGATCTACCGCCTGCAGTTGATTTTGATATTCTAGGTATTATCAACTGGCCAGAGTTTTGAGACTGCAATAGACGTGATGGAGTATAATGCGTTAAGAGTTCACTC
Organism: Paracanthobrama guichenoti; assembly: GCA_018749465.1. Lineage (NCBI taxonomy): Eukaryota > Metazoa > Chordata > Actinopteri > Cypriniformes > Gobionidae > Paracanthobrama > Paracanthobrama guichenoti. The sequence goes on along the minus strand of CM031946.1, from coordinate 26,443,351 downwards.
AAGTACTGGGGAGCTAAACCATTTAGTGCTTTGTAAGTAATAAGCAAGATTTAAAAATGTATACGATGTTTAATAGGGAGCCAGTGCAGTGTTGACAGAACCGGGCTAATATGGTCATACTTCCTTGTTCTAGTAAGAGCTTGAGCTGCTGCGTTTTGGACCAGCTGGAGTTTGTTTATTAAGCGAGCAGGGCAACCACCCAGTAAAGCATTACAATAATCTAGCCTTGAGGTCATGAACGCATGAATTAACCGTTCAGCATTTTGCATCGAAAGCATGTGCCGTAATTTAGATATATTTTTAAGATGGTAGAATGCAGTTTTACAGATGTTAGAAACGTGGCTTTTAAATGAAAGATTGGTATCAAAGAGCACACCCAGGTTCCTAACTGACGACGAGGACTTGACAGAGCAGCCATCGAGCGTTAGACAGTATTCTAGGTTACTACTACTATTAGAATTTTTTTTCTTTTCTTTCTGAATTAAGTTGCAGGAGATTACTAGACATCCAATGTTTTATATCAGCTATGCATTCCGTTAATCTTGTGAATTGGTAAATTTCGTCAGGGCGTGAAGAAATATAGAGCTGAGTATCATCAGCATAACAATGAAAACTAACGCCATGCTTCCTAATGATATCTCCCAGTGGTAGCATGTGCAGGGTGAAGAGCAACGGTCCTAGCACTGAGCCCTGCGGTACTCCATACTGAACTTGTGATCGGTGTGACATCTCTTCATTTACTGCTACAAACTGATAACGGTTTAGGCAAACAGCTAAGACCTCTTTAAACAGCAAATTATTTTAAATCTTTAAAACTCATTTATACCAGCTTTCCATATATGTCTGGAAACTGTCCAACATTATAAGCATAGTATAAGTAGCTGTCCAGCCAAGTTTATTTTAAATACACCAATCGTGCTTTGTTTTACAGCCATTTAAAAAGAGCACTTTGTGGCCATTTTTCTATAGTTACATTATGCTTGTTTCAGGTTTTGATGGCTATTTTGAGACCATCTGGTGAAATATAGAAATATGTGGAAAAGAAAATGCTTCTTTTAACATTCTTTTAAAATGTTTTATATGCGTAAATACAATTACAATTAGTTTTTTCTCTGTGATTTGTCTGAGAGACCCCTGGCCATGAATTAAAGCATGTCAAGGGCATTGTCTGGAGTCTGTCTGTCTGGTTAGTGGGGCACTAGAGATTCTCATTTCCTAAGTTATAGTGGCCATATGGAATGGAACGCTATCTAACTCAGAGTGAGGGAAACCTGAGGATAACAGAGATCTGTGGTGCCTGGGGCAGAAACCTTGTAGCTTAAATCATGAGCATATAGAGGCAATTTATACCACAATAATTTTTTGACAAATGTTTGCTACAGACTGATTAGCTTTTTATATTTCTGTTTTTTGGTGGCAATGGGTGAACCTGCATTTATCCAATTTGCCGTTAACATAAGTTCTAGTTTGAGCTATTCATTCAAATTAACCCAATACACTAAGACACATCATTGTACTATTACACAAGGACAATGGGCCATTCATTCAAAGTACAGACAGTATGCAGTTTATAGTGCAAAAATGCATACAATACAAACACAATCAAATGTGAAATGTGAAAAATTAACTCCCTGTCCTCATCTTCTTGCTCTTCCTCAAGTGCTGGACATTAGTAATGTGCATGGTTTTGCTTGTATAGGATCCATGTTGATCATTACAGTTGATCATCAGTTGTGCCAAAAGTATCTGTAGCAATAAATCCCATTGCAGCCTATTGTAAAGCACCTTTCAGTGGTCTCTTCATGTAACTGAAATTTGGCATATGTACTGTATTTTCCATAGCATGTTTGTTATAAAAATTTTGGTGCATTGTCCCAATTGTCTTTAATGACTATAAAACCGGTCTCAAGTAAGAGAATCATTGTAAGCGTTTATATACACACTGAACAAAATTATAAACGCAACACTTTTGTTTTTGCCCCCATTTTTCACGAGCTGAACTCAAAGATCTAAGACTTTTTCTATGTACACAAAATGCCTGTTTCTCTCAAATATTGTTCACAAATCTGTCTAAATCTGTGTTAGTGAGCACTTTTAGAGTGCACATTTTAGAGGGCCTTTTATTGTGGCCAGCCTAAGGCACACCTGTGCAATAATCATGCTGTCTAATCAGCATCTTGATATGCCACACCTGTGAGGTGGATGGATTATCTTGGCAAAGGAGAAGTGCTCACTAACACAGATTGGTGGGAAAAAACAAAAGTGTTGCGTTTATTTTGTTCAGTGTAAATTAAATATGAAACATTATTCCAAGCATATGAATAACATTCCATCCAATGTAAATAAATCCGGATTGTTCCATAATATATCTTATTATTTTAGGGACTAGAATTAGTAACTTCTGGCTACATTATTTTAAAATGCTATATTGAAAAAGAAGCTCCATTCTCTTGTGAATCTCAAAGTATCTTAGTGAGTGGACTCTCTTCTCATTCTGTTCCCGCTGTAGTCTACAAATATGCTAAATAAACTAATGTTTATTTTATTTTTATTTTTTAATAAACCCACAACCAAAAGGTCTCTAACTCTGATACTTCCATTATCAATTCCCCTGACACAGCAATCGAGGCTGGCCCTAAACCGGCCGCTGAACCCTCTGCCACATCTGGATATGTCAACGACCTCTGGGAGAAAGCTATTGGGCCAAAACAACCCGTGCTTTCTTTGCCTAAGCACCAAACTGAAAATGTTAATAGTTTTATTGGATTCAGTTTTTTTGTTTTTGCTGTCACCACTTCTCTTCAAATATTGCAAGATCAGACGCACTGTTTACAAAAGTGGGAGCTCGGAACTGAAAAAAAAAAAAAAAAAAAAAAAGCCTGTTGGAGAATCTGGCAAAATCAAATCAAATCAAATCACCTTTATTTATATAGCGCTTTTAACAAGTCCAATTGTTTCAAAGCAGCTTCACATTGTTAAAAGTAAAATAATGCAACAGAATTTGTACAGCCGTTCTGGTGAAACGGTGATGTTATCCAGTTAATTTCAAGTATCATATAGCATCAATGCAGGCAGATCGGTAATATAGATGAAATGTAGGTGTCCCCAACTGAGCAAGCCAAAAGCCAGAGGCAACGGTGGCAAGGAACCAAAACTCCTTCAGGGCCAGAATGGAGAAAAAAAACCTTGGGAGAAACCAGGCTCAGTCGGGGTGCCAGTTCTCCTCTGGCTGACGAACAAACAGTGTATGATTATAATTCTGGCAACATAGCAGGTCTTAATTCATATTAGGCAAATAGATATTTGTTAGATTATTCGAGAGATTGGAGTCGTCACGCCGAAGACGGGTTTAATGAGGATGTCGTGTCGATGCAGCATGTTTTTTTGTCTCAGGTCAGTTCTGGCAGGTCACATAGTTATAAACATAAATATTTACATTTTTAAAGAGAAATGACTTGAGTTATGTACTTATGAATTTAATGTCGTAAACTGCTTACCTTGTGTGTTACAGTGCTAAAAAATAGTGTTTTCACTATTGTTTTGATATTCATATCCGCTGCAGAGTTGATAGTTACAGCCCGTTCAACTGAGCGCTGGACATTTGTTTGGCCATAAAATACTGAATGATTCTTTCAAAATTCCTTCTAAATTAATTAATAATATAAAATTGACCTGTTTCCCTTACATATCTTACATTCATGTAAAGTATGTTCAAGATACTTAAATACTTTCATAAAGATTAATATCTCTACATATGAGAATGTTCTCTGCATGAAATGTGTGCCTCTTCATGTGGGTTAACGGTACCATCACATGTGTATGTTATGCTCTGCCTCAGAACAGCTGTATTCTGCTGTTTTTGTGCTGGATACCAAACAGTCGAATAAACTCCATATCTAGGGACTTGGCTCTCTGTGACTACACTGAGCACTCCCAGGTCACTCAGTTGCTCATCAGAAAAGCGCCAGAGTCTAGAGACTACAGACTTTTTTTGTCCAGAGGCTAGAGACTACAGCCAGTAGTAGGAGCTAGTTCCGCATGTTTTCAACCCACCCATGGGGGGTGGGATCTCACTCACAGCGCTCGGCTCAGGCAGCTGCGGGCATTCATGTAAACGGAGCGGTGCGGAGCAAAGTGAGTGTTTCAACTTTTCAAATGAATTCCTATGAAAGTTAAGCTTCCGTAGGCATGATCTGAACACGTGCCAGACTGAACACGCGCCGTGAATGAATGCCGTGCTGCTCTGCGCTCTCGTGATGAATGTAATCTTACTCCTGCCGCGATCGTGCCATGACGCAAGTGATCCAGTGGCTTTGGGAGTGGCCTCGTAGGGCAGCGAAGCAAGTGCATTCTGGGAGTTGTTGTCCTTCATCTACATGAGCCAAAAATAAATTTTCTGGCTTTTCTCAGTCTAGAAGGCACCAAATAATAATAAAAAAATAATAATAATCTAATTTCTACTACATAAATGACCCAGTTTAAATACACATTCATCTTCCCAGCGCCGAAGTACCCCTTTAAGGGGTTAATTGAAGGTGATACGATGTTTGTGTAAGTATTGTTATCATGAAAGATATAGATTAAATAAATACCTATGCTTGACTTATAAAAAACATGTTTAGATTGTGTCACATGCCTGTCCTGTCTCGTGTAGCACATGTGGTGTTTTGTTATTTTGGGCCATGTGCTCCTGTCTCTGTCTAGATCCCACTCCCCTTGTTATCTCTTTATTGGTTTCATTTGCCCCACCTGTGTTCCCTCATTTCCCTGCTTGATTTGTCCCCTTTATAACCTCCTTGTGTTTGTTAGTCTTTGTTGGATTGTTGTACCATCTACGTCTCCCGGTTCCCCATGTTGGTATGTTTGAGTTGCTATTTATTAGTTTGATTATTGTTTTGCCCGTTTCATTTTTTGTTAATAAAGATCTTTCCTCTGCACATGAGTCCTCACCTCAGTTTTCTTGGCTGTGATGTGTGCACACGTTGGTTTCATTGTAACGGTGTTCAACGATCAAGGAAACAGAACTTGTATCTGCCCAGTTTGTAAACCTTTAAGTGTACTCTAATGCTTGATTTGTGATCATTTATTTAATGTAAGTGTTGAGTTTTATTTTTTACATTTTTGTTATTGCTGAATACTACATTGTACATTTCTTTGTTACCCTATACAGTTTTTTGCAAGGTGATTTTAAAGATCTGCAATTTTAAATTACTATTTATTGTAAGTCACTTAAAATTATGTAAATAGTTAATACAACCCCTAATCAGAACTTTGTTACACTGTAAATAAAAACACTGAATGATTTTCCCATGTTATTTACAATAAAACAATGAAATTGTTATAAAAATATGATGAAAAAGTGGTACTAAAAGTAAACTGATTAGGATAACTGGCAACAGATCAGTCACATGACATGGTTCGAGGTTGTGTATATGGGTCTGTGAAGGACTGTATCAGTGTAAGTGACCGAACTTCTAAATTTGTATATCAGAGAAAGCTAGAGGTGTACACATATACACACACATACTTGCGGTGTTTGCTGTGTTTTTTTTTTTTTTCTTCCTTTTCCTGTACCCATGTTAACGGATTAAGGCTGATTTTATACTTCTGCGCCGTGGCCTCCACGCCATGGGCTACGCGTCGATTTTCATTTATACTTCTGTGTCATTGTCCGCGTTGACGTGAGCAGAGGGAGCATGTGTACCCCTGAGGGAGGGGTTCAGGCAGACCAATCACAGCGTTTGCGGTCCATGTGACCTCGATGCGTTGTTACATTTTTGGAGAGGTGCACGCATAGACAGTAAAAGAAATGGACACAGCGACCCATAGACTTCAACGGAGAGAAGTGAAGTCCATTAGAAGCACTCGCTTCCTGATGGCTGAGCGTACTGCGCAGCGTCAGATTGAGCTTGATGATGTAGATGTGACATGAGCAACCTGTCTGACCGTTGTAAGTCTTCTAGTATTTGTGAAAAGTGAAATCTGAATCACCGAATCTTGCAGACATTTTGGCTCTCTATGGGCTTCTTCCCATGCTTCTCCCTTGACTTCATCTGACTTTATGCCTCCACGTCCCCCTGATTGCCTCATAGACAGTAAAAAATTGCCTGTGAGCTTCTCCTCCTGTCTATAGGGGTCTATATACGGTAATTTCTCTACTGTGCGACAGAGAGTCGCGTGGTTATGACGCAATCGGTAGCCTATTTTTACAAAAATGGCTTCTACGGGGCGATAGTGTAAGATACAAGGTAATGGAGCCTTTTATACATTGTCGTGTTTCTTTAGAAATAAACAATGGACAAATGGAGTCTTTAAACGCCTCAGATGTAAAGTTATTCGCTGTCAAAGTGACGCCAAAATGAATGGGAGTCAATGGAATGCTAACAGCAGGTGATGGCTTGGTTAGCAATGGCTGTCCCTATTGAAGGTACGCTTTCTGGGTGCTGGATTACCCCCTTGGCAATGGCAAGAAGTACGGAGAGATGACATAATCTCCGGCTGGCCTCGATTCCTCACTTAAATGGGATCTGTCTGCATTTTGGGACGGTTCAATTGGCATAAACTTTTTTTTATTGCATTTTTGTGAAACCCCTAGAATTATGTAATAAATCTTATTCATTATATCAATCTTTTGTTTTGAATGCCCTTTACTGTTGCGGCCACGAGCCGGCCGTAACAAATGCTACACTGAAACAATTTCTCGTTTGTTTTGGTCCTGTCAATATACCCAGCATTTTTTGGAATAATGCGAAGGATGTCGGTTTTATTATAAATTCTATTTTATTTTTATGTAAATTCTACATTCATAAATTCAAGTTTACAAAAGGCAAACCTCTTTTTATAGTCCTTGAAAAAGAGATTAAAATGTGTATATAGATGTGATGTCAAAATCTAAAAATGGTAAACCAGTTAAAACGATTAATATATGCTCATCCTTAAACATTTTCACATAAAATAATATTATATAATGGTGCTTACATGTAAAGTATATTTTCTGTTTTAACATTACATTGTAACACAATTACATTATTTATGTAAACTGATGCTTATGTACGCATATATATATTATCTCCTTATATATAATGATTTTTCCCTTGTTCCTTCATGTTGAGGCATGTAAAATGTGTTATGTTATACAGTGAGATATGGCTTTACATGCTTTTTGTTGACAATAAAGCTAAAGTAAGTGTTAAATGAAAATAGTGTTTGCCTGAAATCAGTTCTAAATAGTTAAAAATTATATAAATTGACCTAAAGACACAGGGTCATCAGGACACATTAGTCTATAGTCAGAGGTAACGGAAAGACCTTTATTGCCAAATATGTTTATGCAGAAAAGGAATTTGCTGTACGTTAACAAAAGGAGTTTTCCAGTACACAGAAACAACAACGGCAATACGCTGAACCTATTACACCGTACAATAAAATACACAGATACTGTGTACATGGTTGTATGCACGTGTATGCTTCATATAGCAGAACAGAATATATTTTACATGTCAGCGAGTGTTTACAGCATCTCATCCTGAACACTACCTGCAAAATAGTGTTTAGATTCAATAACAAGGGGAGTATGATTTGGGCATGATTTATGATTATCACACTGCTTGTGTGATATCCATTGGCTCGCCTTCATGGTTTAAAACCCCATATTATCGAAATAATATTATATTATAAATAAATATTCAAGATTCAAGAGTTTTATTTGTCACATACACAGTTATATACAGAATATACAACCGGCAGTGAAATGTAAACAGGTCCGCTCCATGGACAGTGCAAATTCACAGTTAAAAACACAAGGAGGAAATTATAATAGAAATAGAATAAAAAGTATTAATATATATATATATATATATATATATATATATATATATATATATATATATATATATATATATATATATATATCTGTAGAATTATAAATACTACTAATATGTTAATAATAAATACATTAAAATAATTACACACATAATATATGTGGCCCCAATATCATTCCAAGCTTTGTATAATAACATATACAGTTTATTAAACAACATAGTAAAGACAACCTGCAGAATTTTCTATTCAAGTACATAAAGCACTAAAAACACATCACTGCAACAACCCGGTCCTGCAGCTTTACCTTATACAACGTTAGGAAGATTAGACCATTCCTATCAGAGGAGGCCACACAACTCCTGGTGCAAGCCCTTGTTCTCTCCAGACTGGACTACTGTAATGCTCTTCTAGCGGGACTTCCAGCATGCATCCATCAAACCCTTGCACCTGATCCAGAATGCAGCGGCGAGAGTGGTCTTTAATGAGCCGAAGAGAGCGCACGTCACGCCTCTCTTCATCAGTCTGCACTGGCTGCCAATAGCCGCTCAAATCAAATTCAAGGCACTGGTGCTCGCCTACAAGGCAACCACTGGCTCTGCACCAACATACCTAAACTCGCTTGCTCACACTTACACACCCTCCAGAAGCTTGCGTTCTGCAAGTGAACGATGCCTCGTGATACCATCCCAAAGAGGCATGAAATCCCTCACAAGGACCTTTTCCTGGACCGTTCCCACCTGGTGGAATGACCTGCCTGTCTCAATTCAAGCACCCGAGTCTGTAGCCATTTTCAAAAAATATCTTAAAACGCATCTCTTCCAGTGGCACCTGACCAATTATTACTTATTACAATTAGCACTTATTACTCTATTCGTTTTCTGTTTGTCTATATATATATATATATATATATATATATATATATATATATATATATATATATATATATATATATATAATAGTTCTGTCCTATGTGCTAGATTAACTGAGACTTGTTACAGCACTTGCATATTGTTGCCCTTGACTGTTTTTAGTTGCTTCTATTGCTCTCATTTGTAAATCGCTTTGGACAAAAGCGTCTGCTAAATGACTAAATGTAAATGTAAACAGTGGCGGGACTTTTATTTTGGTTTGTGATGTGACGTCATAAGGCTGCACCGCGCCCCTGCGTCTGTTGTGATTCGACTGAGGAAAGGTTTGCGTTTAAAGCATTTTTTTAGTGCTTAAAACGATAGAAACAGTAAAATTTCAAAACGCAGTTTTGCGAGCGATGCACAATAACAGTATGAGAACACGAGTTACAGAAAACATGCGTCTCATTTCGCTCCCCATTATCGTGAATCAGTTTATAGTAAACACTGGCGAGTAGTGATGAGAGAAACGGAGCTTTTCGAAACTCCGAGTCAATTGAACCAAATGCTTCGCAAAACGATTCAGTGATTCGAAGCGCGGGAATCACCACACGCTGTTCAAAATAATGTAAATGCAAGGAGAACAAACATGTGTAATGACAACTTAAACAATTCACAAATGTTGTCATGAATGGTTAATCGATTAAATGTGACATACAAATCATAAATACCTAAATATTTAGTATCTATATAAATTTGTTGTGCTAGTTTTGAGTGTTTTTAATCTAATCGGGTGATTTAAGTCCATTAATTCTCACTCTGACTGACTCTTTCCAGTGACTGAACTACTTATTTTTCTTTCTGCTAATTATTCTAATCTTAAACAGGACAAACACAAAAAAACTCCTGGTGAAGCGACTGAGATCCACACTATTATAAAGATGGCATTTTTTAAAGAGGAGAGTGAAGACATGAAGATTGAAGAAGCATTCCGAGTGAAACATGAAGACACTGAGGAACAAACAATATCAGTGTTTATTAAAGAGGAGTTTGAAGAAACATGCAGAGTAAAACAAGAAGATACGGAGGAACAAACAAAGATGGCGTTTATTAAACAGGGCAATGAAGACTTAAAGGGTGAAGAAACATTCAGAGTGAAACAAGAAGATACTGAGGAACAAGCAGGTTGGTTTCATTGTCAAAGCTAAACTCAGAGAGAGATACAATTTTTGTGAATCATCAGTAAATATTGTGTCTTCTCAACTATGTTCAGTTTAACAGAGAAACAGTATTTGTGAAGAATTATAAATTATGCAGAATGAAGCAATACCATTTACACAGCTATACAGTAGTTTGATATGAGCACATCTGAAAAATAGTGGACGCAGAGTGAGCTGCTGTAGGAAAAGTGCATAATGCAATATGCCATAAGCAGGTCGTTTGTAACTTTAATAAGCAGTATATGGACTATGATGGGGCTTATATTTGTCTTCACAAATAGTGTTTCTCTGCAAAACTGAACATAGTTCAGAAGATATAATTTTTTTCTGACATTTTTGACAAATGGTAGATTTGAGATCAAATCAACAACTAAGCAGTTGTCCTGGGCCAAACTATGTTCTTGACAATCACTCTCGTGATTACAAATCACACTGTGCCACATGGATCTATTAAACTTGAGTATGATATGTACACTCACCTAAAGGATTATTAGGAACAACTGTTCAATTTCTCATTAATGCAATTATCTAATCAACCAATCACATGCCAGTTGCTTCAATGCATTTAGGGGTGTGGTCCTGGTCAAGACAATCTCCTGAACTCCAAACTGAATGTCAGAATGGGAAAGAAAGGTGATTTAAGCAATTTTGAGCGTGGCATGGTTGTTGGTGCCAGACGGGCCGGTCTGAGTATTTCACAATCTGCTCAGTTACTGGGATTTTCACGCACAACCATTTCTAGGGTTTACAAAGAATAGTATGAAAAGGGAAAAACATCCAGTATGCGGCAGTCCTGTGGGCGAAAATGCCTTGTTGATGCTAGAGGTCAGAGGAGAATGGGCCGACGGATTCAAGCTGATAGAAGAGCAACTTTGACTGAAATAATCACTCATTACAACCGAGGTATGCAGCAAAGCATTTGTGAAGCCACAACATGCACAACCTTGAGGCGGATGGGCTACAACAGCAGAAGACCCCACCGGGTACCACTCATCTCCACTACAAATAGGAAAAAGCACGAGCTCACCAAAATTGGACAGTTGAAGACTGGAAAAATGTTGCCTGGTCTGATGAGTCTTGATTTCTGTTGAGACATTCAGATGGTAGAGTCAGAATTTGGCGTAAACAGAATGAGAACATGGATCCATCATGCCTTGTTACCACTGTGCAGGCTGGTGGTGGTGGTGTAATGGTGTGGGGGATGTTTTCTTGGCACACTTTAGGCCCCTTAGTGCCAATTGGGCATCGTTTAAATGCCACGGCCTACCTGAGCATTGTTTCTGACCATGTCCATCCCTTTATGACCACCATGTACCCATTCTCTGATGGCTACTTCCAGCAGGATAATGCACCATGTCACAAAGCTCGAATCATTTCAAACTGGTTTCTTGAACATGACAATGAATTCACTGTACTAAAATGGCCCCCACAGTCACCAGATCTCAACCCAATAGAGCATCTTTGGGATGTGGTAGAACATGAGCTTCGTGCCCTGGATGTGCATCCCACAAATCTCCATCAACTGCAAGATGCTATCCTATCAATATGGGCCAACATTTCTAAAGAATGCTTTCAGCACCTTGTTGAATCAATGCCACGTAGAATTAAGGCAGTTCTGAAGGCGAATGGGGATCAAACACAGTATTAGTATGGTGTTCCTAATAATCCTTTAGGTGAGTATGTAGAGCAGGGGTCTTCAATGTTTTTCTGGGCAAGGACCCCTTAGGCGGTAGAGACAGGGACCCCCGATACAAAATGTGTCAAACAGAGCTACATATTAAGCATATCCCCTTTGATATTAATAGAAACTAACTATATTATGATTAAGAATAAGTAATATTATGTTAAGACAGTAGATCAGAACTATGCTCGTTGTTGCACGCATGACTGTATATTACTTTTCATTGTTAAAATTTAGATTTGTGCATCATAATAAACAACATGCTGCGATAAGAATCACAATTCATTAGTTGTTTGCAGTTGTAAATTATTTTAATTGATTTGCAGAGTCATACATTTTAATTTTACTAATCAGATGGGCAATCAAACATTTACCTGATCCTTAGCTACAAGTTTATTAAAAATTAAAAATTAAAAATTATCTCTACTAATAAGCTGGTGAGTTCAATCAGGTGTGTTTGAATAAGGAGACAGATTTGGGAGTAGTCCAGGAACAGGGTTGGGAACCACTGCTTTACATGTCTAAATATTTTAATGTCTGATTCTGATACTGTGCCATTAAATTGGGGTTTACTTTTATTGTTTTCAATTTAGACCTGATGATGCTGAAAGAGGAGAGTAAAGTACTGAATGAATGGGAAGAGAAAGAACAATGTGAGAAACATCATGATTTCATAACTGGAGAAAAATATTTTAGTTGCCCACAGACTGAAAAGACTTCCTCACAAGAAAGAGCTCAGAAAACAGAAGCTAGAAGTTCTCTCACCTTTCAGCATGGAGAGAGTTTCAATGAACATGGAAACTTTACAGTTCACACTGGAGGGAAGCCTTTCATCTGCCTACAGTGTGCAAAGAGTTTCGCACACCAAGGGACGCTCATTGACCACATGAGAAGTCACACCGGAGAGAGGCCTTTCATCTGCCAACAGTGTGAAATAGGTTTCACCCAAAAAGGAAGCCTTAAAAGGCACATGAAAATTCACATGGGAGAAAAGCCGTACACCTGCAAACTGTGTGAAAAGAGTTTCACCCAAAGAGGAATTCTTAAAAGGCACATGAGTATTCACACTGAAGAGAAGCCTTACATATGCCTTCATTGTGGAAAATGTTTCAACCTAAAAGGAAACCTCAACCAACACAGGAGAACACATTTTGGAGAGAAGCCTTGCACATGTCCTCAGTGTGGAAAGAGTTTTGATCAACACGTAAGCCTTAAAGGGGTCTTGTTATGCAAAATTGACCTTTAAGTAATATTTCAACATATTTAAGTTTTGTGTATACACAACCACCCACTCCTTTTTTTATGCTTTCCAAAAATGCTGTTCTGGAATGCCGTCTTTTGTGATGTCGCAAAAGGGTTAAGCCATGTCCAATGGTGTTAAGAAACAAAGTACACATTTTTTGTTACTTTACTTTGAGTATTTTAGTTTGTTGAAACATTTACTTCTACTACATCTTCAAGTCTAATAAATACTTTTTAACTCTGGCAAATCTTCGTCACCTTGATTTTCCAAATGGTTTAATTTTTTCAAAAAGAAAGAACAGAGAAGCAGCGTGTAGGTAGCGCTCGACGGGGAGTGCACTGCATTGTTGCCATGTCCTCTTATTATAAGCGACTCAGCGATGAAAGTCAATCGGGAGCACCGGGACTTATCCCAATGGGCTGATAATTCGATCATATTAAGTGCTGCTATTTAATTAACCACATGAAACATACCATACTCCAAATGTTCCAAAGTGTGACAAAATTGTGATTAAAACAAGCAGTACATCCGCCAGCTGCAGAGCTGAAACTAAGGTAAACTATTAGTCAAAAAAATTTTTTTGTAAACTGAATAAAATAAAAAATCATAATAAATGAAAAACTAAACCAAATAACTGAAATAGAATAATAATCGTAAAAAAACTAAACAATCATTTTCGTAATTAATAAGCTCTTTACTCTGGGAGGAAATGTCTGTATATGGTGCTACATGCGCGTGAAGTGAGCTGAAGCATTAAAGGATTAGTTCACTTCAAAATTAAAATCCTCATGAAATCAAAATTGACCCTATTTACTTAGTTAGCACATGTTACAGGTCTTAGGGTGAACAATTAATCCGTGCAAGTTAATACACAGAAAAAAATAGTTTGTCGTGGTAATCTTTAATCAAAGTTTGAAAAGTAACTTCCGGTCTGGAAACGGCGTTCCTTCTCAGATGATGTCAGTTTGACGGCTTAGGTTTGAAAATGCGTAACCACTCCCTCCGACCGTTAGTCTGCAATGAGCGAGAGATGGAGAGGAGGAGTGCTGAAGTCAAACCCTGCCATCTATTCAATATTCCCTTTCTATTGGAAATACATCACAGCACTGAAGAACACTCATTTGCTACTTCTGGTTCACTGGGACTTTAAAATTTACTGATAATTTACTCACCCCCCCATTCCAGGATTTTTCTCCACATTATAGACTTCAATGGCAACCAGAATGTTGAAGGTCCGGATCAATGCAGTTTCAAAGGGCTTTAGAGGCTCTGCACGATCCTAGACGAGGAATAGGATCTATTTTAGCAAAACCAGTCATTTTCAATACATTTTCAATACATCAAGCTAACCTCCAAACTCCTGGATCTCGGCCTGAATCCTTCTCTCTGCCACTGGATTGAGGACTTCCTCACTGGCAGGCCTCAGGTGGTGAGAATAGGCCAGTCCACCTCCACCTCCATCACCCTGAGTGTGGGAGCTCCACAGGGCTGTGTCCTGAGCCCCCTGCTCTACTCTCTCTACACGCATGACTGTTTGTCCACACACAGCTCCACCTCTATCATCAAATTTGCTGATGATACTGTTGTCCTGGGCCTCATTTCCAACAACAATGAGACGGCATACTTGGACGAGGTGGAGCATCTAACATCATGGTGCCAGGACAACTGTCTCTCTCTGAATGTTGGCAAGACCAAAGAAATGATTGTGGACTTCAGGAAGCAACAGCAGCGGACATAGCAACGGACCTCTCCCCCTCATGATCAGCGGGTCACCAGTAGAGAGAGTGAGCAGCTTCAAGTACCTGGGAGTAAACATCTCCGAGGACCTGACCTGGACTGCTCACATTCAGACACAGGTGAAAAAGCCAGGCAAAGACTGTACCACCTGCGCCAGCTGAGGAAATTCAGGGTTTCACCAGCTATCCTGAAAACTTTCTATTTAGGGGCGATAGAAAGTGTTTTAACTCAGTGCATCACAGCGTGGTATGGGAACAGCACCAGTCATGACCGCAAAGCCCTGCAAAGAGTAGTGCGCTTATCCGAGCGTATCTCAGGGTCAGCTCTCCCGTCTCTGCAGGACGTCTACACCAAACGCTGTAAAGGTAGAGCTACCAAGATCATCAAGGACTCTAATCACCCTGCAAACCCTCATTTCACGCTGCTACCATCTGGTAGCGCTTCCAGAAGCCTGATGGCCAAAACTGAGAGACTCAGGAGGAGCTTCTTCCCCAGGCCATCAGACTCCTGAACTCAGTCACTTAACATCACGTGACTTCACTTCAGGATAAACATCGATACACTGACATTGCACTGCACTTTCTGTTCTCGTTGTTACTGTGTAACAACCTGTCATAAACCTGTTTGCACATTATACTCTTTATACATTTGTTAACCACATATTTATAAGTCTACAGTTTACTCACTGCAAAGTCTACTTCAATTATTTTATTCCACTTTATCCTTATTTGTTACCTTTTTTTCTCTTGACTTGATTATAATTCTACAGATATAGACATATATATATATATATATATATATATATAGAGAGTACTTTTTTTATATCCTATTTCTATTATAATTTCTTCCTTGTGTTTTTAACTGTGAATTTGCACTGTCCATGGAGCGGACCTGTTTACATTTCACTGCCGGTTGTATATTCTGTATATAACTGTGTATGTGACAAATAAAACTCTTGAATCTTGAATCTTGAATTTTTTGTATATACTTTAACCTAAATTGCTCATCTTGTGCTGCTCTGTGACTCGCTACGGATAGCGCAATCACGTCGGGAAGGTCACGCTTGATGTAGGCGGAAGTACCGCCCCAAGCGAACATGCAAAGACTAATAGTAATGACCTTTAGCAAGTAAAAAAAAAAGGTAAAGCAACGATGGCGGATGATTTTGAGTGTTTTTTGGTAAAGGGTGTTTGTATTAGTCTTTGCACGTTTTTTTGAGGCGATACATCTGCTGTTTCATGCACCAGAGACGCGGGTGCAACAGCAAAACAAGTCCGCCAAGCACAAAACCCTGTACAAGTATAAGATTAATCTTTAATATGAATGAGTTTTATTATCAAGATGTCTGCACAAGAGTTAACAAGAGCAAACATTTAACTGCTGAAGTTATTAATGCTTTGGTCTACACTGGAAGTGTTCTGGTAGCTTTGCTATATTATAATTACTTAAATAAAACTGAAGCTATAAAAACTAATTAGAAATCTGTTCACAAAATATAAACTAAAACTAGCAAAACAATTTAAGAAACTAAATAAAACTAAACTGAAATTTATAGCAAAATTGAAAACGATATTAAAATAAAAACTCGTTCTGTTCAAAAACTCTTTCTTCAACATGCCTGTCATGGGAGCTGTTTCTTTGCCCATTGCTAGAACCTTATTGGTCATGTCTTGGTCCCACGTGATGTACACTGTTTGGCCCAAGAGCTCAGAAATATTCAGAGCCTCTAGGACATTTTCTGCATCATGTGATGTTCAAATGTCACAAAACCATATCCACGAGACCACTGGTTATTGTAATTCTGCACACGTGCATAGAAAGAATGGGTCCGAATGGCTGGAATATTGTATGCAACACTTGTCCGGTCACATCTGGGTACAAGTTATTCAGAAGCAATGAGGACCCCTGGTCTCTTGGTTGACCATTATCCTCACCTGAAAACCAATTGTAGGATGCTGCCATTTCGATTGTCCTTCAAAGAAGATTATGACGTCGCAAATATTTGCATGTGACGTCACAACGTGAAGCCACTGCGTCGCCATATTGCTATTCCCACAGATTCCTCTGAATCAGTAGAAAATAATTTCAAGCACAAAACATTACCTAACGTGTCACCGTTTTTATATCTGAATTCTCCCTGCAAATTCTTACAGCTTAAACCTCCCAGCATGTAAATGGTTGTTTGTTACAAGTTATGTGCATAGTTTAATTCGATTTGTACAGTTATTTAATGTAGTTAGGCTCATATTGTATTGTATTGACTTCATGAGCAAAGTAAAATAGTCTGCATTTTTATCATACTTGCCTTTCAGCGAGGAAAGTTTTAATGGCATTTACTTTTCATATTAGCTCCATGTGATGTTTAAAAGCAGGGTTTTTTGAGCTAATCTGAAGGCCTCATGAAGTTTGGAGGTCTGTAGCTAAGTTAGCGACTTCTGTGCACTGTGGCCCTTAGCATGCGCTGACCCCGCTCTGTGATTTTACGTGGCCTACCACTTAATGGCTGAGTTGCTGTTGTTCCCAATTGCTTCAACTTTGTTATAATACCACTAACAGTTGACCGTGGAATATTTAGTAGTGATTTAACTAGGTCCTGCATTAACTAGGTCAGCCGGAACTGGGATGTACTCATTACATCATAAGAAGAATGGCATCTACGCTAATGTTAGTCTCTCTGTTTATCCCGAGGTTTACTGCAGATGGTGGACGTGCGCCTGGACATGACCAATGCATCCCTGAAATGTCTGCAGAGAGCGTGTCAATTTGACTCACCTGAATTTGCCTCATCGACATGGCATCCTCAATAAACTCGTCCCTGGTGTGATGACTCTGATCTTTCGAATATTCCTATCTAATAATTGCTTAACAGACATGGCATGATGGCCAGAGGAGAACTGGCACCCCGACTGAGCCTGGTTTCTCCCAAGGTTTATTTTTCTCCATTATGCCACCTGATGGAGTTTTGGTTCATTGGCACTGTCGCGTTTGGCTTGGCTTGCTCTTTTGGGGACACAACATT
This sequence comes from Paracanthobrama guichenoti, assembly GCA_018749465.1. Classification (NCBI taxonomy): domain Eukaryota; kingdom Metazoa; phylum Chordata; class Actinopteri; order Cypriniformes; family Gobionidae; genus Paracanthobrama; species Paracanthobrama guichenoti. Next base: position 26,425,782 of record CM031946.1, on the reverse strand, counting down.
TTCAACTAAATATCCAACTATATTACCGTTCTGCCCGCATTGACATTATATGATAATTGAAATTAGTTGAATTGACATCACCGTTTTCACCAGAGCGGCTGTACAGCCGAATCAAATTCTGTTGCATTGTTTTCCTGTTAACACTGTGAAGCCGCTTGTAGCATTGTAAAATCAGCATTGTAAAATGCACTATATAAATAATGATGAACTGACTTGAGGAAATTTCACGAATGGACTTATTGCACAGGTGGCAACCTATCATGATACCACGCTTGAATTCACTGAGCTCCTGAGAGCAAGCTATTCTTTCACAAATGTTTGTAGAAGCATCTGCATGCCTAGTTCTTGATTTTATACACCTGTGGCCATGGAAGTGATTGGAACACCTGAATTGATGAAATGATTTGGAGTGGTGTCCGAATACTTTTGGCAATATATTGGTAAATAAAAAGTAGGGATGCACAATATATCAATATAGCACATTTTTAATGTTATTGTCATCGATCGAATTTTAATTAAAAGAGAGTTTTGTAACCAAAAGGAAGTTGTTTTAAAGCTGTCATGGGAAATCCTCTTAAAACTGTTAAAAGGACAAATACAAATATCGCTTTCCTCACTGGATATTCAAACTGATTTTTATAATGGATATAATATTATGGACATTGACCTAAAGAATGAATGCTTTATCAGATGTAGGCTGCTATTTATTGACTATAGCTCAGCCTTTAACACCATAGTTCCCACCAAGCTAACCTCCAAACTCCTGGATCTCGGCCTGAATCCTTCTCTCTGCCACTGGATTGAGGACTTCCTCACTGGCAGGCCTCAGGTGGTGAGAGTAGGCCAGTCCACCTCCACCTCCATCTCCCTGAGTGTGGGAGCTCCACAGGGCTGTGTCCTGAGCCCCCTGCTCTACTCTCTCTACACACATGACTGTTTGTCCACACACAGCTCCACGTCTATCATCAAATTTGCTGATGATACTGTTGTCCTGGGCCTCATTTCAAACAACGAGACGGCATACTTGGACGAGGTGGAGCATCTAACATCATGGTGCCAGGACAACTGTCTCTCTCTGAATGTTGGCAAGACCAAAGAAATGATTGTGGACTTCAGGAAGAGACAGCAACGGACATACTCCCCCCTCATGATCAGCGGGTCACCAGTAGAGAGAGTGAGCAGCTTCAAGTACCTGGGTGTAAACATCTCCGAGGACCTGACCTGGACTGCACACATTCAGACACAGGTGAAAAAAGCCAGGCAAAGACTGTACCACCTGCGCCAGCTGAGGAAATTCAGGGTTTCACCAGCTATCCTGAAAACTTTCTATTTAGGAGTGTATTAACCCAGTGCATCACAGCGTGGTATGGGAACAGCACCAGTCATGACTGCAAAGCCCTGCAAAGAGTCATGCGCTTATCCGAGCGCATCTCAGGGTCAGCTCTCCCGTCTCTGCAGGACGTCTACACCAAACGCTGCTAAGATCATCAAGGACTCTAATCACCCTGCAAACCCTCATTTCACGCTGCTGCCATCTGGTAAGCGCTTCCGAAGCCTGATGGCCAAAACTGAGAGACTCAGGAGGAGCTTCTTCCCCCAGGCCATCAGACTCCTGAACTCAGTCACTTAACACCACGTGACTTCACTTCAGGATAAACATCGATACACTGACATTGCACTGCACTTTCTGTAGACTGTGCAGTGCAGGAAGAGCAAATATGAATGCTGACTGTAATTTACTTTTGGTCTCATCTATTGATATTTGAATCAACGACATACAATTTGGATGCTGTAAATTTAAAAGTAAAATAATTGTAATTTTAAAGGCGAACAATTGATTGTTTGTCTCTTACGACCATTGATTTAAACAGGTTCCACGCTGATAGAGTTTTAACTCTGCGCGATATTTAACATCAAATCAGGGTTTTTTTATTGATTTTGCCATGGGTACATTAAATGCTCCAATACATTCATGTTTCTCTCTAAAATCGCATATATAATTATGTTGAAAATAACAACTAAATATCAATTTCTCTTCTGTGAATTATATATTGAAATATTGTAAAATATTATTCCATTGTAAAACAGCTGTTTTCTATGTGAATATATAGTAAAGTGTCATTTATTCCTGTGATCAAAATTGAATTTTCAACATCATTACTCCAGTTTTCAGTGTCACATGATCCTTCAGAAATCATTCTAATATGAGTATTTGATGCTCAAGAAACATTTGATTATTATTAATCAATGTTGAATCAATGTTGTTTTTGATTAATAGAAAGTTCAAAAGAAAGCATTTATCTGAAATGAAAAGATTTGTTTTTGAACAGCAGTATTTACAGTGGAGTACGGAAAGTATTCAGACCCATTCAGTTATATTGCAGCCATTTGCTAAAATCATTTAAGTTTTTCTCAATGTACACACAGCACCCCATATTGCAAGAAAAACACAGAATTGACATTTTTGCAGATTTATTAAAAAAGAAAAACTGAAACATCACATGGTCCTAAGTATTCAGACCCTTTGCTCAGTATTTAGTAGAAGCACCCTTTTGATCTAATACAGCCATGAGTCTTTTTTGGGAAAGATACAACAAGTTTTTCTCACCTGGATTTGGGGATCCTCTGCCATTCCTCCTTGCAGATCCTCACACCCGAATACAAACAAAGGCTCGTTCAGGAACCCCTGGTGAGACGGGAAGTTAAACGCTGGTCGCCCCACTCAGAGACCGCGCTACAGGCAGCTATGGACGATGTGGATTGGGACATGTTCCGGGCGAGTTCAGCGAGTTCACGGGTGTGGCACTTTGCTTCATCAACACGCTTACAGAGCAAGCCACACAAACAATAACAATAACATCCTTCTCAAATCAGAAACCGTGGGTGGACAATTCAATCCACGCTGCAGTGAACACACGCACTGCCGCTTAAAAACGCCGGTCTCCTTTCAGGGAATATGACTGAATACAAATCACCCTGTTATGCTCTCAGACGTGCAGTTAAAGCCGCAAAGCTCCGTTACAAAGACCGAGTGGAGTCTCATTTCCAACTCAATGACTCGCGGCGCATGTGGCAAGGTCTGAGGTCCATCTGCTCGTTTGGATCTAAATCCTCTGCAGAGGTGAGAGCTGATCCGTTACTTGTGAATGAGTTAAACTCTTTCTACGCTCGCTTTGACTGTAACCGTGGCAACGCGACTCCGCCAAGTGGCGCGTCAGAGGGAATCACTCAGAGCAGCAACAATCACGTGATCTCTGTCTCGGAGGATGAAGTTCGGAGAGCACTCAAGCGTGTGGACGTCAGGAAAGCTGCCGGGCCGGATGGTATTTCAGGTCGTGTTCTGCGGTCCTGTGCTGATCAGCTCATTGGGTTGTTTACATCTATCTTTAATGAGTCCCTCGCTACATCTGTGGTCCCCACCTCCTTCAAAAATTCCACCATCATGTCCCTAAGAACAGTAAACCCTCTTGCCTAAATGACTACCGTCCAGTGGCTCTCACGTCTATAGTCATGAAGGTCTTTGAGAGACTCATTAAAAACACCATTTGCGCCTTCATTCCTGACACTTTGGACCCTCTTCAGTTTGCCTATCGTCCCAATAGAGCGACTGAAGATGCCATCTCTCATGTCCTCCACTTCTCCCTCACTCACATCGAAAGCAAAAGTGGGAACTACGTAAGGCTGCTATTTATTGACTATAGCTCATCCTTTAACACCATAGTTCCCATCAAGCTAACCTCCAAACTCCTGGATCACGGCCTGAATCCTTCTCTCTGCCACTGGATTGAGGACTTCCTCACTGGCAGGCCTCAGGTGGTGAGAATAGGCCAGTTCACCTCCACCTCCATCACCCTGAGTGTGGGAGCTCCACAGGGCTGTGTCCTGAGTCCCCTGCTCTACTCTCTCTACACACATGACTGTTTGTCCACACACAGCTCCACCTCTATCATCAAATTTGCTGATGATACTGTTGTCCTGGGCCTCATTTCCAACAACGAGACGGCATACTTGGACGAGGTGGAGCATCTAACATCATGGTGCCAGGACAACTGTCTCTCTCTGAATGTTGGCAAGACCAAAGAAATGATTGTGGACTTCAGGAAGAGACAGCAACGGACATACTCCCCCCTCATGATCAGCGGGTCACCAGTAGAGAGAGTGAGCAGCTTCAAGTACCTGGGTGTAAACATCTCCGAGGACCTGACCTGGACTGCTCACATTCAGACACAGGTGAAAAAAGCCAGGCAAAGACTGTACCACCTGCGCCAGCTGAGGAAATTCAGGGTTTCACCAGCTATCCTGAAAACTTTCTATTTAGGGGCGATAGAAAGTGTATTAACTCAGTGCATCACAGCGTGGTATGGGAACAGCACCAGTCATGACCGCAAAGCCCTGCAAAGAGTTGTGCGCTTATCTGAGCGCATCTCAGGGTCAACTCTCCCGTCTCTGCAGGACGTCTACACCAAACGCTGCAAAGGTAGAGCTACTAAAATCATCAAGGACTCTAATCACCCTACAAACCCTCATTTCACGCTGCTGCCATCTGGTAAACGCTTCTGAAGCCTGATGGCCAAAACTGAGAGACTCAGGAGGAGCTTCTTCCCCCAGGCCATCAGACTCCTGAACTCTTAACTTAACTCTCACTTAACATCACATGACTTCACTTCAGGATAAACATCGATACACTGACATTCCACTGCACTTTCTGTTCTCGTTGTTACTGTGTAACAACCTGTTATAAACCTGTTGCACATTATACTCTTTATACATTTGTTATATATATATAGTACTTTTTTATCCTATTTCGATTATAATTTCCTCCTTGTGTTTTAACTGTGTATTTGCACTGTCCATGGAGCGGACCTGTTTACATTTCACTGCCGGTTGTATACTCTGTATATAACTGTGTATGTGACAAATAAAACTCTTGAATCCTCTCCAGTTCTGTCAGGTTGGATGGTAAACGTTGGTGGACAGCCGACTCCAGAGATGCTCAATTGGGTTTATGTCAGATCTCTGGCTGGGCCATTCAAGAACAGTCACTGAGTTGTTGTGAAGCCACTCCTTCGTTATTTTAGCTGTGTGCTTAGGGTCATTGTCTTGCTGGAAGGTGAACCTTCGGCCCAGTCTGAGGTCTTGAGCACTCTGGAGAAGGTTTTTGTCCAGGATATCCCTGTACTTGGCCGCATTCATCTTTCCCTCGATTGCAACCAGTCGTCCTGTCCCTGCAGCTGAAAAACACCCCCACAGCATGATGCTGCCACCACCATGCTTCACTGTTGGGGCTGTATTGGACAGGTGATGAGCAGTGCCTTTTTTTTTCCACACATACCGCTTAGAATTAAGGCCAAAAAGTTATATATATATATATATATATCCTGTTAAGACTACTTCAAACTTTCTTGTCTAGCTTTCTCAAGCCAACTTCAGTTTGTTACAAACTTTACTCTTCTAGTTTTAATTGTTGTGGGTTCCCTATATTATTATTAACGTGAATAATTATTATGATTTTGTTTGATTATTAGAAGTTTTGGTCTGGTTTTAATATAATTCACCACACCTGCAAAAAAATAAATAAAAATAAAATAAACAGTTAACAGGAACCAGTGTATTAATGTATTTTTCTATTATTAGCAGTTCACAAAGCCTTTAATACCGGGAAGCAGTAGGCTTCACTATTACTGAGAATTACCAGGGTTTTGGACTATTTCACGCGAGATTCGGACGTGCGTATATTAATGTTGCATCTGAATATGCCTACTTACCTACTATATAAAACAGAACGTTAAAAAAATAGTATGTTCAAAACCTCAGTACTCATAAAAGAGCAGGCGAGAAATCCGCGGATGGCCTACTGCTTCTGTCCAGATTGTGAAGCACTCATCGTCGGATACTTTTCTATCCCTGCCTTCCCATGAGGCCACAGGAAAGGATACGTTGTTAGCGAATATGGCGGAGAAAAGCGTGTTTTCAAATGTGAGTATTACAAACCAAAAACACGGTTCCTTGTGTTAAAATTGTATTTGTTGAGCTACTGTAGAGTAAACTGTTGAATTGTTGAAGATGTTAGACAGTATAGTATATTTCTGATTTTGCTGTAAAAACACGTTTTATTATGTATAGCTAACGGGAGCTCCAGTAAGCAAACATACACATCTAAAGTGGATTTACACACATTCTAAAACATATACATCTTAAAGACTCTTACTAAATGTCTATTTAACATCTGACGGGAAAATCTTCGTTAAGTATTGCAAATAAGGACATCACAACATAAAATAGACATCTGAGTGATGTATGTGTGCTCTTATGTAGAATTCACTATTGCTGCTTACATTATGTAAATGTCTTTATTTATATTTAGCTAAAGTAACTTAGCATATATTATATATTTGATTTGTCCATTAATACTGTTGATAAATTCAGGAACATTTGTGTTGGATGAAGAGTGAGTTAACACAATCAACAACTACCTCAACATTTAAATGAAGTATGGAATACATAATTCACAGACGTAACTTGAATCTTGTTTGGATGTTAAGCCCTCTTCACTGGAAAGCGGAATGCTGCCGTCAAAGGCTTTGAGTGAGTATACTACAGAAATCAATTAAAATTCCATTTAAATGTTAGCTACTTGTTCAGATGAGGATTAACACCACCCAATTGCTGGGTTAGTCCATTTTCAACCCAACTTGACTACAAATAAAACCAAAAAAAAACATGGTTATTGTAGTTAAACCACAGTTTTACCACAAATACCATGGTTAAACTATAGTTAAAGTAGCAAAACCATGGTTCTTGTGGTTACCGTGGTTTAACTACAATAACCATGTTTTTTTTGGTTTTATTTGTAGTAAAACCATGGTTCATTTTCGTAAGGGTAAACATTCTGCAAAGTTGTGAAGTCGAAAGTGCTTTAGAAGAAGTGATTTTACTGCTTCTTAAATTAAAAAAAGTTCAATGTTGGACTCGCAAAACATTTGCTCTTGAAAGATGGGTCAGTACTCATTTATTTGGATCAGCTTGCTCCCCAGAATCACAACCTGCAAGTATGAATAATTATTGATGTATATATTTTCTACTGGGTGTTTAAAATACGTCGTTTTGTGTTTTATATTGTGTAGTTCTCCAGCTAACCGGCTAACTCATGTTATTACTGTCTTATTGAATTACTTCTGCTAATCAGCTGTGGGCTGCAGTATTACCTAAAACTGTGTCCATTAATGCAGATTGTCTGTTCTTACTACTTTGAGTAAAGATAAAGGATGAAGCAAGATTATTTTTATTTTTTTTACAAACTTTAATGTTACATCAGTCATTCACATTAGTGCTGGGCTAACATATGCACCGTTATTAATGTGGTTAATGATACAGTTCTTACAATAAGGCTGCGTGTCCACCAAAGCGTTTAGCTGAAAACGCATAGCTGTGAACTCTTGAGTGTTTTGGCAGCGCAGCGGGGGTTTTTTTTCAGTTGAGACTCTTTGCTTGCTATGATACGGAATATCTGCGGAAGTGTTACGACTATCTAATTTCACAGATAGTTGGTTTCTGTATATAAAAATGCTGAAACAATGTAAAGTATTTGCTCAGACTCTTGTTTTAAATGAGTTTGTTGTTATTATGCTTTTTGATGTCATCTGTTGACATTCTACAGGCAGGATGTGGCGGTCGATCGGTGTTGTATTTGTCCCGCCCCTCCTTCACTGTGATTGGTCGGCTGGGTGAAAAGTGACAGTGACGAGCGCTGCATTTTACTCAAAGTTGAACATTCTTCAACTCTCTGCAACCGGTAAAAAATGCAGAGTGCTCAGCGTTTGAGGGTGAAATAGACGTTCAGCGCCTCGTTATGCTCCAAAAAAAGCGGTGCTCCCATTGAAAACAATTGGATATGCTAGCCAGCCGCGTGAAAAAAACGCTTTGGTGGACACATGGCCTAAATTAGTAATATACAAATCGGTTTGTTAATTGAGAGACACTTGTTAATGCTGATGGTGAGGAAATACAGCTGCAACATCTCAAATGTACAACAAACTGGGTGAAAATTGAGAAACGTCCTGCTCAAGTCTTCCTCGCGATGGAGGTTCAGGTTGAATAACCAGTTACTCCAATGTTTTATCATCAGGCTCTCGCTCAAATTGACATGGTAAAATCTACACCATCGTTACTGTCCTCACAATGTGTACAATCGCTGAACTTTAGGAAGCCTCCAGTGCTGAGATTCATATAATGGGTTTTTTGTTTCTACGCGCTGTAACCGGTAGACCAATCACAACACTGCTATTTCCAGAATGGGCTTTCAAATGAAGTTTCAGGTCTCTTCGATATGTGAAACTCATATCGCACTGAAGACACATGAAAGGTTTCTCTCCAGTGTGAAGCCTCATGTGGACTTGAAAGTTTCCTTTTTCATTGAAACCTTTTCCACACTGCTGGCAGGTGAAAGGCTTCTCTCCAGTGTGAAGTCTCACGTGAACCTCAAGGTTTGATTTGCTTGAGCAAGTCCTTCCACAGTAATGGCACATGAAAGGCTTCTCTCCAATGTGACTTATTACATGCCACTCAAGGTGATTGCTGTCTGTGAAACTCCTTCCGCATTGATGGCATTTAAAGCAGTTGTCTTTCGAGTGAAGCCTCATGTGGCCACGAAGGTTTAATTTACGTTTGAAACTCTTTCCACACTGATCACACGTGAAAGGCGTTTCTCCAGTGTGACCTCTTTTGTGGTCATTAAGCGTTCCTAGGTGCGCAAAACTCTTTCCACACTGTTGGCAGATGTAAGGCTTCTCTCCAGTATGAACCCTCATGTGGACTTTAAGGTTTCCTTTTCCAGGGAAACCTTTTCCGCACTGTTGGCAAGGGTAAGGGCTCTCTCCATTGTGAATTCTCATGTGAGCTTTAAGGTTTTCACGTTGGCTGAAACTCTTCTCACACTGAAAGCAGGTGAAATAACTTCTACCCCCCTTCTTTTGAGCTCTTTTTCGTGAGGAAGTCTTTTCAGTCTGTGAGCAGCTAGGATAGTTTTCCCCAGTTATGAAATCATGTTTCTCTTCTTTTACATCATTCGGTTCTTGAATCTCCTCTTCCAACGGCATCAGGTCTAAGGTGAAAACAGAAATACAAGTTTAAGCCCCATTAAATGGCACAAAAATGCATAGTCAGAGAGCGCTCCACAAGATATGTTTGTTTATACCATCCGGATAATCAATACTGGTTAGATGAATGCACATTTTAAACAGTTTATCATACAGGTAAGTACATCACTGTTCTAAACTAATTAGCTGCTACATTGTATAACATGCATACTAGCGGGGTGTGATATTGACAAAATTATATCTCTATATATTCTGGGATTTTCTCGATTATGATAATTAGATTATATTTTGCTGAGTGTGTTATTGTGCTGGTACCCTGGCAGGTTTAAGACTGTCGTGGACAGTGACAGAAATCATTTTTTCCAGAAAGTTTAAAATGATTTTTACCTTTATAAATATATATATATTTTTTTAAACCTAATTATATGCATGCATCATGTTTTGTGTCAATTTCAAAAATTGTATAAACTGTTATTATAATAAGAAACAACAGGGCTGTTACCAATCAAATTAAATAAGTATCAACAAAATTCATTTTTGCAGTGGAAAGGAAACGCAGAAGCTGCATCTGAAGTGGCATTTACATCATTTGCACTGTTTAACGAGCTCGGAGGAACTAATGAATAACCTGCCTAAAAAATGCTTTGATGTTTTAAAACACAAAACGCTGAATATTGAAATGATTTAAAACATGAAAAGATACTTTAAATGTTAAATTAAACTGGCAGCAAGTCACTGTTAAAGAGTGAGTCATTGAGATTGAACCGATTAATTCTTACAGCTGATTCATTCAGGAACAAAGCATTTGAAAGTCTTAATTTATAGTCATGATTCATTCAGTAAGGAAACACTGCGTGTGTTGCTCAAGAGACGCAATTACAGTGGCTTTGTTTGAAACTATTTTCGTTGGCGAAATAGAGCAAAAACAGGCAATATGGTGTCTAAAATGTAAGTCACTTAATATTAAGTTCTTTAGTAAAATTTTATAAAATCAATATCACATTTGTTGTCATGCTTACACCTGGAGAAACTGCACTCTTTGTGTGATATGTATTAACTATCTTATAGATGCCCTGCTACACGCATTTCATTACTTTTGTGGCAATGTCTGAAGTTCTACCATGGAAAAAAATGCTGTGTTTTCAAGCCATTCTAGCGTGGTATAGAAAGCCTGCAGAAAGACTAGTTGCGCCAGTTCTCATTAATATTCAACGAGCTAAGCTGCTTGACTCTGATTTGGTAACAGCTAGCCTGGCTATCAGCATCCTTTAACCAGCGCAACAAGTAGGGGAACTTTGTTTTCCATCGTCTGGAATCACTGCAGAAATGGCTTCTTCAGGTATATTGCCATATATAGATGGTTTCAACGGCAACAACATAAACAAACGTTACTGCGCATGTGCGAATTTGTGGCCCAAACTTAACTTCCGGTAGACGTCCGCAAAGAATCAATAACAACAGAGGCTGCGTTATCTTTCATATGCTTTTTCTTTTTAATTGTGCAACATTAACTTAATTTATATGTTTTTATTGTTTCAGCATGTTTATTACAAATAATCTCCCATTTCTGTCTGCAATATAGAGTGGGGGATACGCCCCCCTTGAAGGGTTAGTTCACCCAAAACTGAAAATCCTGTTATTTATTACTCACCCTCATGTCAATCCCAACCTCCAATGCCATTGTCTGTACAGTAGCCTATATAAATGCTTGCGCTCGCCTTTCAATCATGCAATGCGTCGGAATAATGGGTTTCTTTGTTTCATAATGTTGGGAAACTTAAACTTGTAGATAAAGTACCCTAATTGAGATTGATTGTGCATCACAAAAACCCTGTGCTCTATGGGCACTGCCATTAATAGAGGATAAAGCGAAAGTTGTTTTACACTCCGTGATAAAGCCCCATTACATACCCAATTTAAATTGCTGTATATGAAAACTGTCACTGAGCTAGACGAATTCTGTGGACGTGGTCTCAACTGGGCGAGCTAATGAATAGTATAATGAATAGTAATGAGCTCAGGCAACACGACATCAGACTGACCAGCTTTTGTAAATGGCCTGATTTGGACCCAGTATATATATTTTTTTAAATTACAAAGTAAAAACGGTTTTGTGTGGCAGGGCACCTTTAAATTATATAAAAATATAGACTAAAATCATGCAGCGAAATTGTGCACTCTTAACACGTACCCGCACTAGTCTAATCTACAGGACTACATCAAGTAGTGTTATGCATGCAGTCTCTGGGTGTGTGTGAGGGATATACTCAATGTCAGATCGCACATTGTTAAAACAACAATTCCGATATCGCAGACGATATATAAATCGCACACCCACATACACATACAGATAGTATCAAGTGCAGGTTGTGCACACAGAAACTTTCAGTAGTGTAGAAACTTACTGTCAACACTGTTCTGCGATGATCAAAAACTAGTTCTAGCATATCTTTGTTTTTGAAAGAACTAAAACCCACAGCCTCACTATTAGAGAGATGCTGCACAGACAGGTAGGATTAATTCACACACACAAACGGTTCTCTTACTAATGGACTCAAATAAATATAATTTTTCAATGCTACATTATCTGTACCTGGTTTAGAACTAACAGAAATCAGTAAGAAAGATAACGACACAAAGACAAAAGAACAGATACAAATAAGCGGTTATGATCAATTCATTTTGTGAAAAACACTTCCTGCAATCGACGAATTTTCCAGTTTTCCAATGTTTTTACTGTATATGGTAGGGGCGCTATTACACATCTTCTGAAAGAGTACAGAATACCTTGATCAAAACACATGAGAAGAACATGCAGAAACAAGCAATGTCATGAGTAAAATAAGCGCAATCATCAACATTAAAGCGGCATATAAATCAAAACTGCTTAATGCTGATGAGATGTAGACCAGCACAAGCTATAAGACTGTGAAGCTTTGAGGAGTTGACGGACTCGATCTACTTTATCTATATTTTGATCATCGTTCTATATCAATCTGGACCAAGTCTTTGACAAAAATGTGATTTTCTCAGCTTTTTGTTCAAAATGTTCAACTTTTATGAAACTTACCAAGTGTTGATTAAAAAGAGTGCATAACTAGAATAAAATGTGTTTTTGTATAAAAGCAGAGAGCTCTTTTGATATATTGCATGTTCGATATTCATACAATCAAACTAAATATTCTAGGGGCATGAATCTTTTGTGAAAAGTCAAAAACAGTGGTGGTGGCTTTAAAAATAAATGCAGGAAGGAGTTAACATCTTAACTAGATTAACATTCTAAGTAGGGATGTTTCATGGGAATTTACACATTTCCAGGATCGATCGCTGCTTAAATAACAATTAGAACGCTAATTGTTAGCCTTAATACTGCAATATGCATCTACCGCAGTGGCATATAGCCAACAGCATGAAAGGGTTGCAAATGCTGCTCAAAACGCCATGTTCCTCACCAAATGAATGAAAGGGTTTTTAGTCTAAATAAAGGGCTAGAAGGATTGTAAAATGCAAAGTGATTGATCATTTAAATCAAGTTACTTAATCATAACTAATGTGTCACCAACCCCCCTCAGATGCAGCACGATCGTTTCTTTTTTCACGGTTGAAAAACACGCACACACATGACCTTGCTTAATCGAGTTATCAACAATTAATTAATAGCTAGCATCCCTAATTCTAAGATAACTTAATGCCATCATAGTTTATGGTTAATCTGAAGAGCCATAATAATTTCATTACTCACCCTCATGTCAATCCCAACCTCCAATGCCATTGTCTGTACAGTAGCCTATATAAATGCTTGCGCCGCCTTTTCAATCATGCAATGTGTACCGGAATAATGGGTTTCTTTGTTTCATAATGTTGGTGTGTTTGACTTAAACTTGTAGATAAAGTACTGCTTGCGGGTAATTGAGATTGATTGTGCATCACAAAACCCTGTGCTCTATGGGCACTGCCATTAATAGAGGATAAAAAATGCGAAAAGTTGTTTTACACTCCGTGATAAAGCCTCATTACATACCCAATTTAAATATTTAGCAGGAAACATAAATCTGATCAGTTATCCAGATGCCGACCACTTGATGTGAATCAAGTGGTTCGGAGCAAAGTCACGTGATTTCAGCAGTTTGGCAGTTTGACACGAGATCCGAATCACGAATCGATACACTGATTCACAACGCTCCGAAGCTTCATGAAGCAGTGTTTTGAAATCGGCCATCACTATAGAAGTCGTTATTCTCGTCGCTTCATAAAATGATTGTAGAACCACTGTAGTGAGATGGACTTTGTAACACGTCTTTAGTACCTTTTATGGGTCTTGAGAGAGGAAATGTCATTGCTGCCAATGGAGGCCTTTCTGAGCCATCGTATTTGAACAGAAATATCTTCATTTGTGTTCCGAAGATGAACGGAGGTCTTACGGGTGAGTAATTAATGACAGAATTTTCATTTTTGGGTGAACTAACCCTTTAAGTTTATTTGCGGAGGACGAAATCCAGTGGGCTCTGGAAAGTCACGTGCAGTCCTATGTCACAGGACTAATCGTCATGGTACTTTAGACGGACAGCAACAGGTCTGGAAAAAAAAAAAAAATTGGTGAAAACGGGGCAGTAGAAGTACTTGTACAGGTTTTTGCACTTGGCGGACTTGTTTTGCTGTTGCACCCGCGTGCGTCTCTGGTGCATGAAACGGCATTCTATAAACGTTGCACTCAAGTTAAAAGAAGTTCAACTGGCGTCTCATAACCTTGTGTCATTTCCCATTCCACCGCCACAAACGCATTCTTTGTGAATAGCCTTTGGGACTAGCGATGTGTTCTATGTTTCGGTCCTTCACTGAGCGCCTCACAGGACAGCAGCAGTTAATCACCTCAGCTCCCTTCACACGCATGAAGCGCCATATACAGACATTTCCCTAAACAGACACAGGTCACCTTACAGTGAAGAGCTTATTATATAATTATTATTATTTTTCAGTTTTTCAGTAAATGTTGTTGGTTTAGTTTTTCCATTTATTAGGGCAGTGAATTTATTATGGTTTTTTGACCAGTAGTTTTAGTCTCAGTTTTGTTTATGAAACACTTGGTACGTAGATAGAAATGGCTCATTATGCAAGGTCTTTATACTCCACTGAAAACATAGCTATGGATATTATATTGCATTTCTACTACACACTGCACCTTTAATACTTGTCATTTAATGTGACACTCATTTGACATGTCTGTAGAGCTGGACATTTTAATAAGGATCAAATGAGTGAGTTCAGCTTTGAGAATGAAACTAACCTGTTTGTTCCTCAGTTTCTTCATGTTTCACTCTGAACGTTTCTTCAATCTTCATGTCTTCACTCTCAACTTTAATAAACGCCATCTATAATAGTGTATCACAGTCACTTCACCAGGAGTTTTTCCTCTGTGTTTGGACAATCTGTCCTGTTTAAGATAATTAACAGACAGAAAAATAAATCCAAACTAAATCTCTGACTGTGTGTCAAGAGTCAGAGTTTGAGTTAATGGACTTACACATTAGTCATTTAAAAACTCAAAACTAGTACAACATGAACAAAACTAGAAATACTATAGACACATTACCATGATTCTGTTACTTAGAATTTATATAGACTGCACTTTAATGAAAACATTAACTCTATTGGTTTTTAATTACACGTTTGCTTTCATTAGACGCGGTGATTCGAATCACTGAATCATTTCGCGAAGCATTTGGTTCAAATACTTTGAGCTTCCAAAAGCAAAAGCTCCGTTTCTCCATCACTACTGCGCTTTATGCGTAACGGTTCCTTAATTGTTCAGCACAACAACGTAACATTCAATGAAATAACTCATTTCATAGCTCTCATAAAGCTATAGAACAGACTAGGTCACAGTCTAACAGGGTTTGTATCGATCTAAACACTTTAAACGCTATAAAACACATACCTTTCTTCAGCCGAATCACAGCAAATGCAGGAGCGTGGCGCAGCAAAATGACGTCATACCACCAAACCAAAATAAAAGTCCAAATTTTGGACACTACTATTTTAATGTTTTTGAAAGTAGTCTCTTATGCTCATCAAGGCTGCATTTACTTGATGAAAAATACAGGGGAAACATGTAATATTTTGAACCATTATTATAGTTTAAAATAATGGTTTTCTATTTCAATATACTTATTATAATATTAAAATATTATTTATTTATGTGATGCAAAGCTGCATTTTCATCAGCCATTACTCCAGTCTTTAGTGTCACATGATCCTTCAGAAATCATTCTAAGATGCTGATTTGACTACTTGTTAATAACTGATTACTCAAAAAGTGAAACTTGTATATTATATTCATTTATTACACACAGACTGATATATTTCAAATGTTTATTTCTTTTAATTTTGATGATTATAACTGACAACTAAGGAAAATCCCAAATTCAGTATCTCAGAAGATTAGAATATTACTTAAGACCAACACAAAGAAAGGATTTTTAGAAATCTTGGTCAACTGAAAATGTACAGCACTCAATGTTTAGCTGGGGCTCCTTTTGGCTGAATTATAAAAAATTATATAAAAGCAATGCGGCGTGGCATGGACTGGATCAGTCTGTGGCACTGCTCAGGTGTTATGAGAGCCCAGGTTGCTCTGATAGTGGCCTTCAGCTCTTCTGCATTGTTGGGTCTGGCATATCGTATCTTCCTCTTCACAATACCCCATAGATTTTCTTCTTTTTGGTCAGGCGAGTTTGCTGGCCAATTAAGAACAGGGATACCATGGTCCTTAAACCAGGTACTGGTTGCTTTGGCACTGTGTGCAGGTGCCAAGTCCTGTTGGAAAATGAAATCTGCATCTCCAGCTGCAGTCCACTCTTTGTGAAACTCCCCCACATTTTTGAATGGGTTTTGTTTCACAATCCTCTCCAGGGTGTGGTTACCCCTATTGCTTGTACACTTGTTTTCTACCACATCTTTTCCTTCCCTTTGCCTCTCTATTAATGTGCTCAGCTCTGTGAACAGCCAGCCTCTTTTGCAATGACCTTTTGTGTCTTGCCCTCCTTGTGCAAGGTGTCAATGGTCGTCTTTTGGACAACTGTCAGGTCAGCAGTCTTCCCCATGATTGTGTAGCCTACAGAACTAGACTGAGACCATTTAAAGGCCTTTGCAGGAGTTTTGACTATCAGCTGACTAGAGTGTGGCACCAGGTGTCTTCAATATTCAACCTTTTCACAATATTCTCATTTTCTGAGATACTGAATTTGGGATTTTCCTTAGCTGTCAGTTATAATAATCAAAATGAAAATAAATAAACATTTGAAATATATCAGTCTGTGTGTAATGAATGAATATAATATACAAGTTTCACTTTGAATTTCTGAAATAAACTTTTTGATGATATTCTAATTATATGACCAGCACCTGTGTGTGTGTATTTGTGTGTGTGTGTGTGTGTGTGTGTGTGTGTGTGTGTGTATGTATATGTATATACACACATTATATTTTGCGGCCCCTTTAAATACAGTTTAAAAAAAAGAGCATTCGATCTACATCAAAGAGTCCATGAATGTTTTTACAGCGTTGTTGGCAGGGCAGCCAGAGCGAATTTTGACGCTCTCGCCGGCAGTGGCATGAACGCAGTTAGTAGCCATATAGTGGCTGAAGCAAAAAATGTGTGTTATTTTAATTTAAAAGTGTTTGTTTTCCAGTAGAGGGCAGCAATCATAGTCTTTCAACCTTAGGTTTGAAAATGCTTAACCACTCCCCTCCAACCGTTAGTCTGCTATGAGCGCGAGATGGAGAGGAGGAGCGCTGAAGTGAAACCCTGCCCTCTATTCAATATTCCCTTTCACTTGGGCAAATATCTGTCGCAAGAACTATTAACCCAAAACGAACACTAAACATCAACTTTACTATAGTAGCCAAATCAAACACAGAACAATGTTTAGCATGCCTGTAGATAAATAATACATAAAAGCTCTAATCAAAGAATAATTTATAGATTCAAGAGATTCAAGAGAGTTTTATTTGTCACATACACAGTTATATACAGAATATACAACCGGCAGTGAAATCTAAACATGTCCGCTCCATGGACAGTGCAAATTCACAGTTAAAAACATAAGGAGGAAATTATATAGAAATAGGATAAAAAAGTAGTACTAATATATATATATATATATATATATATATATATATATATATATATCTGTAGAATTATAAATAATCAAGTCAAGAGAAAAAAAAAGTAAAAATAAGAATAAAGTGGAATAAAATAAGTGAAGTAAACTGTGCAGTGAGTAAACTGTAGACTTATAAATATGTGGTTAACAAATGTATAAAGAGTATAATGTGCAAACAGGTTTATAACAGGTTGTTACACAGTAACAACGAGAACAGAAAGTGCAGTGCAATGTCAGTGTATCGATGTTTATCCTGAAGTGAAGTCACGTGGTGTTAAGTGACTGAGTTCAGGAGTCTGATGGCCTGGGGGAAGAAGCTCCTCCTGAGTCTCTCAGTTTTGGCCAGCAGGCTTCGGAAGCGCTTACCAGATGGCAGCAGCGTGAAATGAGGGTTTGCAGGGTGATTAGAGTCCTTGATGATCTTAGTAGCTCTACCTTTACAGCGTTTGGTGTAGACGTCCTGCAGAGACGGGAGAGCTGACCCTGAGATACGCTCGGATAAGCGCACAACTCTTTGCAGGGCTTTGCGGTCATGACTGGTGCTGTACTGGTGACCCGCTGATCATGAGGGGGGAGTATGTCCGTTGCTGTCTCTTCCTGAAGTCCACAATCATTTCTTTGGTCTTGCCAACATTCAGAGAGAGACAGTTGTCCTGGCACCATGATGTTAGATGCTCCACCTCGTCCAAGTATGCCGTCTCATTGTTGGAGATGAGGCCCAGGACAACAGTATCATCAGCAAATTTGATGATAGAGGTGGAGCTGTGTGTGGACAAACAGTCATGCGTGTAGAGAGAGTAGAGCAGGGGGCTCAGGACACAGCCCTGTGGAGCTCCCACACTCAGGGTGATGGAGGTGGAGGTGAACTGGCCTATTCTCACCACCTGAGGCCTGCCAGTGAGGAAGTCCTCAATCCAGTGGCAGAGGGAAGGATTCAGGCCGAGATCCAGGAGTTTGGAGGTTAGCTTGGTGGGAACTATGGTGTTAAAGGCTGAGCTATAGTCAATAAATAGCAGCCTTACGTAGTTCCCACTTTTGCTGTCGATGTGAGTGAGGGAGGAGTGGAGGACATAAGAGATGGCATCTTCAGTCGATCTATTGGGACGATAGGCAAACTGAAGAGGGTCCAAAGTGTCAGGAATGGTGTCACAAATGGTGTTTTTAATGAGTCTCTCAAAGACCTTCATGACTATAGACGTGAGAGCCACTGGACGATAGTCATTTAGGCAAGAGGGTTTACTGTTCTTAGGGACAGGGATGATGGTGGATTTTTTGAAGGAGGTGGGGACCACAGATGTAGCGAGGGACTCATTAAAGATAGATGTAAACAACCCGGCGAGTTGATCAGCACAGGACCGTAGAACACAACCTGAAATACCATCCGGCCCGGCAGCTTTCCTGACGTCCACACGCTTGAGTGCTCTCCGAACTTCATCCTCTGAGACAGAGATCACGTGATTGTTGCTGCTCTGAGTAATTTCCTCTAATGCGCCACTTGGCGGAGTCGCGTTGCCGCGGTTACGGTCAAAGCGAGTGTAGAAAGAGTTTAACTCATTCACAAGCGACGGATCAGTGCTCACCTCTGCAGAGGATTTAGATCCAAAGGAGCAGATGGACCTCAGACCTTGCCACATGCGCCGCGAGTCGCTGAGTTGGAAATGAGACTCCACTCGGTCTTTATATTGGAGCTTTGCGGCTTTAACTGCACGCCGCAGAGCATAACAGGATGATTTGTATTCAGTCATATTCCCTGAATGGAGACTATGACTGAATACAAATCATCCTGTTATGCTCTGCGGCGTGCAGTTAAAGCCGCAAAGCTCCAATATAAAAAACCAATACCAATTCCAATACCAATTCCAAGTTCGCTGTTGAGATTTAACCCTTTCGCACGTACGTTCTAAATATTCAGACTGGCAGTCTGGCGTGAGTTTTTTAATGCGACCGTTATTATGCAATGACGTGCGTTCTAATTTCCATGGTAACACATCAACCTTGACACGTGAGGTTTCGCAGTCACAATGGCGCTCATGGTGGTTGACCGCGTGCAGGTGAGCACTCTATGAATGTTTTACTTTATTTTTTTAATTCAAAACCTCTCACATTATTTTTTAGCGTGTACACACTATGGTTGACATGTTTATGTTGCTATTTTTTCCCACTGCTTTGAATTTCGCGTGCACACGCATTTTGCATCTCCCTCACAACATCCGCGTGACAATTGGTGAGTATATTTTAGTTTTTTTCCTATTTTTGAAGCACATATAATTATTTACAAGCATGCAATAAATATGAATAAAGATATTTACAAAATTCTCTTGTAAAACGAACAGTCCTCAATAATGTGGACGTTCAAATGTCATGTTTGTCGTTTTTGCACATTGCAAAAATGCTCCGTGCATTCGATAAAGTTATTAGGGTTCAGTTGACGATACGTAACATGAATATATTATATATTATTTATGTTTTAGTGTTAATATTGTTACTGGGTTTTATATCTCACTAGAAAAGGTATATGGTCACGTCTCACTTACTATTAGCTTGCATATATATAGTTTACATGATGTCAAATGCCATGTAAGTTACCTTTTCTCTGCTTTGCTAGTGAGAAACTACATCTTTGCTTTGTTTAAACTATTATACATATATACACTTTCTAATAAAATTACAAAACAAATTATAAATATAATTACAATGAACAACAATCAAAATAGTATTATAAACAAAACAATAAATATACTATGGTAAAAAAAATCTTTATAACTATATACATATGTTTATATGACAGAAAATGCCTGGCTGTAAGGCGCAGAGGAGTGTCTAAGGCAGGTCGCCCTCCTTTGGATGGACACCGCGATATGGCGTTGTGGAAGAAGTCTCGTCTTCACCCTCAATGTTGTCAAGAGCTTCAAGGTTCAGGGGAAGGTCTTCATCGCTCTCTGCCTCACTGTCAAAATTCTCCTCATCAGAATTAAAAAAAATCTCAATTTCCTCACTTGTCAGTTGTCTTCTTATAAATAAATTGTCTGCCATTTTCTCTGAAGTAGTTAAAAACTGGTACATTTTATTAAAATTGTATGTGAAGTTGGTACCAGCACGAGTGTGAGGTAACAGTGACGTCAACAGTGACAACTTGTCAGCGGGAAAAATGCTTGCAGTGCTTGACTGTTCAAATGTTTTTTTTTTATTATTATTATTCGTTTATACATAATATTTTCAAACTTGTTAACTAAATTAAATACATGCAAGTGAACTACTTATGGGGGCGCCACCATTATGTGTTTAGAACAGTGCCAGGGAGCCGAAGCCTGCTGGATTTGCAACACAAGATCACCCACTTCTCCAGATATATGTGACATTACATGAGGGAACAGCCCAGACTGTTCGTATGCGTCAAAGGGTAGAAAATTATTGTGTTATTTGATCGGTAATGTTTTCACGGGCCATTATACGTTTACAACACTGATATCTTGCTGTTATATATATATATATATATATATATATATATATATATATATATATATATATATATAGTATGCAATTACAAACTATATTTAGTTTTTGCTGCTATTTTTGTAGTTGTGTAATGTAATTTGAAGTGTATGAAACCTAAACTAAACATTAAAAGACACTGAGCTCAGTCAGTCTCTCACTCGCTCAGTCTTTGGCTCAGCGCCAGTCAGCGCGCTAAAGCAGATTTGAAATTTTGAATTTGGCAGTTGATCACTGAGCGTTCTAATCACACCCGTGTGATCGTACGCACCAGAGACCAGCCTAGATTGATCACACGGGTGTGATCGTACGTGTCAAAGGGTTAAAAAAAAAGTTTGTAGCGTTAGATGTTTGTCAGATAACGTTAAGTATGAATGAGCATTTAACAAACTGGTTTGCAGAGCCAAACAGCGTTGTCATTTGTTTACTTCCTTGCTACAATGCACAATTAACAATACAAACTATTACAGGAAAACACATTGACGAAAAATAAATCATACTTACAGGTTGTGGCCCGTAAAGAGGTTCTGTTTTTAAAGTTGGAACTTTAGGGCAATCTTAAAGTTGAATCTTTCAGGACAAGCCGTTGTGCGAATCCTGCATTGAACTCGCGAAGATTGTGGAAGCTTTCCTCCATAAAATGTGCAGCACAGAGAGCGAGTAATAATTATGAGGGACCGAGTTAAAAATACATTTTAACCATTGATCCCTAACACTCCCGTCCCTGGGAAGACTGAACAAAGTGGACCTGCAATCCGGATGAAAATAACAGCGTTTCGTCGGCATTGCGGCAACAACACTGCAGCCTACTAACTATACCACAACAACTCTTCTCCACAGCAATAAAAAAAGTGGCCTCGCCCCCCTTATTTAATATTCTCGGAGGAGGGGTTTATGTAAATATTGAGGTTGGTAACATCAGCAACCCCGGAGTCCCTACCGGCCGTTTGCTGTAGTCCTTAGAGATTGATTTCTTTAAAAGGAAATATCTCCCTTTGCTTTAAAACTTTGAATGTTGTAACTTTGCAGATGTTGTTTATGCTCAAACAGCAACATTACACACTAGCTAAAGTTAGAAAAGGGAAATCATGTTTTACCACCCCTTTAAAAGCTTTATTATACAAGTGAAAAGAAATTTACAAAGACATTTTTATAATAGTAATAATGAAAATAAGCAAAGAAAAATCTACACTAATATTTACAATTCAAAGCAATATAAACTAAATAATAAACCCTAGAGAAAAGACACAAGTGATGCCAAATAATAGAAAAGAACAAAACTCAAGTCTAGCTTGTAATTAAACCTAACTTACTCTAACTTACAAATACAAAACTTATAGAGGGTGGTGTTCACTTTCTTGAGCGTCAAATACATCGAGTTACCTAGGTGCTGCACTAAGTCACGTGACATTTAACCTTTCCACCCTTCTTTTGGTCAGAGAAAAACGGCATCAAAAACCAAAGAGAAAACAAAGGGGACAAGTAGCAAACAAGATGGCAAACTAAAAGAGGTCATATTAAGACTGTCACAGTAAACAATACTGATGATACAAAAGCGAGGCAGGGGAGCCAAGCTGACTGTCTCGCGTTCATTTTGGCGTCCTTTTAAATCCTAGAGGGAAACTTGATTGGCAGCGGAGGCGTTTACATCAAACCGTTTGATAGAGATCAACAGCTTCCCTAACCAACCGGAGTTCAGATAGGTTGAGCCTAAGAAAATGACAGGGAGCGAGCGAGAGAAAGAGAAAAAAAAAACACAGGCACACCCACAGTGATGTAACAGGGAACACATTGGGCCTCATTTATGAAACGAACATACAACAGAAAACCCTGCGTATGGCCGTTTCCACGCAAAACTTGGCAGTTATCAATATGGACGCGAGCAGCGGCTACAATCAAATCTCACGTCAGGTCTCGGCTAGTGTACGCAAGTTTTTGCTTTAGCGTGAACTTGTGTGCAGCATAGCAAATCTGACAGAGAATTTAAATGAGAGCATTTTGATCATTTAGATTATTTTCCTGACAGATAACCAAAGATCATTAGCCGACAATTAACTGCTAAGATTAGAATGGCAAATTAAATTAGCTTTACATGCGCAAATAGCAGCATAGACAACAAAATATGAGGATTCACAAATCGTCACATCCTGCAGCGCTTCTGTGAATGGAGAAAAACATCATAAATTTAAAGCCACAATATGTACTTTTTTGCCGCTCAAGGTCACTTATTGTGGGGTAACACAGTGCTGTTTTAAATGTGTTACCCCACATATGCAGCCATTCATCATCAAACTAAAATGCAGTCAACCAAACATAAGTCACTCTTCTCAAATTAAATGGTCCGCCATATAAATCAGCGTGCTCAGCACCTAAACAATTTTTTTTGCATGTGAAGATACCGTTTTCTGTGTATATTGAATCACAAATACAGTTCAAATAGCGCTATAGTATTTTTATAATGTTTGTAAATTTTTTGCTGTATTAAGCGGTATTTAATATACATGTATATTAATGTAATTGTCTTTCATGAGACTTCCTCTTCTTGGCCAGGCATGTCGTAAATTCTAGGGGCTTCGGCTTCTAGACTGTGAATTTTTAGGGCCGCTATATTTGTAAATGAGTACGACGGGATTGTCGGCGTACAAATGTTTTCCTAAATCCCACGTGAACCCTGTTGTAAAATGTCGTACAGCGTTTCTACATTAGATTGATAAATGAGGCCCGATGTGTGCTAAGTTTACTTTATTTACATTCACATAGCCTGCAACATTTTTGTGGACAGAAGTTTAAAGCTCAAGAATTTGGCATTTAAAAAGCTCAAGGGTTTGAACACTTGAAAGTAAAGAATTTAAGAAAAAATGATTGCAATGAAACTGTTTCAATATTTTCACTACTATACTACACAATGAAAATAGTGTTTATTGGTTCTTTGTAAACCGTGAACCCAAGTGTAAACTTAAAAGTAACTATTTCCATACATCTGAGGAGTTGAGCTGACAAAAAAGTTTTGGAAACCCCTGACTTGACACATCACTCACCTGTGGAGAAATGCAGCAGGTGGCTTTACATGCAAATGCTGACAGACAGATGGAGATGATAAACTCAAGGCTGGCGAATACCAGTGATACACTACTGATACCCAAGAAGTGGTTCCTAGATTGCTAAATAATAATAAAAAAATGACAAAATAATTTATAATTAGTATTCACACTGGTATAATGTCTGCTCAGCTGTCCAGAATCTGCCATCCTTGTTCATATAGCAATAATGCCTTTAATGCCTTTTTGCATTGTAAATGATCAGTAATTGTAATTGTAGATCTATAAAATACTTCTGAAATGATGGTTGTAACTTATTACAATTTCTTTCATTACAGTACTTCAGTACTGTAAAGATTGTGGTACTTTTACTTGATTTGAATAAAAATAAAGTATTCGACTTTGCTACATTTATTATACTTTGACAAAGCTTCCGACAGAGCAACAGTGCGAGCTGGAATTTAAGCACTTCTCAAACCACTGGGGTGGAGCTCTGCGCTTCAGCCAATCATGACGGTGCATATGGAGGTAAAAGAGTAGCAAAATGTCTCAGGTTACATATGTAACCTCTGTTCCCTGAGAACAGGGAACGAGACACTGCATCAAGAACGCATATGGGGAATGCCTCCAGCGTGACCGGTGTCTGACCTACTATTGAATCATGTCAATCCTATTGACCGGTGACAGCCTATGATGTCATCAATGTGCGACCAGGAAGTATATAAGGGCACCTTGCAAACATGACACCATATTTTTCGTCTGAAGGGACTGTTTGGCAGGCAGGCCCCAAGGCATGGCAACGAGACGCAGTGTCTCTTTCCCTGTTCTCATGAAACAGAGGTTACATACGTAACCTGAGACGGTCCCTTTCGAAAGGGAACTCACACTACATCAAGAACGCATATGGGGAACGATATACCCACTACGCCATGCTAAGGGGAGTGCATGCCCACTGGCAGTGACAACTGTCAGGGCAAGCAAATTCAACTGAAATGCCTGAACCACTCCCCCTCTGGTTACACTAGGCTGTCAGTGACAGCATTCCCTATGGTCATAGCCAAAGCTATCCACCTAAGAAAGGACAAAAATGAACATGAGTTCTCATAACCCAGGCTATCCAAAGGCTTGGGACCAACTACTTTAACAGAAGGGGTCGGAATGTGGCTAGGGGACCCAAGGGCACCCCAGCCAGCCACTATTCGGGAAACTTCACCGAATGCCACCTTGGAGGCCTGGCCTGGTGTCGCTTCTGTGGGACACTTCGGCTTAGCCAACCCTGTCTGTTTGAAAACAGAGCCTCTGGACATTCACCTCCTGGTGAGGCATCCAGACTGAGGGATTGCAAACTGGCAGTGTCCTCCTCAAACTGGATCTCAGAGACGGGCATCCTGGAGAGCAGTACTCAGCATAGCGCTTTCTTACCCTTGCCAGCGAGGGGAGTTCATCTGCTCAATCCTAGGATCTACCGAGCACTTATCCTACAGAAGTGCTCAGGAGGCCAGACAGGTCTACGGACTGATCTAATTGGGAGGCTTCGCGAGGGGCCTACTACCATCTGATCAGACTCGGGCAGCTTCAAGCTCATAAACGACCCTCAATAAGGGGAGCTCTAAACTTGCCTGGTAGGTAAACCATGCTGTAGGCTGAATATAAGCAGGTCCCTCTCCTAGGGACTGCGTAGCAGAAGCGGCGCCTCGTTATGCTAGAGTATGAGACTGCCCTCAGGTACTGCTGGCTAGCTGTCAGCGTAAAGCCAGTTATTAGTTCCCACCTTGGGAATTCGTTCCTGATAGCAGTCAAGGCTTAACTGTCGAGGCAGCTGGAAACCGGGAACTCGTTCCCTCAGGGAGGCTTGGTGAGGCCTACTACCTGATAGCAGAAACTGCTAGCTGCCCGAGCATCCAGACTCAGGAGCTCGCCTTCAGGGAGGCCTAGTGAGGCCTACTACCTGACAGCAAGCCTTCAGGGAGGCCTAGTGCGGCCTACTACCTGCTAGTAGTTTGTGCTAACTCACAGTGGCTGGAACCCAGGAACTCGCCTTCGGGGAGACCTGATGAGGCCTATTACCTGCTAGCATTCCATGCTAGCTATACAGTGACTGTAGATAGGAACATGCCCCAAGGGGAGGCCCGGTGAGGCCTGCTACCCAATGGCAAGCCTTCAGGGAGGCCCAGTGACGCCTGCTACCTGATAGCAAGTATTGCTAGCTACCCGAGCATCCACACTCAGGACCTCAACCTCAGGGATACCTGGTGAGGCCTATTACCCGATAGCAAGCCTTCAGGGAGGCCTGGTGAGGCCTACTACCTGCTAGCAACTCGTGCAAACTTTCAAAGTGACTGAAATCCAGGAACTCAACTTCAGTGAGGCCTGCCACCTGATAGCAGGGCGTGCTAGCTGCCCGAGCACCCAAACTCAAGGGCTTACCTTCAGGGAGGCCAGATGAGGCCTACTACCTGATAGCATTTCATGCTAACCGTCGCAGTGACTGGAACCCGGGAACTCAACCTTAGGGAGGCCTGGTGAGGCCTACTACCTGATAGCAGAACATGCTAGCTGCCTGAGCATCCAAACTCAGGGGCTCACCTTCAGGGAAGCCTGGTGGGGCCTACTACCTGATGGCTGGCCTGCAGGTATGACTTCCTGATGGCAGGTTGAGAAACATCAGTTATCACCTGGGGACCTGTCCCCAGGGAGGCCCGTCGTAGGGCCTACTAGTTGACAAGGGTTTTGCTACTGAAGCCCGACATCGCTGGGGAGCGTGCCACATCACAACACACATGGGGGCCATCCGCAGGAGGCCTCTCAAGGCTGACTACCTGATTGCTGCTGTTATACTTGTCCCCCCAACGCCGGGACTCACTTGCAAGCAGGCCTGCTGAGACCTACTATCTGTCCTGGAGTCGACTGCCCAAGCTGGCTGCCTATTCCTTCTGAAGCCCATCTATGCGATAGCGCAGTCTCACTGGCAGTACCTACAAGCCTGGACCTAATCACATTGCCAATAGCAGTGTACTCGGCTTTTTTTTTTTAACCCTCCAAAGCGAGAGTACAATTTATGCCACCTGCCTTATTTAAAGCGGCCCTATTTTCTAGCGGCCTAATATACACGTAAGGGCGTCAGCCATGGCTTCAAGGGAGCATCCTACCAAACCATAATAAAGCAAAAGGTTGCGAAGTACTGGCCAAGGTATAGAAGCGGGGCCAGGACCTGCCACCAGGTGGCAGCCATGCACTAGTTCTGGGAGGCCTAACCCTGCCTCACGACCACTGGCTCTAAGTTGCACTCTATTCTGCCTCAACACCTATCTGCATTTATAACATAACCCCAGAAAGCAGAGAAGGGGGTGGGCCTTGGCCGGACAACTCTCAAATGAGAGGAGTCTCAAACATTAAGGATGCAACAAACCTACATTCACATAGTGAAGGGCCCGGGGCGACAGCGCTTTCTCTTTATTTAACAAAACGCCTCCGTCATCCCTAGAAAGCCTAGGCCAGCTAATGCGGCGGCCCTGGTGAGGACCGGCCTGCAAGCAGAGATCTTTACCCGAGGCTTGGAGGAGCGACAGCCTCACATGAGAGGAGGCACTCGGGCAGGAAGTGTCCGGAGCCCCAGGGGGGCTGGACATAGATCTAACTGAAGTTCATGTGTTGGTCTAAACATACACTCTCCGATGTTTTTACACTGAGAGGAGACGAACAACATTACCCTGAGGTGGCTACCAGCCCAAAAAGGCCTAAAGAAAAAAACCTTTTTACAGAAAATTACAACTGCGATAACCGACAGCCAATGAGAGAGCAAGATACAGGGCAGCGGGAGGTTCAGGGAGGAGTTATGGACCAGAATATCAGTATTTTAATATATATATTTACAGTTATAGCAAACAGAAACAAAGCACAAACATTTGCTTGACCAGCCGCAACAACAGCACATTAAAATTATTTACCTCAAACCCGCTTTGCAGAGCGAAATCCTCGCGCCTTGTGTCTCCCCAACCATTTCCTCCGCCATAATCTTTCCCCCCAGATCGCTAAATAATAATAAATGACAAAATAATTTATAATTGGTATTCACACTGGTATAATGTCTGCTCAGCTGTCCAGAATCTGCCATCCTTGTTCATATAGCAAGTAAACATATTCAGGTCAAACTGGCCTTTGGAGTTTTTAATGCCTTTTTGCATTGTAAATGATCAGTAATTGTAAGAGATCTATAAAATACTTCTGAAATGATGGTTGTAACTTATTACAAATTCTTTCATTATAGTACTTGAGTACTGTAACGATTGTGGTACTTTTACTTGAGTTGAATAAAAATAAAGTATTCGACTTTGCTACATTTATTATACTTTGACAAAGCTTCCGACAGAGCAACAGTGCGAGCTGGAATTTAAGCACTTCTCAAACCACTGGGGTGGAGCTCTGCGCTTCAGCCAATCACGATGGTGCATATGGAGGTAAAAGGGTAGCAAAACTCAATAGCATGTAGATGTGAATTTGAAAACTTGTACGGTAAATATTCATACTTGTATGCTAAAATTTACACTCAGCTCTAATGTGAAAACCTGTAAAATAAAAATCTTGGTTCTAAGTGCAAAAAGAGTTTCCACTGTCGTTGGCCCTCGACAGAGTTTGCAAATTTAGTTAAGCTAGTTAAGCATCTAAAATATCGCGAAAATAGTTGCAAAAGTCAAGGCGCAAATATTTGAATTTGCAGTGACAGATTTGAGAAGTTTCAAGTGCCTCAATTGAGATTGTGCTGTGATTGTGAATGAAAGAATATGTACTACAAGTTTGTGTCTGTCAGTGCATTTCTGTAAATGGTATTTTACACATTTGTGACTACTTGTCTGCAACTTCAAATTCAGAATACAGCTTTGTGACTGTTTTCTGCGAGGGTAAATCTCAACATTCAACTATAGATTTTTAATTTATAGGTTTTCACATTGGAGCACAAGTACGAATATTTATTGTCCAAGTTCTCAAATTCACATCTACATGCTCTCGAGTTTTGCTACTCTTTTACCTTCATAGGTGCACAGCCAATCAAAGCTTCTAGGGCTGCTTTTCTCAAAAGCATCGTAAGCCTAATGCAGAGTTCACACTGCCCGATTTTAGCCTCGATTTTGACTCGCCAATAGGGTTGGGAACCGAGAACCGGTTCTTATGCAGAACCGTTACTGATTTTTGAAAAATACCGGAACCGCGCGAAATTCCTATGTTTCAGTTCCGAAAACGGTTCAGCGTCGCGCTGGGAGCGTATCCTTTAATAGCAAGTGACAGCTCACCTCATCATGAATATTAATTACGTTGCCTGCAGCTTCCAGGAGTGCAACAGAAAGTCCAACCATTTCCTCCACCATAATCTTTTTTTCTTTTTCTCAAATCAGCGCACAGACAATTTGGATCGCAAACTTTCTGCAGTCTATCATTTTTAATAACAATTACAGTCTTGCGGTCTGATGCATGCATGATCTTGCGTTGTTTACTTGTCACATCTCGCATGTGTTTGCTTGTGAAACGTAGTTTGTGGACGTGTCAGCGATTCTTCCTATTGTAAAGTCATGCACTGTGAAACCTCCTGTCGCCGATCCATCGGTCAGTGTGAACACAGCGGTGACTGAATGATGCCACAGATAGTCATGCAGTGTGAAAAGAGCAGTGATCCGACGAGTTTGAAAATCGGTATGAATGTACCGTAGAGACCATTGGTAGCAATTTAGCTGGGAGGTGATGCGTTCAAACCGTGCTTTGACGTTCAATCACTGTTGTTGGCGTTTTGAATTGGTACCGCTAACATTTAAGTATTTTAGTACATTTTATATACCTCTCACATACCCTTCTTTGCTTTTGCTCTTCTTAAAACATTCAAAAGATCTTCCATGGACTACTTTTCAAAATTATTAAAAAAAATGTATAAAACAATTGCTCCTGGCAACAGGTATAGCTTGTTTGCTTAGCATAGAGCAAACAAGACAATTTATGAGATAAATGTTATGTTTTGCTCCAAAACCACCATATAATGTCAGTTGTGTTTGAAATAACTTGCTTCTGTCGTCTCATGTTGCTTCCTATCATAGAATGAGAGAAATTCTATACTGTGATACAGGCCATGTCAATTACTTGTAGAGTTGCATTATAAATATACATCATTCTTATGAAAATACCCAATATGGCTTGAAGAACACAGATAAACATAGAAATATAGAAAAATAATAATAAAGTACTTTGTAACATAGTAACTTGAGTAGTTTTTCAGCAAACTACTTATTTACTCTTACTTGAGTCATTATTTTTCAGTACTTCTGCTTGTACTCAAAGTGTTAGCGCTCTTATTATTTCTCTTTTTAATACTCTTTCCACCACTGGACTATTGACAAGTGTACTGACCACACAGTGATCTTATTGTATTTACTAAATAAATGCAAATATAAAAGTTGGTGACATACCAGATCCATGGATGGTAAAGATTGACAGTAAGGGTCAGCATGGGACCCGTGGCAGTAAGGGTCGATTGACCCTACTGCAATCAATTGTACTGAAATTACAATAATGGAAATGCCTGCAGTTAAAGCACTGAAAATGTTCATTCCAAGTGAACCTTTCACCTGTAGGTAGAAAAACAAAAAACAGAACTTTAGCATTTTAACATAGATAGATAGGTATATGGAATGTGATAAAAAAATAAATAAAAAAAAACTATATTTGACATAAGTAAATAAATTAATTCTAGCCACAAGCATCAGCATTGAAGCACCAATTGTCAGGGCTCTGTCTGTTTTGACTCTGTTTAATGTTTCTATGTTTGTTTTGTGTGTGTGACCAGTGGCCCTTACCATAACTCTGAGTTATGGGATTAGTTTCGAGTTGACAAAGCCAAACCACGCCAATCCGGCTTCGTTGGTACCATGAAGCTGATCATCAACTTTCTCTTTTAGCTCACCTTTGAATCGAGTTCATGGAGCTTGTGCACAGTTAATGAAAAATAATCTAATTGGCTCTAAACATTTATGTACAAAATGATTCATCCCCCAAAAGTCAAAATTTTGTGCAGAATGTTTTATTCTTTAGAACCTTCAATAAGCGCTGCCTGTAAATTGCTTTAAAGCTCCACAGGCCCATTCCTCACTTGAAAAAGCTGATCATTTTTGGTTTTCACGTTACCATCGCTGTCTTCAAATTCCACCAGATATATTTCACTGAGATTTAAAGTCTCATGAAACCCCCCTTGGAGAGGGGAAGAGGGGAGACAACAACCAATAAAGCACAGACCCAATGTTTTTGTTACCAGTGGGTTAAATCATACCAGTTTCAAAAACCTTACAGTTGTAAGTATATTAGTAGTATGTAAAGTTACAGTAAGAGACTGCACTTTGTGCATTGAAAGCACTTATTTTAACAGAAGATGTCTGTTTTGTATAGCTACCTCTGTGAAACAGGAAACACATTTTATTTTATATTTTATTTATTCATTTTTACAGAAGTTGTAGCATATTCCTTTTGTAAAGCTACAGAACTTGTTTGACTCGCCATGTGTTTATTAAGGTCTGAAATAAAACAAGATGAGAACTTAAATATTGCCAGCACTTTCTGTGATGTAGTATGCTTTCTTATCATAGGAAGTAATAAGAAATGACTCTTTACATTAAGGTAGTAGCCTAGTGAGAACAGGGTGCTGGGGGAAATCACTTTTTTTCTCTTTTTCATCAAACCGCAGTTTTTGCAAGTTCACGCAATTTCATCGCATACAATTGCACAAATTCAATCGATAAAATTGATAATCATCAATCTTGGGGTCTTGTTCATGAGTGAGGGAAGGATGGAATGGGAGATTGACAGACGGATCGGTGCAGCTTCTGCAGTAATGCGGTCGATGTACCGGTCTGTCGTGGTGAAGAAGGAGCTGAGCTGTAAGGTGAAGCTCTCGATTTACCGGTCAATCTACATTCCTGCTCTCACCTATGGTCGTGAGATGTGGGTCATGACCGAAAGGAAAAGATCCCGGATACAGGCGGCCGAAATGAGCTTTCTCCGTAGGGTGGCTGGGCGCTCCCTTAGAGATAGGGTGAGAAGCTCAGTTACTCGGGAGGAGCTCAGAGTAGAGCCATTGCTCCTTCACATCGAGAGGAGCCAGTTGAGGTGGCTCAGGCATCTATTTCGGATGCCTCCTGGACGCCTTCCCGGGGAGGTGTTCCGGGCATGTCCCACCGGGAGGAGGCCCCGGGGAAGACCTAGGACACGCTGGAGGGATTATGTCTCCCGGCTGGCCTGGGAACGCCTCGGGGTTCCCCCAGAAGAGCTGGAGGAAGTGGCTAGGGAGAGGGAAGTCTGGGCGTCTCTGCTTAGACTGTTGCCCCCGCGACCTGGCCCCGGATAAGCGGAAGATAATGGATGGATGGATGGATGGATGGAAAATTGCACAAATATCCCGCATATTCCATCACATTTTTTAAGAAAACGTGCCGCAAAATCAAGGATTTTTCTGGAGGGACTGATTATACAGACACATGAATATTAAAATAAAGTTGAGGGCACCTTAATGCATTTTAAAAATCTTACCCTATATAACAACAAACTGCCAAAACGACGGTAGAATTTAAATGTCTAATAAATATTGGCAGAATAATATTCTGTTTGGGACAGAAACAAGAAACAAGATTTCATCAACCCAACTGGCAGATAACTGACCTTCTTTTAAGCAAAAACTCACCTCAATTTGATCTTATTTTCCAGAAAACAAGACAAAAAAAAATCTCATGTCATTTTCGTGTGGCCACACGAAGCCTGAGCTTTCCCTATCCAATGTTTTTTTCCCCTTGTCTCAAGAAATATTTGCGTTCCTTCTAGTAAATGAATCTTGATTTAAGAATTTTTTTGATAGACTAGAAATGAGACAATAAATAAGCAGTGAATTCCACTTCTTGGTAAAGTTTATGAGTGCTTTAGGCCCCATTCACACGGAGATGCTTTTAGCTGTATATATAAAAAATTTGTGTGTTTCGTCCAGACAGATCCGGCGGTTTGGGAGCCTGAAAACGATATTTTTTGAAATCGGGTACCAGAAATCTGAAACCGACACCCTTGCGTTTTCATGTGTAAAGCCAATCCGTATATTTTGTGAAACGGTGATGTCATCACACCTCGTCGCACGGTAAAGACTAGAAGGGATACAGCTACGGGCACTGGGCATGCGCACATCAATATTGCGTTAATTACTGTACTTGCATTCTTGTAAGGGTAGGTTTAGGGTTGGGGTTGGTGTGGGCCAGAGCATGTGAGTGAAGCGGTGTGACGCTTAGCTCAATATTCCGCTCTATGCCAGCGCGCTCCACTCAATCGCTCACGGCCCAAGCAAACGCTCCACTCATGAACCGCTCACCGGTAAAACGGCGTTCGCTCAATTCCCGCTCCGACATGAAATTTGATTCCCTGTATTGCACTATGCACTTTACTATACAAAATATAAAAAATTGTGTTTCATATTTATGTTTAAATATTATATTTTTTATAGAATTTCATCTGTTGATTATGAAAAGTGAACAGCATGAGTAAGATGCACAATATGTCATGGTGGATCAGAAAATATTTTGACCACTTCTTTAAGTTTTGTTTTGTAGAAAGCCTTTCTTTAAAGTGAATTTAGTTTTGTATAAATTGTATCTTAATTTTGATCAATGTTTCATCAACCAATTGCCTAGACTTAATAAATAATAAGCAAATAAAGCAGACAATATAATCATGGCGCTAATCATGGTCTAGAGCGCGTTTTATAAATTAACCCGAAACTCACGAAATATGTCTACTGAAAGCTTGAAATGTCTAAACGAAATTCGTGAACTTTTAAACAAAACAAATTCAAAAACGAAAAGAAATCGTATCTGTATGACATGTCCATTTCTCTCGGTGCGTCCACTACTGCGGAGATGGCGAGTCAGCATCATCAACTTCATCTGGACTCTTGAAAATACTGAAATGGAATTGATTAACTGGTCAATCAGCGCAATCGACAAGATTTTCTCACTAAGGGAGGGTGCCCCGGGAGAACCCACCTGCCCGGACGGGACCTTTGCCGCAGGGTACGTGAGGGACGCATGGAACAACTGGCAAGTCCTGTGCCTGGAGGCTCTGTCCGTGGAGGATGCGGAAGATTTATACATGATTGGATTATTGATGGCGGGTTCCTATTCTTTGGCTTTGGGATTGCCCTGACCTATCGGAAGATTGGTAAGACAGCTGCAAGCAAATTCACCCAGCCGCTGTCTGTGGAAATTAAAGAATGCTTCGGGTTATGTGTGACCGTTTGAAGGAATTAGATCAGAAAGTGATAGGAATTGAGGAACTGAACCGTAATAACGCAGTCCGGACTGCGGATACGCAGGGTAGAGTGGGCTCTATCGGGGGTCAGATCGGTGAACTTTTACGGACTGTAACCGGTCTGGCCATGAGGCTGGACGTAATGTCTAGGGAAACTGCACAGACCGGACGCGAATGCTGAGGACCAGATCTGATTGATTGATTATGATCCGGACAAATTACCAAGATCATCAAATGGATTAAAAAATAATAAATTGTATTTGCCTGACCTAATCAACTAGCCCAACGAACCTCACTTGGTCCCTATCTCTCGGTTGGGAGGTCAGCCGGGCAGCTGTCTGCTATCTTTCCCTGTGCACTGCCTTATCTCCCTTCAAGGACAAACCATAGAACTGAACTCGAAAACATCTGAAGTTATGGCTAACATTCTCACACAACACAATCTCAGACTCACTCGCACCATACACAACCTACCCGATCCCACCCCCTCCAACCGTCTGCCTGTTTATCTATCTCCTCTCCCACTCCATACAAAAAATCCCATCACGTGACCACGTGTACTGTGTCATGTTTATGTTTATGTTTATGTTTTGTTGTGTTTGCTATGTAATGCTTGCTAAATTGCATTCTTGTATTTCTGGAGAGCGTAGGGCGGCGCCTGAATAATCGGCTGCGGCCCGGAGGCTTGCTCCAAACTTCATTTCGTTATACTGTACTTGTACATGTGTAATGACGAATAAACTTCAACTTCAACTTCATCTTTGCAGCCGGTAATGACAAATTAATGTCTCCTTAATATTTTTGACACAATCATAACTTTTATTACTTTTGCTGTTCTTTGTGGCAAGCTTTATGCGTGTGCATGAGTACGGAATAGGCTAGTGTATAACGCAAACACTTGTTTAGAATTCTCTCCAGTATATATTTAAGTAATTAAATTAGCCTAATATAAATGTGTACTTGGTCGTCAACTAATGGCTTAAATTAACTACTAGTCCAATAGAAAAAAACTTTAGTCAGGGGCAGCCCTACTAATATCACATAATTTCAAACCAGCATATCACAAAGGGAATTCTGGGTTGAGTGAGCGGAGGAAATATTACCGCTCCGCTCTGCAATTTTTCTCTGAGAAACTCCTTTCTGATATTGCTCCAGTATTTTTGGCCGCAGCATTGGGGGAATTGGTGATCCTCTGCCCATCTTGACTTCTGAGAGACACTGCCACTCTGAGAGGCTCTTTTTATACCCAATCATGTTGCCAATTGACCTAATAAGTTGCAAATTGGTCCTCCAGCTGTTCCTTATATGTACATTTAACTTTTCCGGCCTCTTATTGTTACCTGTCCCAACTTTTTGGGAATGTGTAGCTCTCATGAAATCCAAAATGAGCCAATATTTGGCATGACATTTCAAAATGTCTCACTTTCAACATTTGATATGTTATATTTTATTCACAATAGAAGAATATAGATAAGTTTATGAGATTTGTAAATTATTGCATTCTTTTTTATTCACAATTACAGTTTCCCAACTTTTTTGGAATCGGGTTTGTAATTGAAATGTAGATTCAAAAATGTATATATATCTTTTTTTTTTCTTTTTTCACTGATAGTTTAGGTTACAGCAAATACACTTGTGTCAAAAGGGACAGCTGGAAATTATCCCTCTAACTGTTAGTGCAAAACAAATATTCGGCATAATTTTTTACTGTCGTAAGATATGTGATTAAAATATACGGGCTGTATGTAGACTCGTGTTAAACATTAAAATTTAGTCAATTTTAAGTGTGTAGGTAGCCCAACATTTTTAAACTGTGTATTTGTGTGAACCATTGTGTTTAAACGCTGTCAACACATTAATGTCAGCTCGAAAGCTTTTTTTTTTTTTTTTTTTGCAAAATTACTTTTTTTTTTTTACATACTTGTTATCACACCATTTACATATGTCAAGGTAGATCATTCAGATTTTACATCAGTCACTAAAATGTTATTGTCTTTTTTTATTATTATTGTTTTTGCAGATGAGTCATATGTGACATTCACCAAAGAAGATTCAAATTTACCCTTCCTAAAGTTACAGTGTTAAGGAATTTCAGTTAATCACCTCTTATAGGTGTAACTTTGACACAATTTTCTGTGAATTCTCAAAATGACTTGTTGTCTATGTCTGTTATGTTTTGTTAGGTTTGGGTGTCACATTCAAGAGATAAAGATCAATATGTGTAAAATGAGCATTGCCAGACTGCTTAATTCACTTATATCACCACAGTGCTTTGATCAAAATGAGTTTGTCAGCAATAACCCTAGCTGCAATGTGCAAAATTTTCTGAAGATTGGACCAACGGTCTAGAAGCTTGAAAAAGTTTTTCAGAGAAGTTTTTCTAGACAGAAATTAAATTGGAGCTATACATTTATGGATTCAATGGAATCCTTAAATGTATAACTGCGCCACCTAGTGTTGGATAGCTGTGTCTGTGCACTTGAGTAGATTCGCACATTCGAGACCTTCCTGACAAGTTTTGGGTCTCTACGAATTACGGTCACTGATGCCCATTGTACTTTTATGGCAGAAAATTAAGGAGAAGAAATCAATACAAACACCAGTGCTTGGACCCCTAAAAATAACAAGCGGTGTGTACATACCAAACACAACCTGGAGGGTGAATTCGGTTTGTTTTCTGCAGCAATGGAGAGTGAGCCTGCGATAATGTACTGAGAGCAGAGAGAGAGACAAAAATCAAGACTTCTGTTGCATTATGTAACTTGTATTATAAAAGACAGAACAAAATTGTATAATTGTTTCTTACGATCAGAGATCCACAGAGAGTAATGCCAAGAAAGCCAAAGATGGATGGTTTATGAAGTACTGAAGACACAATGTCCAACAGGAGAGTCAACAGACCAATAATTAGCTGGACAATCTGTGGAAAACAAGATATTTATATTTATAAAGTAAGTGAAACATTATCAAATTTTGGGGAACAAAACATAATATACAATATAAATTTATGCCAGCTGGAGTTATGGACTTGGTACTCTCATAGTATGAACTGACATACTGATTTGCGGATGAGCTATTTTTTTCGCATTACTTCACATTTTTTGATGTGTGACTGCACATTCTTCTGTGTGACTGATACACATTTTTTCTATTTTGCTTTGTAATTGATCATCCGTATCTTATATTGCTTTCTTTCCTGCGTGTACCCCAAATTTTTTTGAATTTATTCATGTATTTTTCTTACCTCACACTGACATACACACATAAACATGATTTGAAAAATGAAATGTTTATGAACAATTTCTCACCCCAAATGCTTTTGGTTTGCTTTGCCAAAATGGCTGATTCTCGTGACGAGAGTGAACTCCTGCTGGCTGTTGTACATTAAATGGCACAGGAGCATTTGTCCCAGTCCAATCTTGTGTTGTTTGTATTAGTGGTTGATTCTCGTGACGAGAGTGAACTCCTGATGGCTGTTGTACATTAAATGGCACAGGAGCATTTGTCCCCCTGTACAAATCATTGTAAATCAAGAAATGTAAAGGATATGATTATAAAATAGATTTTCTATGCAAAAAAGTTTATTTATTAAAATATTTCATACTGTATGTTCATTATTACAAATGTGGTCTTCACTTTACTGAAGCACGTATTAATGCAGTTATGTCAATAGTAGTTATTAGCATTGGTATGGTTATTGTGAAGGTGACGTGTAGCCAAGTATGGTGTCCCCCTCTGTATTTTTGCTGTGGTGCCCAGGGAGTGATTGGGGGTTACACTGCCCGGTTTTAGCCCTGATTTTGACTCGCTGACAGGTTTTGCAAATCAGTGCTCGTGCACGTGAGTGACAATCACGCAATGTGAATTATCAAAGACACTATCACCAAGTTCAGAGAATCAAAGAATCGGCATGCGAAGTATCTAAACCTGTCGGCGGTTTAAAATCCTGCTGTGTGAAATGTGTTCTAACTGAAAATGACATTGCCGATGACCTACAGTCAATGAGAGAGCAAGACACAGGGCAGCGGGAGGTTTGGGGAGGAGTTATAGACCAAAATATCTGTATTTGTAAAGGTGCTCTAAGTGATGTCACGCGTTTTTTAGGCCAAAACATTTTTTGTCACATACAGCAAAAATCTCCTCGCTATCCGCTAGCTGCCTGTCCCCTGAACACACTGTAAAAAAACACGGTCTCTGTAGTCGCCACAAGCTCCAAAAACTGCAACCAAAACAAACAAAGCATAATAAACAGTGCTCCAGCCAATAGCTGACAAGAATGATTTCCACCCCCAAATCATTCTTGTCGGCCATTGGCTGGAGCACTGTTTGTTATGCTTGTGGCGACTACAGAGACCGTGTTTTTTTACAGTGTGTTCAGGGGACAGGCAGCTAGCGGATAGCGAGGAGATGTTTGCTGTAAAATGTTTTGGCCTAAAAACGCATGACATCGCTTAGAGCACCTTTAATAGATATATTTACAATATATCGGCGATGTAATTTTCAGTCAGAACACATTTCACACAGCAGGATTTTAAACCACCGACAGGTCAAGATATTTAGCATGCCAGATACCTCACGTCTGCGATTCTCTCTGATCGCATCTTTGACAATTCACACTGCTTGATTGTCACTCACGTGCACGAGCACCGATTTGCCTACCATTTGTCTGCGAGTCTAAATCGTGCAGTGTGAACTCGGCATTAGGTGTTTTTGTTTCCATGTATAGACAGTGATAGGTATTTACCCCAGATGTTGATCAGCTGTAGCAGGAACAGATGTCTGAGGCTTAACTGAAAGAGAGAGAGAAAGATAGATTTTATTACACTTTACTCTAAACTATGTAAAACATCGCTCAAGACATATAGCAATAATTAATTAACCAACTAGCATAGCATTTCTTTGTAATTCCATACTTTTTAAAATGTTTCAGTATTCTTCATCGTTTTATAAAATGAAAAAATGAAATTGAAACCATAAAAATAAAAACATTTAGCAAACATTTTGTCACCATCTTTAACAGAAACCGCATTCCGGAAGCACCGCAATATGACCAAAAAGGGCACAATTTATATTTATAGGTCGCCTGCATTTTCCCGCCCAAAAGTAAACGTTTTCTGTACAGTAAAATAATAATTATTATTATTAATTGCAGCTCTACAAGCCGGCACAACAAACCCGGTGTTCTTTATTATTATTTTTTTTTTTTTGTGAATAGTTACAATTTTAACCAAAGAAAAATCATGATTAGCTTTCTTTCCCCAAATCGTGTTTTTCTCTGAGAGCGCTCAGACAAAAACATTGGGTAGCCGTTAAAACAAAACTGCACCTCAGTTTTTAGGCTACTGCATACACTCTCACCAAACGAATAACTTGAGAATAACTAACCCTAACCTAACACAGAGAACTTTGAAAACAGGCTATATAATTCAAACAAATTAAATACAAAACAAAATAAATAAAATGTTTAAAAAAACTCACAGATTTTCACATTACAGGCTATTGCAAAAAGAAAATAAATAAAAAAAAAAAAAAAAAAAAAAAACCTAGACTACGTAAATGAATTTGATCACCGGGCCTTGCTTTGATTACTCCATATTAATATGAAGGAAAAGTATATTGCTGACTGACTGCGGTCCCAGACTTGTGCGTCTTTCTTCCAAGATCCGCCCACACACACTGAATGCCCTCTCTGACGGCGCACTAGATGCTTTTGTCAAGTAAACAGCCGCTTTAATTTTCTTCTCAACTTAGTGCATTGACTCCATTTCTTCAATCTCACCGTTCCCCGCAGGTCTCCCGCAAAATTTTCTGACCACCCACTCCCAGCCGCAGCAAAGGTAAAACCGCCCGCTCCCGCGAGATTTGCGTTGGGTTCCCGCAGGAACCCCAACCCAACCCAGCCCTCTAACACAAACACCTTGGAAATGACAGCTATGTTGAACAGGAACTGTTTCAGGAATGGCACAAAGGCGTGTGGATGTTCTAGTCTCTGTTGGGCAAGCTACTTGGAAAATGTAGTGAGCTAAGCTAGCAGTTACTCTACATTAAATTAAGCTTCACTACACAGAAGCTACCCCCCTGGGAAATGTAGCAAGCTAAGCTACAGCAACATAGCAAAAGTAGTTTACTACATCTAAGCTATTTTTTTATTTTTTATTAACGAATTAAGACCTGCCTTAAATAGTATCAACATGTCACAAAAAAAAACAAGTATTTATATTTAATAACTGTGTGTGTGTGTGTGTGTGTGTGTGTGTGTGTGTGTGTGTGTGTGTGTGTGTGTGTGTGTTTGAGTTCTATCTCTCTCCATGGAAACAAATTTCAGCCACCACATATCAAGAGGTGGCCAGGCTGGACCACAATCATTTTAAAAAGAGGTGTTTATTCACATGACACAATAGAGGCTTTTCAAAATTTGCATCGAAAGACGGTTTCTCTTCTATGACCGCGCGGACGAAGCGTGTACAACAGCGTTATGCCATGCGCGAGTGAATTGAGCGCTTGAAAAAAGTCCACTAGAGACAGAGTGGAACGTAGAAAGTGAAGTATACCCATGACTTTAGCAGTTGTATTTCCAATTTGAGCTTGATCTTTAGAAATGCTTGGGAATATGTAGCTTGTGTGGATGCTACCGCAGTACTTGATCAACAAAGGAGCGTCGCTACTGAAAAGCTATTTGATTGAGAAAACAACGACGGTTCCACCATGCTATTGAGAAATGTAGTTAAACGTCTCGGTTACTTGCGTAACCTTGATTCCCTGAGAGAGGGAACGAATATTGCGTAGCTACGCTAGGGGAAACTCAAGAATATGAAGCAAAATTTTATCAATGTAAAACGCAGTGCAACTGCACAGCGGAACAAGCAGAGCGTGCCCACAAGCTGATTGGCTGTGCTGCGGCAACTGCAAGAACCTATGGCGAGGCGGCTAAGCGGGTGGGCCAATGGTGTCGCTACATGAAATCCTGCCTAAATCAATATTTTTGAGTATCGATAATTTCGATGCTCACATCAGTATCGATATAAATCAATACTTCATATCGATGCATGTCTTTATCGTGACTGGCTGTGAAAAGTGTGTTTAACACGTCAATGAAATTGACTCAAT
The DNA here is from genome assembly GCA_018749465.1 of Paracanthobrama guichenoti. Classification (NCBI taxonomy): domain Eukaryota; kingdom Metazoa; phylum Chordata; class Actinopteri; order Cypriniformes; family Gobionidae; genus Paracanthobrama; species Paracanthobrama guichenoti. The sequence goes on along the minus strand of CM031946.1, from coordinate 26,384,574 downwards.
GGTATTATAGCCTCGGTCAATGACGTCACCAGCACACCTGCTGGACAAGGCCAGCTGCAAGCCCTCAGGTCTTTTTTAGTTTGAAGACCAGTCCTGGGACATCATCAGCTCGGCGCTTCACTCAATGCTGCACAAAGTGCATATGGGAACGAGAATACCCACATTGCCGTGCTTCATGGTGTCTGGAGCCCCTACGGTTGTGTAGGTGTGCACAAGGACACGAGGCCTCAGACATTAGCTTGTGATGTTAACTCAAGGACATGAGAGCCCAGAGTGGCATGAGCATCCAAGCTATAAAGTCTTATGAATGTGTGCGGAGAGGACCAACCTGCTGCATCACAAGCTTTGTAAGGCTGTAAGGGGGCACCCCTTGCTAATGCCTTTAGTAGAGGAGGCGACCCCCCTGGATCTGATGTCACCTACCAAGGAAAAAGCACAGTTGCTTGGCGGTCTTTTTTGCCGCAAGTTTGAAATTAACTAACTAATGTAAAAGAAGATATGAAATGAAAGCAGACTCAAACTACACTCTTTTCGGGAGCTTCTGGAAGCAGCACAAGAAGTGGGTTCACAAGTCCTGAGAATTAGCAGAGTTTTGAGTATGCGATGGGTGGCCAGCAGTTTCCGTTCTGTAAAGTCTGTGTGGAGGTTGTATGAAGCACTCAATAGACACTTTGAAAATGCTGGGGGAGACCAAACAAGAAACCGCAAAGAGAGACAAACTTGCAGAGGCCTGGCACGTCGTATGCAAAGCAAGGAATTCCTGTGTGACCTTGGACTAATGTACGATGCACTGTCTGAACTTGCAAACCTGTCTCAGCAACTCCAGGCCCATTCAGTCACACTATTGAGAGCAGACCAGCTTCTGAAGTGCACCATCAGAGTACTGGCATCATTCAAAGACACCCCAGGAGAGAAATCAGAGGAGGCACTGACAGCATAGGCTTTGGGACGTTTTGGATCAGTTCCCCTAGAGTCCAATTCAAAGCTCACTCCAATCAATGCAAAGCAGTTCCTACAAAGTCTGATCAACAACATGGAGAAACGCCTCTCATTTGAAGGTGAAATGCTTCTCAGTGTTCTGGATACAGACAACTGGCCATCAACACCTGGCATACGGCATGGCGAGGCACAAGTGAAACGACTGTGTAGGCGGTTCAATCTTTGTGAAAAGCAAGCAGTTAATGGTATGAGAGATTTACTTGAGAACCCAGACAGTGCAGTGCGCCTGAAAGCCTAAAACCACTCATACGATGCATGCAGACCTTCCCATAAAATGGCGCCGCTGTGTTTGGTCGCCGTTCAGGTCGCTCCGCGAAGACTGTGCTTTTATTTACTATTTTACTTTCTTTTACTCTCAGTTTTTACAAACTTATCATCTGCATTGATCTACTATGACAGCAAAACTCTTTTGGACATTGGTTACCTCTACACTGGACTGTTTCAGGACACTTTCGCCGATCCTCTGTGGCCATCTGAGATCCTTCGGAACGCCGAGTTGAACAATGGACAGAGCCGACAGCGAAGAATCAAGAAACACCGCGGGAAACGCACTGGTATCCGTAACAGACTGAGGAAAAGGGCATTCAGACCTCCTCTCCCGAGCATTCTTCTAGCAAATGTTCAATCCTTGGATAATAAGATGGACGATCTTAGAGCCAGGATAAGTTTTCAACGGGACATGAGAGACTGTAATATCTACTGTTTGTCCGAAACATGGCTCACGCCCGCGGTCCCAGACACAGCTGTGACGCCGTCGGAGAACTTCTCTGTTTTTCGGATGGACAGAACAGCCGAGGCCGGTAAATCCAAAGGCGGTGGAGTGTGTTTCATGATCAACAAGAAATGGTGCGATCCCAGGAACATCACCATTCTCTCGCGGTCCTGCTCGCCTCATCTGGAACATTTAACAATCATCTGCCGCCCATTCTATCTGCCGAGGGAGTTTTCTGCGGTTGTCGCGACCGCCGTTTACATTCCACCGCAGGCAGACACAGCGCTGGCTTTATCTGGCCTTCATGATGTTGCCAGCGGCATCATAAACCAACATCCCGACACGGCATTCATTGTCGCGGGCGATTTCAACAAAGCAAACCTAAAGAAAGTCCTGCCAAACTTTCATCAGCACGTCTCCTGCCCCACACGAGGAGCAAACACACTGGATCATTGCTACACCCCGTTTAAGAACGCCTATAAAGCGCGGTCACTTCCAGCGTTTGGCAAATCGGATCATGCCGCCATTTTCCTCACTCCCGAATACAAACAAAAGCTCCTCCAGGAACCCCCGGTGAGGCGGGAAGTTAAGCGTTGGTCACCCCACTCAGAGACCGCGCTTCAGGCAGCTCTGGAGGATGTAGACTGGGACATGTTCCGAGCGAGTTCAGCTGACGTCAGTGAGTTCACAGATGTGGCGCTTTGCTTCATCGACACACTCACAGAGCAAGCCACGCAAACAATAACAATAACGTCCTTCTCAAATCAGAAACCGTGGGTGGACAATTCAATCCGCGCGGCAGTGAACGCACGCACTGCTGCTTACAACGCCGGTCTCCATTCAGGGAATATGACTGAATACAGAACGTCCTGTTATGCTCTCAGACGAGCAGTTAAAGCCGCAAAACTCCGTTATAAAGACCGAGTGGAGTCTCATTTCCAACTCAACGACTCGCGGCGCATGTGGCAAGGTCTGAGGTCCATCTGCTCCTTTGGATCTAAATCCTCTGCAGAGGCGAATGCTGATCCGTTGCTCGTGAACGAGTTAAACTCTTTCTACGCTCGCTTTGACTGTAACCGCGGCAACGCGACTCCGCCAAGTGGCGCGTTAGAGGAAATTACTCAGAGCAGCAACAATCACGTGATCTCTGTCTCAGAGGATGAAGTTCGGAGAGCACTCAAGCGTGTGGACGTCAGGAAAGCTGCCGGGCCGGATGGTATTGCAGGTCGTGTTCTGCGGTCCTGTGCCGGGTTGTTTACATCTATCTTTAATGAGTCCCTCGCTACATCTGTGGTCCCCACCTCCTTCAAAAAATCCACCATCATCCCTGTCCCTAAGAACAGTAAACCCTCTTGCCTAAATGACTATCGTCCAGTGGCTCTCACGTCTATAGTCATGAAGGTCTTTGAGAGACTCATTAAAAACACCATTTGCGCCTTCATTCCTGACACTTTGGACCCTCTTCAGTTTGCCTATCGTCCCAATAGATCGACTGAAGATGCCATCTCTCATGTCCTCCACTCCTCCCTCACTCACATCGACAGCAAAAGTGGGAACTACGTAAGACTGCTATTTATTGACTATAGCTCAGCCTTTAACACCATAGTTCCCACCAAGCTAACCTCCAAACTCCTGGATCTCGGCCTGAATCCTTCTCTCTGCCACTGGATTGAGGACTTCCTCACTGGCAGGCCTCAGGTGGTGAGAATAGGCCAGTCCACCTCCTCCTCCATCTCCCTGAGTGTGGGAGCTCCACAGGGCTGTGTCCTGAGCCCCCTGCTCTACTCTCTCTACACGCATGACTGTTTGTCCACACACAGCTCCACCTCTATCATCAAATTTGCTGATGATACTGTTGTCCTGGGCCTCATTTCCAACAACAATGAGACGGCATACTTGGACGAGGTGGAGCATCTAACATCATGGTGCCAGGACAACTGTCTCTCTCTGAATGTTGGCAAGACCAAAGAAATGATTGTGGACTTCAGGAAGAGACAGCAACGGACATACTCCCCCTCATGATCAGCGGGTCACCAGTAGAGAGAGTGAGCAGCTTCAAGTACCTGGGAGTAAACATCTCCGAGGACCTGACCTGGACTGCTCACATTCAGACACAGGTGAAAAAAAGCCAGGCAAAGACTGTACCACCTGCGCCAGCTGAGGAAATTCAGGGTTTCACCAGCTATCCTGAAAACTTTCTATTTAGGGGCGATAGAAAGTGTTTTAACTCAGTGCATCACAGCGTGGTATGGGAACAGCACCAGTCATGACCGCAAAGCCCTGCAAAGAGTCGTGCGCTTATCCGAGCGTATCTCAGGGTCAGCTCTCCGTCTCTGCAGGACGTCTACACCAAACGCTGCAAAGGTAGAGCTACCAAGATCATCAAGGACTCTAATCACCCTGCAAACCCTCATTTCACGCTGCTGCCATCTGGTAGCGCTTCCGAAGCCTGATGGCCAAAACTGAGAGACTCAGGAGAAGCTTCTTCCCCAGGCCATCAGACTCCTGAACTTAACGTCACGTGACTTCACTTCAGGATAAACATCGATACACTGTCATTGCACTGCACTTTCTGTTCTCGTTGTTACTGTGTAACAACCTGTTATAAACCTGTTTGCACATTATACTCTTTATACATTTGTTAACCACATATTTATAAGTCTACAGTTTACTCACTGCACAGTCTACTTCAATTATTTTATTCCACTTTATCCTTATTTGTTACCTTTTTTTTTCTCTTGACTTGATTATTTATAATTCTACAGATATAGACATATATATATATATATATATATATATATATATATATAGTACTTTTTTTATCCTATTTCTATATAATCACTGTGAATTTGCACTGTCCATGGAGCGGACCTGTTTACATTTCACTGCCGGTTGTATATTCTGTATATAACTGTGTATGTGACAAATAAAACTCTTGAATCTTGAATCTCTTGAATCTCTCCTTGCAGCACTACAGAGTATGAAAGGGGCTGTAGTCTCATGAACAATGTATGCACAGACAAAAAATCGAAACTGTTGTTGGCAAATCAAATCAAATCAAATCAAATCACCTTTATTTATATAGCGCTTTTAACAAGTCCAATTGTTTCAAAGCAGCTTCACATTGTTAAAAGTAAAATAATGCAACAGAATTTGTACAGCCGTTCTGGTGAAACTGTGATGTTATCCAGCTAATTTCAAGTATCATATAGCATCAATGCGGGCAGATCGGTAATATAGAAGAAATGTAGGTGTCCCCAACTGAGCAAGCCAAAAGCCAGAGGCAACGGTGGCAAGGAACCAAAACTCCTTCAGGGTCAGAATGGAGAAAAACCTTGGGAGAAACCAGGCTCAGTCGGGTGCCAGTTCTCCTCTGGCCGACGAACAAACAGTGTATGATTATAATTCTGGCAACATAGCAGGTCTTAATTCATATTAGGCAAATAGATATTTGTTAGATTATTCGAGAGATTGGAGTCGCACGCCGAAGACGGGTTTAATGAGGATGTCGTGTCGATGCAGCATTTACGGGGAGTTTATTTGACATGTTCTCTGCAGACACTTCAGGGATGCGTTGGTCATGTCCAGGCGCTGGTCCACCATCTGATCTGGATACGGCCTGGATCTGGCTGACTGCAGTAAACCTCGGTATAAACAGAGAGACTAACATTAGCGTAGATGCCATTCTTCTTATGATGTAACGAGTACATCAGGTGTTATGGGAAGTGTTCCCGGTTCCGGCTGACCTAGTTAATGCAGCCTGACAATCATTTACTGATTTGAGTAATAGAAATTGATAATGTTTTATGTGTAAGCCATAGTAAAGAGATGCGTTTTTAGTCTAGATTTAAACTGACAGAGTGTGTCTGCTTCCCGAACAATGCTAGGAAGACTGTTCCAAAGTTTAGGCGCTAAATAGGAAAAGGATCGACCGCCTGCAGTTGATTTTGATATTCTAGGTATTATCAACTGGCCAGAGTTTTGAGACCGCAATAGACGTGATGGAGTATAATGCGTTAAGAGTTCGCTCAAATACTGGGAGCTAAACCATTTAGTGCTTTGTAAGTAATAAGCAAGATTTTAAAATGTATTCGATGTTTAATAGGAGCCAATGAAGTGTTGACAGAACCGGGCTAATATGGTCATACTTCCTTGTTCTAGTAAGAGCTCGAGCTGCTGCGTTTTGGACCAGCTGGAGTTTGTTTATTAAGTGAGCAGGGCAACCACCCAGTAAAGCATTACAGTAATCTAGCCTTGAGGTCATGAACGCATGAATTAACTGTTCAGCATTTTGCATCGAAAGGATGTGCCGTAATTTAGATATATTTTTAAGATGGTAGAATGCAGTTTTACAGATGTTAGAAACGTGGCTTTCAAATGAAAGATTGGTATCAAAGAGCACACCCAGGTTCCTAACTGACGACGAGGACTTGACAGAGCATCCATCGAGTGTTAGACAGTATTCTAGGTTACTACTTGCAGAGTTTTTTGTCCAATAATTAAAAATTCAGTTTTTTCTGAATTAAGTTGCAGGAAATTACTAGACATCCAATGTTTTATATCAGCTATGCATTCCGTTAATCTTGTGAATTGGTAAGTTTCATCAGGCGTGAAGAAATATAGAGCTGAGTATCGTCAGCATAACAGTGAAAACTAATGCCATGCTTCCTAATGATATCTCCCAGTGGTAGCATGTACAGGGTGAAGAGCAACGGTCCTAGCACCGAGCCCTGCGGTACTCCATACTGAACTTGTGATCGGTGTGACATCTCTTCATTTACTGCTACAAACTGATAACGGTCAGATAAGTATGATTTAAGCCATGCCAATGCAGTTCCACTAATGCCAACATAATTTTCGAGTCTATTCAAAAGAATGTTGTGGTCGATAGTATCGAATGCAGCGCTAAGATCGAGTAACACTAATAGAGAAATACAACCACGATCGGATGATAAGAGTAAATCATTTGTAACTCTGATGAGAGCAGTCTCAGTACTATGATACGGTCTAAATCCTGACTGGAAATCCTCACAGATACCATTTCTTTCTAAAAGGAACATAATTGTGAAGACACTGCCTTTTCCAGTATTTTTGACAGGAAGGGTAGATTTGAGATCGGCCTATAATTGACTAATTCTGTAGGATCAAGTTGAGGTTTTTTAATAAGTGGTTTGATAATAGCCAACTTAAACGTTTTCGGTACATATCCTAATAACAAAGATGAGTTAATGATATTAAGAAGAGGATCTATGACCTCTGGTAGCATCTCTTTAATAGCCTAGTCGGTATAGGGTCGAGCATACATGTTGTTGATTTAGATGATTTAACGAGTTTAGCCAATTCTTCCTCTCCTATAGCAGTGAATGAATGTCATTTTTTCAGTGACACAACAATGCTCTGTCTCATGTGACACTATAGTAGACGGCTGCATGGTTATAATTTTCTTCCTAATATTATCGATCTTACACGTAAAGAAGTTCATAAAGTCATTACTGCTGTGCTGTTTACAACCATCAGAAGTATAAGCTTTATTTTTGGTTAACTTAGCCACTGTATCAAATAAATACCTAGGGTTGTGTTTGTTTTCTAAGAGAGTCGAGAAATAAGCAGATCTAGCAGTTTTTACGGCCTTTCTGTATGCGATCATGCTCTCTTTCCATGAATTACGAAAAATCTCTAATTTTGTTTTCTTCCAGCTGCGCTCCATTTTTCTGGCTACTGTTTTAAGGGCCCGGGTGTGCTCATTGTACCACGGCGTTGGACTATTTTCTTTAATCTTCTTTAAGCGCCGGGGAGCAACTGTGTCTAAAGTGCTGGAAAAAGAGAGTCAATAGTTTCTGTTGCAAAATCGAGTTCCTCTAGGCTATCTGGGATGCTGAGGAGATGAAACTGATGAGGAAGATTATTTAAAAAGCAATTTTTAGTGGCGGCAGTGATAGTTCTGCCATATTTGAAGCGAGGGGACGGCTTTGCAGCCTTAGCTAAATTAAGTATACATGATACTAGGTAATGTTAGTAATTTGATGATGATCAGCATCAATGGGTCCCCTGTAAGACTTTTTGAGCCAAGGAAGTATGTTACATCGTGGTTGAGAAGCCATCGCTCTGCCACGCAAGCAAGGAGGCAATGTACTAATTAATTGTAAAATTGAAAATTACAAGAAAATTGCGACTTAAGCCGGGTTCCGATTTCTGAGTGGAATTCTTTGTGTCATCACCGAAATTTCAGGAACAGCTTATTTGTTTTGTTACTCCACCTTCTGCCAAGATAACCATCTTATTTTAAAGACATTTTTTGGCTGCTATGTGTCGAATGAATTTGTTTTTTGCATGCTGATGCACTGGGTGAATTAATGAATTCCCTCTCTGATATTGTGGCACATGAAGCGTAAGGAACAGAAGACAGCTGATGGTTTAAACCGCTTGTATGCTATACTAAATTTCGGTGTAATTGACCCAAATTATCACATAATCGGTCTTATTTTCATTTCTTTCTTTATTTAAACAGGGACAGTGTAAAATATACATTAACCTTAAAAAGGAGAGATGCATTTTACCAGGTTATAGCACGTGTGCTAATTTACACCTGCATATATTATAGACTTTCTAGGGAATGATGGTGATGACTAGGAATATAATAATTTTTTTCTTGATGCATCACAATGCTCGAAAACATGTTAATATACTATTTTTGTAGGCTATATAAAGAATGCATATTATAGCCTATAATAATAATAAAAAAAGTTGTGTATGTTGCATATTCAGATGATGTATTTCAAGACGTTTTGTCAGGTTTTCTCCTTAAAATGTTCTTGTGTGCAGGATTAATTTCTAACGCATTTAAACCCAAGCCTCCGTTGCTAATTTCAAAATGTAATTTTAGAGCCAGTAACGGAGGCTTGAGCCACTGATAACAGACTAATGCAGTTATTAATGCAGTGAGAGAGAAAGAGCGTATGTGAATTACCTCAGTCTGTGTGTCTCTTTCAACAGTGTTCGGTAGCAGCGTCTACTAATACAAACTGTAAGAACAGAGCTGTTATTACCTCGCTAGTGTGAAATGTCACATCGCTTTTAAATTGCTAAACTATTTTACTGATGAAATCAGTAAAGTCGCGCTGACAACATGTTTCTGTGCAAGTGTGTGTTCCGTACTGTATTTTTCCGTTCTGTATCCGTTTAATGTGGTCAATACCTGCCTGAAACTACTTTAGTCGTGCGTTTCCCTGAAAATAACTGCACACCTTAGAACGTTCATCAACCAATCAGATTCAAGCATTCAACAGCCCTGTAGTATAATTAGTTATAAAGAGTATGTAGTGCAACATTATTACATTGCTTAACGAAACTGCCATAGACATTGACAGCATTTATCCAACCCCTGCTGCAATGGAAATGCACGGAGTAGTTTTGAAAATGGACAAAGACCAGAAACATGCACCAGAACCATGCTGGCGGAAAAGCGGTAACAGACGCATCACTCACTAGGCAACATAAATGACACAAATCATGAGCAGAATAAAGAAGAAAGTTTGTCAAATAATCACACTTACAAAACATTACCTTGCTTGAATTTGATCTCTAGATCATCAGCCATTTGATTCTGGTTCATCTTCCTCAGGAACTCCAGCGTGATCGTCACAGCTCCTTCTAGTTTATAAAGTGCTGCCATCTTATCCACTATTGCACAGGCATCTGCATTCTCTAGTTCAGACTGTGATATACATGGTTTATGATTCTTTAAGTGCCACTGAAACCTTTTCAGCTTTTTTTCCTCCAGATTCTCCAATGTGCTTAGGAGCAGCTCTTTAACATTCGCCATCAGCCTTCACTGATTCACAGCTGCAGGACAAAAAAAGAAAGACCTGAAGTAGTTTTACTCTTAACATGTGGACTAATTTACATTTAATAAACATTCAATTTAGATTAAATGACTGCTTTGAGTTTTGTTCAATACTGTTATGTATTAGGCCCCGATCACACAGAACGCGTTTTTCAGGTTCGAAAACACAAGGCGCACTGCCTTTTTTTTTTTTTTTGGTGTTTTTTGATGTTGGCGCTATTCCGCTCAAAGTTGAATTTTTATCAACTTTGTGCGCTCAGAGCGCTCCTTCTAAAACACGAGGTGCAGCAGGCAGTTAAAACACAAGGTGTCCGGGGCGCATAAGCAGCGCGCAAAATGCTCTCTGCCAATTGAAATCTATTCAAAAAAGGCACCTGTGGCGAGACGAGGGACCGTGAGAGCGGGCCGGTGGCAAATGATAATGAGCGTCAGCTGTGCGCCACACCGGTCTCGTCTCATGGAGGAGTGACGGGAGCATAAAAGGAGGAGCGACGACAGTGTAAGACGAGAGAGGACCAGGCCTGAACCTTATGTTGTGTTTTGTTTTGTATGTCGGCGGCAGTCGGCTGTGAGTCGGCATTATATTTTGTTTGTTTGTTTTTGATTAAAGTTTTTAAATGTTCGCCGGTTCCCGCCTCCTTCTTCCCTGATCGTTTCATTACGTTACATTGGTGCCGAAAACCTGGGAGGAAGGAGGGACATGCTGTCGGAGAGCCCTCGCTGCTGATGGTGATCGCGGTGCTGAGGAGTTCGGGCAGCGCGGATTAAGGAAGACTTTAAGACTCCTCCACTATAATGTGGAGGAGCAACGGCTCTACTCTGAGCTCCTCCCGAGTAACTGAGCTTCTCACCCTATCTCTAAGGGAGCGCCCAGCAACCCTGCGGAGAAAGCTCATTTTGGCCGCCTGTATCCGGGATCTTGTCCTTTCGGTCATGACCCACAGCTCATGACCATAGGTGAGAGTAGGAACGTAGATTGACGGGTAAATCGAGAGCTTCGCCTTACAGCTCACTTCCTTCTTCACCACGACAGACCGGTACATCGACATGTACCGGTCAGCATTACTGCAGAAGCTGCACCGATCCATCCGTCAATCTCCTGTTCCATCCTTCCCTCACTCGTGAACAAGACCCCAAGATACCTGAACTCCTCCACCTGAGGCAGAAACTCTCCACCATCCTGAAGTGGGCAAGCCACCCTTTTCTGACTGAGAACCATGGCCTCGGATTTGGAGGTGCTGATTCTCATCCCGGCCACTTCACACTCAGCTGCAAACCGCCCCAGCGCAGCGCTGGTCTGAGGAGGCCAACATAACAACGTCATCTGCAAAAAGCAGCGACGAAATCATGTGGTCCCCAAACCGGACACTCTCCGTCCCTTGGCTGCACCTAGAAATTCTGTCCATAAAAATTATGAACAGAACCAGTGACAAAGGGCAGCCCTGCCAGAGTCCAACATGCACTGGGAACAAGTCCGACTTGCTTCCGGCAATGCGGACCAAGCTCCTGCTCCGGCCGTACAGGGAGCAAGGGGCCCCGGACCCCGTACTCCCAGAGCACCCTCCACAGGACGCCACGAGGGACACAGTCGAATGCCTTCTCCAAATCCACAAAACACATGTGGATTGGTTGGGCAAACTCCCATGAACCCTCCAGCATCCTGGAAAGGGTATAGAGCTGGTCCAGTGTTCCATGACAGGGACGAAAACCACACTGTTCCTCCTGAATCCGAGGTTCCACTATCGGCCGAATTCTCAGTACCCTGGCATAGACTTTCCCGGGGAGGCTGAGAAGTGTGATCCCATTGTAGTTGGAACACACTCTCCGGTCCCCCTTCTTGAAAGAGGGACCACCAACCCGGTCTGCCAGTCCAGAGGCACTGTCCCCAACCGCCACGCAATGTTGCAGAGGCGTGTCAGCCAAGACAGCCCCACAACATCCAGAGACTTGAGGTACTCAGGGCGGATCTCATCGACCCCCGGTGTCTTGCCACCGAGGAGCTTTTTAACTACCTCGATGACTTCAGCCCGGGTGATGGATGAATCCACCTCTGAGCCCTCAGCCACTGCTTCCTCAATGGAAGACGTGTTGGTGGGATTGAGGAAATCCTCGAAGTATTCCTTCCACCGTCCGACAATATCCCCAGTTGAGGTCAACAGCTGCCCATCTCCACTGTAAACAGTGTTGGTAGGGCACTGCTTCCCCCTCCTGAGGCGGCGAATGGTTTGCCAGAATCTCTTCGAGGCCAACCGATAGTCTTTCTCCATGGCCTCACCGAACTCCTCCCAGGCCCGATTTTTTTGCCTCCACAACTATCTGGGCTGCAGTCCGCTTGTTCTGCCTGTACCCGTCAGCTGCCTCAGGAGTCCCACAAGCCAACCAGGCCCGATAGGACTCCTTCTTCAGCTTGACGGCATCCCTTACTTCCGGGTTCGGGGATTTCCGCCTCGACAGGCACCGGAGACCTTACGGCCACAGTTTCGAGCAGCTGCGTCGACAAGGGAGGTGGAGAACATGGTCCACTCGGACTCAATATCTCCAGACTCCCTCGGGATCTGGTCGAAGCTCTGTCAGAGGTGGGAGTTGAAGATCTCTCTGACAGGGGGCTCGGCCAAATGTTCCCAACAGACTCTCACAGTACATTTGGGTCTCCCGAGTCTGTCTAACTTCCTCCCCCACCATTGGATCCGAATCACCACCATGTGGTGATCAGTTGACAGCTCTGACCCTCTCTTCACCCGAGTGACCAAGACATACGGCCGGAGGTCAGATGAGATGACCACAAAGTCGATCATCGGCCTCCAGTCTAGGGTGTCCTGGTGCCACGTGCACTGATGGACACCCTTATGCTTGAACATGGTGTTTGTTATGGATAAGCTGTGACTAGCACAGAAATCCAATAACAGAACACCACCCGGGTTCAGATCAGGGGGGCCGTTCCTTCCGATCACGCCCCTCCAGGTATCACTGTCACTGCCCACGTGTGCGTTGAAGTCCCCCAGTAGAACGATGGAGTCTCCAGTTGGAGCACTTTCCAGCACCCCTCCCAGAGACCCCATTAGGGTCGGGTACTCCGCACTGCCCTTTGGCCCGTAGGCACATACGACAGTGAGAGACCTATCCCCTACCCGAAGGCGCAGGGAAGCGACCCTCAAATTCACCAGGTTGAACTCCAACACATGGCAGCTGAGCTGGGGGGCTATAAGCAAACCCACTCCAGCCCGCCGCCTCTCACCATGGGCAACTCCAGAGTGGTAGAGAGTCTAGCCTCTCTCAAGAAGTGTGGTTCCAGAGCCCAAGCTGTGCATGGAAGTGAGCCCGACTATCTCTAGCCGGTACCTCTCAACCTCCCGCACAAGCTCAGGCTCCTTCCCCACCAGCGAGGTGACATTCCATGTCCCTAAAGCCAGTTTTCGTGTCCAGAGATCGGGTCGTCGGGGGCCTAGCCTTCGACTGTTGCCCGATCCACTACGCACCGGCCCCATATGATCCCTCCTGCAGGTGGTGAGCCCACGGGAGGGTGGCCCCACGTCGCTCATTTGGGCTGAGCCCGGCCGGGCCCCATGGGGTTAGGCCCGGCCACCAGACGCTCACATACGAGCCCCAACCCCGGGCCTGGCTCCAGGGTGGGGCCCCGCCTGCGCCATGCCGGGCGACGTCTCGGTCCTTGTTTTAATTAGACTCATATTGGGTTTGTGAATAAAATATCGAAATTTGAAACTCAAACATCATTGCATTCTGTTTTATTCACAATTTGTACAGTGTCCCAACTTTTTTGGAATCGGGTTTGTAAATGAATACAATGAATGATAAGGGAATAAAGTGCATAAGATAAAATACAAGTGATTAAGTTGAGTGTGGCTATGGAAAAGTTACATTATCTTATGTCAAGAACCTTATTATGCAGCAAACATATAAATAAAATATTATTTGTTACTAACCATTTACACCCTGAAGGCATTTTTAATGATTTCACATCTAAGTGGCATATTAAAAGTAATGGCTTATAACTGTACAAAAAAAAAAAAAGATATAAACAAGTGCATGGTCTCGTTTGCAAAAAAAAAAAAAAAAAGAAAAGATTTTGATCATGTTTGGAGGTTCTTAGGTTATATCACTGCTGAGAAAAACACATTTTGTTGTTATTGATGATTAACATGATGACTTTTAAAAGTATTTACGGAAGCTCGTAAAATCAAGTTTGGACCAGTTTTGTGTTCAATCAAAAGTTATGGCATTTGGGAACCAAGGTCCAAAAAAAAGAAAAAAAAGAAAAACCTCTCCAAACAAGAGCTCTTAGTGTTTTACTGAACATAAGAACTACTAACATGTGTAAACACCACAATAAAGCATACAAATATCCGTCATTACAGTAATAAGGTCCTGGTTGATGATTTCAGTGTGCACTCCTATTCTATGGCACACAGTAAATCAAGACCTGTCAGTCGGGGCGATCAGCCAAAGCTCGCTCCAGCTGTAATAAAGTGTCTGATTGCTCCCTGCACATTGTCCCTACACACTTTACCCACACCCCTCCCCTGAGATCTAGTTTCCACGTCATGATCACGACCCGTCTGATCAAGGAAGTCCCAAATAAGCAAGTCCTGTCATTACGTGTCATGTTTGGGCTCATTTGAATCGAGACGACCTGCTCTAAATAAAGACATGTGATCTACTATGGTTTACTGATGTTTCACAAAGTTATATAGCAATACGTAATGCAAAAGCCTAATCTATGTATTGTTATGTGCATTGGCAGCGATTTAATTTTTTTTCTCGCTTACAAATACTTGGTATAGTTCAACTCTGGCGTCCCCCATCAGCCGGGCCGCTCCGAGTTTAAGTGCTTGATTAAAATCAGTTATATTACCTCTAATGCATATTAGAAAATACTAATACTCTATACTGATAATCTACAACAATGCCAAAGTCTCTGGAAAGAGGTTTGGTTCCATGGGGTTGAGTAAGTAGACCAATGGCGGTGACGTTTTTCACTGGTTGTGCTGGGTGACAATGCAGTGGAGAAAGGAGCCGGAATCTGTTTCAACAGCCTTAAACATGAAGATCTGTGGGATGCTGATCTCCTGGAGCACAAAATGGTCCTAAGATCTGGAACACACAGACGAAGGAACCTTGAAGTGAAGGTTTGCTCTCTGGAGCTTGTTGCAAATGTCTGTTTGTTTTCTGCCTCTCTGGGCCAGACACTCAGAACTTGTTCTCTGTTACTGTTTCTTCCCTTATGGAAAAGGCGCTCTGAATGTGCTTCCTCACAATCTGTAGACTCAGATCATGAAATCTGTTGTTGTGTCTCTGGACAAACCAGACGCTCTGAACGGTGGATCTGTTAGAGTCTCACTGAAGGGGAGTCCCAGAACTTGTTAAACTGTTTTGTCTCTTCTTTGCAGGCCTGTGAATCGCATATCTGTTGCTTCCTTCCCTATAATGAACCGCATGCTCAGAGCCTGTGGTGTATCTGTTACAAGTCTCACCCTTGCAGTCCAGGACTCAGGAATGAGAAATGTACAGTAACTGGTAATGTCTCACTCCTCACAGAGTTATGACCCAGAATTAGGAGTGTCTGTTGAAAGGGCATCTTTATTATTTGCAGATGAGGAAGGGATTGCAATTTGGAGCTTCTCTATTCCAGTACTGTGATTGGCTGCTGGCATCAGAACTGGCACACACAGTGTAACCCCTCTTCTTTCCCCTGTGGAACTCATTTGCATATAGCACAGTTTAAAGTTAACCAGTACTTTCCAAACTACCACCAAAATATCTTTGGTAATATACCAAATAATTTGCCATGTGCCACAACAACACAAAGACAAGAAATCATACTGAAATGACAGAACCCTGACCGAGACAGGAAACAACACAGTCCAATACTGATATAACATTTACAAGCAATTTGGAACATTTTTGTTTATTTATGATCTGTGGAAAATGCCATTTGCCTGTTCTGCTGGAAAGCCAGGTAAACTGATTTGTGTATGTTCATGCCCATTTCCAGTTAATCTATGGGAGCTTCTCATTTCTTATTTGAGAAGCCTCAGCTGCACCTCCTTAGGATGTAAGGGAGTGATGCAAATGAAAATGAGAATGGAAGAATCAAAGGAAATCTTATTTGAATATTGCATCAGTTATCAGCTTTTCATTTTATTTTTTGAGATTTAGATATTAGCATAATAAATGGTAATAAAGCAAGACACCCTGCTGAGATGCAAAGATAAAAACAAAATTATTGTGACATCTGAGGAGAATTTAGATGTATGTCAGGTTTTTAGATAAAGACATCAACCTAGAATACACCTGTGTATTTTGAGTTACAGCTTCTCTGGAAGCTTCCTCACATTTCTATCCTTATGGTGCAATTAGAATTTGAATTCAACGTTACTTACCGTCACCAATGTCTGGACCATCAAAACAAAGAGTAACGAGTCTTTCTTCTCTGCAAATTCTCAAACTTAAAAACTACTCAAAATATACTTCCAAAGCACATCAATCAAAAACAAAGAGAAATTTTGAAATAAAAGGATAGAGACTCACTTTTTTGCAGCACACTCTTAATCGTATACCACTACTGCCTTCTCACTTCCGATATATGCTCAGAGAAAGAGAGAGAGAGAGAAAGAAGGGAGGGGCCAGACTCAATGTTATGATTTATCAGCTGGAAAAATTGTTCTGAAAGTGATTCCGACAATATTGTTCCTCCTA
This sequence comes from Paracanthobrama guichenoti, assembly GCA_018749465.1. Taxonomy (NCBI): domain Eukaryota; kingdom Metazoa; phylum Chordata; class Actinopteri; order Cypriniformes; family Gobionidae; genus Paracanthobrama; species Paracanthobrama guichenoti. Next base: position 26,368,306 of record CM031946.1, on the reverse strand, counting down.
TTATTGTTGTGGTGTGGACTCTGCTATTCTTGTACATTCAGAAAATGTGTATTATCAAGTATTTTGTGAAGTAGTATTTATTAACCATGCATAACGATGATGTAGATGTTTCTTGTTTTTCTACTGAACTGGCGTTTTTAGCATATACGTTAGCATAAATAACTAAAGAGGGTTTTTTTCAGAAAACCCTGAGTAATCTATTTATCTATCTTATATTCAAAAAGTATTCAACCCTTCCTTTTTTTTTTTTTTTTTTTTTTTTTTTTTACATTTTGTTATGTTGCAGCTGTCATGATTAGCAAGGTATGCACAAAGCAAGGCTGTTAAATAGATAACACAACCACAATACAAGACCGGACCGGACCAAAGAACCAAACAAACAGGAAGTATGAATGATAAACCACTGTGTAAACATGACAACAAATATTAACTCAAACAGACAGGACTTTAGTTCATCGTATTGAGCGAGGCTCTTCAGAAAATTTGGACTTAACCACTCGATTCTCTATGGATCAGTTTTATGATCTCTTTATGAACTGTTTGAAGCGTCAAAGTGGTAGTTGCTTAGACTGTCAATGGAGGGACAGAAGCAGGGACGGCGTTTACATATGGCAGTTGCCATACCCTGGTGTTCAGACAAGCAGGGGAAATAAACAGCTAATGATGTCGCTCTTTAGTTCTGTTGCAGCTTTGAAAAGCTAATTTAACGACCTATTGAATTGGATTTCAAACCACATATGAATGTAGCTTGAAACGGATTTGTAAATTCAGTATTTTGGTCGTTCAGACTTGCTAAATCAATCGGATTTCAATTGGATATGCACAAAAATCGGATCTGGACCGACAGTCTGAACGTAGCTTTAGAGACTTCTGTGAGAAGAGAGGATATTTTTAGCTGTGGGTGTGGTTGGTTTGAGTTCTTGTGTGTGAGATGTTGAGAAGTGACTGCTGATGGTTATAGTTTTGTATGTGAAGTAGTTAACAAAACCATTAGCTGTTAAAGAAGAGGTGGAGGTGGCAGAGGAGAGAACTGGATGTTTTGAAGAGCTTACGTGTGTCAGAAGTACTGTTGATGTTACTGGCAGTGCAAACCTTGAAAAAGATGAAAGCAAAGACTGATACATACGGAGGTCAGCTGAGTCTTTTGATTTGTGCCATTTTCATTGCCACCCTGAGTTTGGTCTAGTGTTCTTAGACAACACTGAATTATTTACATATCCATTTGGGATCGGATCTGAAATTATTGATGTCCACACTGTTATCGCAACTGTTCAGATCCGATTTGTGTGTCCAATGCAGCTCTTTCGTTTTCCGGACTATTTGCATTGGTTTCTATGGCAATGCAACTATGCAGCATAAGGCTTGTCCAGATGGATGTTAAAGTCACCAAAGACTACAAGTGGGCAGCTAAGCAAACTGATAATAACAATTTGAAGTTTCTTTATTCATAGAAACACCAGGCAGTGTTCATTTCATCAACTCAACTGGTCAAACCAATATGGGGAACTCTATGGAAACTTCTAAGCCATAAAGACATACCGCATAAGCTTTATTCGCATTCTAATATTAGGAATGTGTGGTTGAACTTTATTTTTAATGAAGATCCAGCTCACGAGGGGAAGACATTGCACGTTTGTTCCTTTATTTCACCACGGATTCGTTTGTAAACAAGAGACTGGATTTGCAGACAGGATGAGATTACATGAATGAATGAAGCAACACACTAATGCGAGGTAAAAACTTTTTTTTATATGTGATAGTATTGCATTGTTACAGATCGTTTGATATCTATTGATTATGTGTACGTGTCTAACAGAAAATACCTTAGCATGCTGTCAAGGGCTGGAGAATCCTTTATTTGTGGTGTTGTTGGTTCATTGCGATTCGGGATCAGACTCAGACATGTATGGGCCAGTGCTCGTAAAGCCCAACGTCCCGGGGCTATGTGTTTTCCAGACGGGCTACCAAAATGTAAACCCGGCCTGCCGACGGGCTATCTTAAATAGTGAAATAACATTCCTTTCTTGATGTGCGTTGAAGGAAAAATACACCTTTTACACAAAAATGCACCTTTTTTCTCCTCGGTTGTTCCCCCTCACTGTCTACATACATGTCATACCCAAGTTAAGTAGGTCCATGTCCCAGAGTGTGATATGTAACAATCTTTATAAAATGGCTGAAATCACACAGTAGCAGGCATAAGGCCTGGGCAAGGCCTAGCTTTACCTTGTCCACAGACTTGACTAGTGTGGAATTTTTAAACTATTGCCTACTTCTCATTGCTTTTAGAGGGAAACACTGCCATACCATGGTCAAACATGGTGTTTGAGAGTGACACGTGTCAGTAAATGATAAGAGGAAGTGTGTTAAAAAAATGTCAAGACAGACTATTGCTTCATAAACAACCCAGTGTTAAATGAACACCACTCAGTGTTCATTCTATACAATGTAAAAAAGTACTCTGAAGCAGTTAATTACACAATCAGGTGATGATTGCACATTAGAGATGAACATTTGCTGTTATCAAGCAGAATCAATGAAGAAAAGAAACAAGAAGAACAGAAAGAAAGAGAGAAGACGCACAGAAACACAACTACAACTGACTTACAGCCACGCAGCCTTAGGTCTGGGACACACTAGAGGATTTTCAAAACGTAACTGATTTTAAAACTGTGTGAGACCACAAACGTAAGGACAGTTTTAACTGATTTTCAACATTATAATCCTCCGAACACACAGACTAGAAGATTTGTCCAGGCCGTGAGACCACAGTTTGGGTGAAAGTATGGTGTATTATAAAAAACTAAACTAAACTAGCCAAAAAATATGATTTTATATTATATAATATTGGCAATGATTTTAAAAAAAATACATTTGCACTTAAAGGGATAGTTTACCCCAAAAGGAAAATTATCCCATAATTTACTCACCCTCAAGCCATCCTAGGTGTATATGACAGGAGTTATATTAAAAAAAAAATGCCCTGTCTAATCCAAGCATTATAACGGCAGTGAATGGCCGTCCAAAATTTGAAGCTCAAAAAAGTGCATCCATCCATCATAAAGTTACTCCACACAGCTCTCTGGGGTTAATAAAGGCTTTCTGAAGCGAAGCGATGGGTTAGTGTAAGCAAAGTTATCGATATTTAAAACTTTATAAAGTCAAATATCTAGCTGCAGACAGACCACCATCCGTATTCAACTTATCAACTTATGAAGAAAGTGTAACGGCTCTCACAGTTCAAATGCGTCTGAAAGTCATCGTCGCGCCAGTTCATTTTTTTTTCCTAAGTTGAATACGGAAGACATTGACTGTCACGTTCACGTGTCAGTCAAAATCTGATTATTTACATATCCAGTTGGAATCTGATCTAAAGTTATTGATGTCCACACTGTGTATCGCAACAGATCCGATTTGTGTGTCCAATGCGGCTCTTTCGTTTTCCGGAATATCTGTATTGGTCTCTATGGCAATACTATTGCATTGGTAGGTATACGCCAAAAACGGCAGCAACAACCGCAACATGTTTTATTTACAACATGACATTGTGCAGCTGGACAACTGCATCTTATGAGGCAGCGACAGAACGTAGGAGGCTGGTATGTGTGGCTTTATTCTGTGCTGTCGTTTCCACTGGTTTTAAAACAGGTCTCCGTTATATTGTCATTTTCTGCTCGACCGGCACTTTGCAACAACACAACTACACTCACCTAAAGGATTATTAGGAACACCATACTAATACTGTGTTTGACCTCCTTGCGCCTTCAGAACTGCCTTAATTCTACGTGGCATTGATTCAACAAGGTGCTGAAAGCATTCTTTAGAAATGTTGGCCCATATTGATAGGATAGCATCTTGCAGTTGATGGAGATTTGTGGGATGCACATCCAGGGCACGAAGCTCCCGTTCCACCACATCCCAAAGATGCTCTATTGGGTTGAGATCTGGTGACTGTGGGGGCCATTTTAGTACAGTGAACTCATTGTCATGTTCAAGAAACCAATTTGAAATGATTCGAGCTTTGTGACATGGTGCATTATCCTGCTGGAAGTAGCCATCAGAGAATGGGTACATGGTGGTCATAAAGGGATGGACATGGTCAGAAACAATGCTCAGGTAGGCCGTGGCATTTAAACGATGCCCAATTGGCACTAAGGGGCCTAAAGTGTGCCAAGAAAACATCCCCCACACCATTACACCACCACCACCAGCCTGCACAGTGGTAACAAGGCATGATGGATCCATGTTCTCATTCTGTTTACACCAAATTCTGACTCTACCATCTGAATGTCTCAATAGAAATCGAGACTCATCAGACCAGGCAACATTTTTCCAGTCTTCAACTGTCCGATTTTGGTGAGCTTGTGCAAATTGTAGCCTCTTTTTTCCTATTTGTAGTGGAGATGAGTGGTACCCGGTGGGGTCTTCTGCTGTTGTAGCCCATCCGCCTCAAGGTTGTGCGTGTTGTGGCTTCACAAATGCTTTGCTGCATACCTCGGTTGTAACGAGTGGTTATTTCAGTCAAAGTTGCTCTTCTATCAGCTTGAATCAGTCGGCCCATTCTCCTCTGACCTCTAGCATCAACAAGGCATTTTCGCCCACAGGACTGCCGCATACTGGATGTTTTTCCCTTTTCACACCATTCTTTGTAAACCCTAGAAATAGTTGTGTGTGAAAATCCCAGTAACTGAGCAGATTGTGAAATACTCAGACCGGCCCGTCTGGCACCAACAACCATGCCACGCTCAAAATTGCTTAAATCACCTTTCTTTCCCATTCTGACATTCAGTTTGGATTTCAGGAGATTGTCTTGACCAGGACCACACCCCTTGAAGCAACTGCCATGTGATTGGTTGATTAGATAATTGCATTAATGAGAAATTGAATAGGTGTTCCTAATAATCCTTTAGGTGAGTGTAGTTTCTGCAGCGTTTCTTATAAGAGCGTTTACGTTTTACGTGGCTTGAGAAAGTCACATAAACCAATCGAAATCCGATCAGTGCGGTCAGACTGAAACGGATGTCCAGAAATGTGATTTGAATTGGATTTCAAACCACATATGAATGTAGCTTGAAACGGATTTGTAAATTCAGTATTTTGGTCGTTCAGACTTGCTAAATCAATCGGATTTCAATTGGATATGCACAAAAATCGGATCTGGACCGACAGTCTGAACGTAGCTTTAGAGACTTCTGTGAGAAGAGAGGATATTTTTAGCTGTGGGTGTGGTTGGTTTGAGTTCTTGTGTGTGAGATGTTGAGAAGTGACTGCTGATGGTTATAGTTTTGTATGTGAAGTAGTTAACAAAACCATTAGCTGTTAAAGAAGAGGTGGAGGTGGCAGAGGAGAGAACTGGATGTTTTGAAGAGCTTGCGTGTGTCAGAAGTACTGTTGATGTTACTGGCAGTGCAAACTTTGAAAAAGATGAAAGCAAAGACTGATACATACGGAGGTCAGCTGAGTCTTTTGATTTGTGCCATTTTCATTGCTACCCTGAGTTTGGTGTAGTGTTCTTAGACAACACTGAATTATTTACATATCCATTTGGGATCGGATCTGAAATTATTGATGTCCACACTGTGTATCGCAGCTGTTCAGATCCGATTTGTGTGTCCAATGCAGCTCTTTCGTTTTCCGGACTATTTGCATTGGTTTCTATGGCAATGCAACTATGCAGCATAAGGCTTGTCCAGATGGATGTTAAAGTCACCAAAGACTACAAGTGGGCAGCTAAGCAAACTGATAATAACAATTTGAAGTTTCTTTATTCATAGAAACACCAGGCAGTGTTCATTTCATCAACTCAACTGGTCAAACCAATATGGGGAACTCTATGGAAACTCAGGATAAAACGGTTTGGGTCCCAGTTAGGCAGCCCAGGTGCAGCCCCTTTTTGGCCCCACATGCCTGTACTGGCTAGGTGGTATAAAGGAGGAATGATTGTAAGATCTGGAAAAATCTACATATTCCTCACTTATCACAGTGGAAAATATAATTAAAGCTCCAGAAATAAACATGGGAGAAAAAAATGATCTGATGGCATGTGTGAGTTAGTGAATCGGGCGGAATCGACAAGCAGAATCGAATTTGAAAAAACAAACAAAAGTCAAACATACCAAACCCTACACAAACAAACGCAGATCCGATCACAGCGTCCTACATCCTCCAGTTGTTGATGTTCATAAAAGCCGCGCTTAAACAACGTTGCTGTCGGCCGCTTCAGAGTTCCTACTGCCAGTGCGGGGTGGTGCAGGGGCGATTAGCTCTCTGGGAACCACCTTGGTGGCTAATTCCTATAACCAGTGTTTAACATGCATTAAGCATTATGCATTAAGCATTATGCATTAAACCCTTAAAAACAGCCAGATGTGTATGTGTATTATATATATAAAATAAAAAAAGTACTTGGAATGTGCTGGAATTATTGAAAGACAATATATATGAAATTGGGGTTTCATTATTTTACCATAAAATTATATTATATTATATTGAAAATAATATTATATTGAAAATTAACGTTGCAGCCCAGAGAAGAAGAGAACCGGAGAAGAAGAGTTGTGGCTAGAAGGGGTGAAGCAGCGGTCGGAAGTGAGGCAAAATCTCACAATAAAATGACAATAAATAAATTTGTTACTTACCAGATTGTGTTTCATTAACGCCTACCCCAACCCTAAACCTACCCTTACAATAATGCAAATACAGTAATTAAATGACGCAATATTGATGTGCGCATGCCCACTGCCCGTAGCTGTATCCCTTCTAGTCTTTACCGCAGTGGATGTTCACCGTTTCACAAAATATACGGATTGGCTGTACACACGAAAACACAAGGGTGTCGGTTTCAGATTTATCCACTCTGGGACCCGGTTTCAAAAAAATACTGGTTTCAGGCTCCCAAAACGGCGGATCCGTGTGGACGAAACGCTGATACGATACAACATTTTTACGTGTACAGCTAAACGCGTCTCCGTGTGGACGGGGCCTTAGTGTGCAGAATTATGCAACAAAATGAAACATTGCACTTGTTTAAGTGAGAATGATAAACAAACAACTCAAAATGTACAATGAAACATTTCTGACATAAAAAAAAATCAGTGAACAATATAGCCATCTTTCTTTTCAATAACAGTCATAAGCCTTCCATCCAAATCTTTCTTGATCTGTTGATCAACTTTTTGTGCAGCAGCAACCACAGCCTCCCAGACACTGTTCAGAGAGGTGTACTGTTTTCCTTCACTGTAAATCTCCCATTTAAGAAGGGCTCACAAGTTCTCAATAGGGTTTAGATCAGATGAGGAAGGGGGCCATGTCATTATTCTTTCATCTTTAAGGCCTTTACCGGCTAGCTACGCAGTGGTGTACTTCGATTCATGCGATGGAGCACTGCTCTGCATAAAAATCATGGTTTACTTGAAAGATGCAGACTTTTTCCTGTACCATTGCTTGAAGAAAGTGTCTTCTAAAAACTGGCAGTTTGGGAGTTGATTTTGAGTCCTTCAACCCGAAAAGGTCCAACTAGCTCATCTTTAATAATACCAGCCCATACCAGTACCCCACTTTCACTTTGCTGGCGTCTGAGTCGAAGTGGAGCTCCGTGCCTGTTACTGATCCAGCCACCGGCCCATCCATTTGGTCCGTCAAGAGTCACTCTCATCTCATCAGTCTATGAAACCTTTGGTTTCAGATATTTCTTGGCCCAGTCTTGACATTTCAACTTATGTGTCTTGTTCAGTGGTGGTCGGGTTTCAGCCTTCCTTACCTTGGCCATGTCTCTGAGCTCTGAACACCTTGTACTTCTGGGCACTCCAGGTAGATTGCAGGTCTGGAATATGACAGCACTGGAGGATAATGGGTTCCTGGTAGCTTCACGTTTGATTCTTCTCAAATCTTTGGCAGTTATTTTGCGGGGTGTTTTCTCAACACGTTTCTTGCGACCCTGTTGACTATTTGCAACAAAACGTTTGATGGTTCTGTGATCACGCCCCAATATCTTAGCAATTTCAAAAGCACTGCATTCCTCTGAAAGACTTCTTACAATTTTTGAATTTTCAGAGTCAGTTAAATCTTTTTTGCCCATTTTGCCTGAGGAAAAGAAGCTGCCTAATAATTATGCACACCTTGATATAGGGTGTTGATCTCCTTGGGCCACACCCTCCCTCATTACACAAATATACAGCTTGGAGTTGGAAAATGTGCATAAAAATGATGATATGGTCAAAATACTCACTTGCCTAATAATATATACACGCAGTGTATATAATTCCTTATTTCTGCACTGTGTTTGAGCAATGTGTAGGTTTACTGTAAACAGTCACACAACGCACGGTCAAATGAAGACGTTTTAGCCTACTCATAAATGTTCATACTTTATATTACTAACTAATTTTTGTTTTGCAAGTTTTATTGTGTATTGTTTGCTACTGTGTTGCTATTTACTCTCAAGTCCTAAAAAAAAAGTTTATGATTACCCTTAAATTATTTTAAGTTTATTGGAGTTCTTACTCAAATTATAAATGACTAAACTAACTAAACAAATTATGTAATATTACACCACCCAAATGTATTTTTTCCTGGTTTAGCCTATATTCACCAAAAAGTGATTTAGTGTAGCCTTCTTAAAATAACATAAAACAAACTATAATTTACAAACTAAAAATTATAATTTCATGACTCTATACATTACTTTGTGAAGACAGTAACATAATACGGTGACATAACAGTAATCATGTACATTGATTGATGGTTTTAGGTGTACAACGACCCTGGTGGTTCTAGTGTTATGAATTTAAAAGATAATAAAGCTATTGTTTGATAAGTCAGATCTCTTCATTGTAGTCCTTAAACCAAAAGAGTAGTCCTTGAAAGTCCCGATTTTTCATTTTACAGTATCTCTATGGACCCCGTATAACTGAGTTCCTAGAACTGCACTTTTACTGAAGAGAATAATTTCTCAGAATGGCCTGTGACCAGAGGGAGGGAGCTGAGAAACCACTCATCTGAGGGTGGATGTGTTTGTGTATTTCCTGTCTTCGCGGTGTGCCAAAGATCCTGGTGTCAGTGGTTCATTTGAGATCCACTACATGTTCATGTAAGAGAAACTTTTCACCCTCTTTATGTGACTGTCAACTTAAAGATAAACAAAACACTTACGTTGTTTCTTATAAAACATCTTTTTCTTCTACTGGAACAAAGTTAACTTAAGTCTGTTTCCATCTGAACTGCTCTGGTGATAAAGGGAGAAGTCTTAGAAGAAGATTCAGTGATACACCTGAAAAGATTGCAGGGCTTTAAAGGTCCAATAATACTGCAATTCATCATTTATCATTCCAGTCAGCAAATTTCCTTTGGTATAGATCTGGCCTGAATATACAGGGACCACATCTTTTTAGCCAGAACTAAAACAAAAGAGTGCCATAACTCCACCCGTAGTGAGCTAAATAATAAAATAAATAAATAATGTGGCCAGTATGTGTAATTATTGCATGGTTGAGTTCTGTAAAGGGCTGACGGGCTTTATGTGGCCCACACAACAGACCAAAAAAACGTTATTTAACCACATTTATGCCACACCTATTTTTTATTTATTTTTTTAAAGTTTAAAATATCCATTAAACAGTCAATCAAACAATCTTAAACAATTTATTCAGTAATTTTTATTTTATTTTAATTAAACAGCATCTTAAACACAAAAGGGGTGTGCTGTTGATAGTAATGTTTTAAGCGTCACGTCTCAGTCACCATCTGTAAGAAAAATGAAGATAAATACATTAGTATAACATAGTGTCATACATCATATATTATTTAAATCAGTATATTAAAACAAGCAAGTAGGCCTACATTACAAACATTGGTAACACATTAGTATGGGAAACACATATTCACTATTATCTATACGACTTTAAATAAACTAAGAATTTACTGCTTATTAATAGTTAGTAAGGTAGTTGATGTAGTGTTTAGGTACTGGGTAGGATTAAGGGATGTAGAATATCGTCATGCAGAATACATTAATACAACATTAATATGTGCTCTATAAGTACGAACAAATAGCCAATATGCAAGCTTATAAACAACTAGTTAAAAATGAGAATTGTTCCCCGTACTGAAGTGTTACCCAAACATTTTGTTTCTACCACTCAAGACAAACAGTAGCATGAAGAAAACATGAACTAAATTATATATAATTATATATATATATATATATATATATATATATATATATATATATATATATATATATATATATATATATATATATATATATATATACTTAAAGGGTTAGTTCACCCAAAAATGAAAATTCTGTCATTTATTACTCACCGTCATGTCGTTCGACACCTGTAAGACCTCCGTTCATCTTCTGAAAACACAAATGAAGATATTTCTGTTCAAATACGATGGCTCAGAAAGGCCTCCATTGGCAGCAATGACATTTCCTCTCTCAAGACCCATAAAAGGTACTAAAGACGTGTTACAAAGTCCATCTCACTACAGTGGTTCTACAATCATTTTATGAAGCAACGAGAATAACGACTTCTATAGTGATGGCCGATTTCAAAACACTGCTTCATGAAGCTTCGGAGCGTTGTGAATCAGTGTATCGATTCGTGATTCGGATCGCGTGTCAAACTGCCAAACTGCTGAAATCACGTGACTTTGGTGCTCCGAACCGCTGATTCGATGCGCTGATTCACAATGCTCCGAACCTGAATATTACCTGTACTATTGTCTGTACCTCTCACTGAGAGAAAGCACATGTTATCTGCATGTTTTGGGAAACTTTCTGGTTCGGGCCAGAGCTCAATCAGCTCCAACCTTGGAGAGACTGTGTATCCGTGTATGTGCGCAGTATTCTGTGTAACAGATCAGTGTTGAGAAGCTGTACAATGGGCATCCTAAGATGGGGTGGACTTGTTGTTCTGGACAAGCTGGCCCCTGCTCCAGATCTAGAAGGTCACTACATGCCTAATTCCGGGGTGAAAGCATCAATATGTGCTCTATGGACACGTGAACCTGATTAACTGTTCATTTTCTCTGAGCCAATCAGAATCATCCACCTCGCAGTAATGATGTGGACAGACCTTGAAAACAGTAGAACCGTTGGGACGATTGTAGGTACAGGACGACGGGACTGGTAGAGAGGGAGCGTGGCCTACAAACTCCTCGTGAGACTTGAAGCTGGCTTCTGCTGATGAAACTGCAAACTATTCTTCAGTAAATTTTTCTTTAATTAATTGCAGGTCTTCATTTTTCATTACAGGGGTCTGTTCTTCGTACCTTGCTTAATACATCGGAGATGATTTGACAGATCCCAGATCTTTTAATTGTGATAACTGATCTCTGGCTAATTTGGATGTGCTTGGATTGATTGCTCCTGTCTTCGATTGCTCCTGTCTACCCTGTTTGCTACTGCTGCTGTGCTCGCATGTGCTCTGCTCTGCTCTTTTTGGATTTTTATTTGATATAATTCTCTGTTGTTTAAACTGCTAATTATAACCTACTCATCTTTATATATTGTCTAACACTGCCTACCACATTAAATCTGACATCACTAGCTTTTAATCTAAATCACTATCACACGTTAGCTTTTCGCTAGCCTGTTAGCTTGCTATCTCTGCACCCGGGTTTCCTGTTTTCTGAGTTCACTAAACAACTGTGGTGAGTTGGATTAGTAAATAGACTCCATCAAACAACTTTGGTAAGTTGGATTAATCAACAAATACGGTAAGCCATGTCTTCTTCTCCAGTCATTGTCACCTGCACCGCATGTTTCATGTTTAGTGTATCTGTCTCCGTTGGCGAACAGGGCTTCACATGTGATAAATGTAAGGAGATAGTCAGGCTGACGGAGAAGATTTCAGAATTAGAGACACGCATCCAGACTTTATTTGAGAGTAGTGAGAATGTAACAGCTTTAGACACTGCTCTGGATGCGACTAGCTTAGTGAACGTTGTACATTGTTCGGTTCCGCTGTAGAGCCCGTGCAGCAGGGCACTTGGGTGGCGGTCAGACGGCATAGTCGCGGATCAAAAAACCACTCTTCCGTTCTGATTGGAACATCAAACAGGTTCTCCCCACTCAGTGACGCACCCACTGAGAATCCTGTTAAAAGTGCCCTAGTTATTGGTGATTCTATTACACGGAACGTGAAAATAGAGACACCAGCCACTATAGTCACATGTTTACCGGGAGCCAGAGCACCTGACATCAAAGCAAATTTAAAAGTGCTGGCTAAAGCTAATCGTAAATTCTCTAAGATTATTATTCACGTTGGCACTAACGATGTTCGACTTCGCCAGTCGGAGATCACCAAAATTAACATTAAAGAGGTGTGTGAACTTGCAAGTATGATGGCAGATGCAGTTTTTTGTTCTGGTCCGCTCCCTGTTAAAAGGAGTGATGAGATACTTAGCAGACTATCATCACTCAATGGCTGGTTGTCTAAGTGGTGTCCGCAAAATAACATAGGGTTCATAGAAAAGCTTTTGGGGCAGACCTGACTTGTTGAAGAGGGACGGCATCCATCCTTCTTGGAGTGGTGCTGCTCTTCTCTCTAGTAATTTGGCATATAGTCTTAAAGCTAAACCTTGACTAACTGGGGCCCAGGTCAGGAAGCAGACGGACTGGCTTACCCGACCGTCTGCTAGCTGTCTCCCGTTACAGAAGTCAGATAAATCCCAACACATAGAGACTCTTTCACCTAGATATTATCACATAGAGACTGTGTCTGTTCCCCGAATTAGTAAATACAAAAAAACATCAAGACCATTCAACAGTAAAAACTTAATTGATGTCAAACGAATAAACAACAGATATAATACAGATGATCAAATGATAAAGCTCGGGTTGCTGAATATTCGATCCCTTTCCCAAAAGCACTTATTGTTAATGATATAATTACAGATAATAATCTAGATTTGCTGTGTTTGACAGAAACCTGGCTAAAACCTGACGACTACATTACTTTAAATTAGTCCACCCCCAAGATTATTGTTATAAACACGAGCCGCGTCTGAAAGGTAAAGGGGAGGGGTTGCTGTAATTTATAATAATATCTTCAGTATTACTCAGAAGTCTAGTTTCAAATATAATTCTTTTGAAGTTTTGGTGCTTTATGTAGCATTATGTAGTGTAATTGATAAATCCCGTTTGACATTTGTGTTGGTTACTGTATACAGGCCACCAGGGCACAATACAGACTTTATCAAAGAATTTGCTGACTTTCTATCCGAGTTAGTACTGGCTGCAGATAAAGTACTAATTGTTGGTGATTTTAATATCCATGTAGATAATGAAAAGACGCATTGGGATTAGCATTTAGAGACATTCTAAACTCTATTGGAGTAAGGCAACACGTGTCAGGACCCACTCATCGCCTTAATCATAACGTTAGACCTAATATTGTCACATGGAATAAATGTTGATACTGTTGAAATTCTGCAGCAGAGCGACGACATCTCAGATCATTACCTAGTATCATGTATACTTAATTTAGCTAAGGCTGCAAAGCCGTCCCTCGCTTCAAATATGGCAGAACTATCACTGCCGCCACTAAAAATTGCTTTTAAATAATCTTCCTCATCAGTTTCATCTCCTCAGCATCCCAGATAGCCTAGAGGAACTCGATTTTGCAACAGAAACTATTGACTCTCTTTTTCCAGCACTTTAGACACAGTTGCTCCCCGGCGCTTAAAGAAGATTAAAGAAAATAGTCCAACGCCGTGGTACAATGAGCACACCCGGCCCTTAAAACAGTAGCCAGAAAAATGGAGCGCAGCTGGAAGAAAACAAAATTAGAGATTTTTCGTAATTCATGGAAAGAGAGCATGATCGCATACAGAAAGGCCGTAAAAACTGCTAGATCTGCTTATTTCTCGACTCTCTTAGAAGAAAACAAACACAACCCTAGGTATTTATTTGATACAGTGGCTAAGTTAACCAAAAATAAAGCTTATACTTCTGATGGTTGTAAACAGCACAGCAGTAATGACTTTATGAACTTCTTTACGTGTAAGATCGATAATATTAGGAAGAAAATTATAACCATGCAGCCGTCTACTATAGTGTCACATGAGACAGAGCATTGTTGTGTCACTGAGAAAAAATGACATTCATTCACTGCTATAGGAGAGGAAGAATTGGCTAAACTCGTTAAATCATCTAAATCAACAACATGTATGCTCGACCCTATACCGACTAGGCTATTAAAAGAGATGCTACCAGAGGTCATAGATCCTCTTCTTAATATCATTAACTCATCTTTGTTATTAGGATATGTACCAAAACGTTTAAGTTGGCTATTATCAAACCACTTATTAAAAACCTCAACTTGATCCTACAGAATTAGTCAATTATAGGCCGATCTCAAATCTACCCTTCCTGTCAAAAATACTGGAAAAGGCAGTGTCTTCACAATTATGTTCCTTTTTAGAAAGAAATGGTATCTGTGAGGATTTCCAGTCAGGATTTAGACCGTATCATAGTACTGAGACTGCTCTCATCAGAGTTACAAATGATTTACTCTTATCATCCGATCGTGGTTGTATTTCTCTATTAGTGTTACTCGATCTTAGCGCTGCATTCGATACTATCGACCACAACATTCTTTTGAATAGACTCGAAAAATTATGTTGGCATTAGTGGAACTGCATTGGCATGGCTTAAATCATACTTATCTGACCGTTATCAGTTTGTAGCAGTAAATGAAGAGATGTCACACCGATCACAAGTTCAGTATGGAGTACCGCAGGGCTCGGTGCTAGGACCGTTGCTCTTCACCCTGTACATGCTACCACTGGGAGATATCATTAGGAAGCATGGCATTAGTTTTCACTGTTATGCTGACGATACTCAGCTCTATATTTCTTCACGCCTGATGAAACTTACCAATTCACAAGATTAACGGAATGCATAGCTGATATAAAACATTGGATGTCTAGTAATTTCCTGCAACTTAATTCAGAAAAAACTGAATTTTTAATTATTGGACAAAAAAACTCTGCAAGTAGTAACCTAGAATACTGTCTAACACTCGATGGCTGCTCTGTCAAGTCCTCGTCGTCAGTTAGGAACCTGGGTGTGCTCTTTGATACCAATCTTTCATTTGAAAGCCACGTTTCTAACATCTGTAAAACTGCATTCTACCATCTTAAAAATATATCTAAATTACGGCACATCCTTTCGATGCAAAATGCTGAACAGTTAATTCATGCGTTCATGACCTCAAGGCTAGATTACTGTAATGCTTTACTGGGTGGTTGCCCTGCTCACTTAATAAACAAACTCCAGCTGGTCCAAAACGCAGCAGCTCGAGCTCTTACTAGAACAAGGAAGTATGACCATATTAGCCCGGTTCTGTCAACACTTCATTGGCTCCTATTAAACATCGAATACATTTTAAAATCTTGCTTATTACTTACAAAGCACTAAATGGTTTAGCTCCCCAGTATTTGAGCGAACTCTTAACGCATTATACTCCATCACGTCTATTGCGGTCTCAAAACTCTGGCCAGTTGATAATACCTAGAATATCAAAAATCAACTGCAGGCAGTCGATCCTTTTCCTAT
Organism: Paracanthobrama guichenoti; assembly: GCA_018749465.1. Classification (NCBI taxonomy): domain Eukaryota; kingdom Metazoa; phylum Chordata; class Actinopteri; order Cypriniformes; family Gobionidae; genus Paracanthobrama; species Paracanthobrama guichenoti. Next base: position 26,352,738 of record CM031946.1, on the reverse strand, counting down.
TTAGCGCCTAAACTTTGGAACAGTCTTCCTAGCATTGTTCGGGAAGCAGACACACTCTGTCAGTTTAAATCTAGACTAAAAACGCATCTCTTTACTATGGCTTACACATAAAACATTATCAATTTCTATTACTCAAATCAGTAAATGATTGTCAGGCTGCATTAACTAGGTCAGCCGAACCGGGAACACTTCCCATAACACCTGATGTACTCGTTACATCATAAGAAGAATGGCATCTACGCTAATGTTAGTCTCTCTGTTGATACCGAGGTTTACTGCAGTCAGCCAGATCCAGGCCGTATCCAGATCAGATGGTGGACCAGCGCCTGGACATGACCAACGCATCCCTGAAGTGTCTGCTGAGAACATGTCAAATAAACTCCCCGTAAATGCTGCATCGACACGACATCCTCATTAAACCCGTCTTCGGCGTGATTTACTCAATCTCTCGAATAATCTAACAAATATCTATTTGCCTAATATGAATTAAGACCTGCTATGTTGCCAGAATTATAATCATACACTGTTTGTTCGTCGGCCAGAGGAGAACTGGCACCCGACTGAGCCTGGTTTCTCCCAAGGTTTTTTTCTCCATTCTGACCCTGAAGGAGTTTTGGTTCCTTGCCACCGTTGCCTCTGGCTTTTGGCTTGCTCAGTTGGGGACACCTAAATTTCTTCTATATTACCGATCTGCCCGCATTGATGCTATATGATACTTGAAATTAGCTGGATAACATCACCGTTTCACCAGAACGGCTGTACAAATTCTGTTGCATTATTTTACTTTTAACAATGTGAAGCTGCTTTGAAACAATTAGACTTGTTAAAAGCGCTATATAAATAAAGGTGATTTGATTTGATTTGATAATTTGGTTCTTCAAATGAATTTGCGGATTGGATTAAAATATCTGGATTAAGTTTGCTCACTGAAGAGGGCAGATGCATCGATACTCGAAACCACGATCAGCAATGCAGCGATTGGCTGGCGTCAAGACAACGTAATGACATCATATAATTAATTAATATAATTAGCCACCTGACAAAAAACTAGAAAAAAACAAAAAAAACACATTACACACACAACGAATTTCTGGACCTTTATAAGGAAACAGCGAAATGACAAAAACAACATAATAGTTATAATAGATAAATGAATGTTTTGATGAAAATGATTCCCAATTATTTATATTTATGATTTTATAGTATTTGCACACCCTTTACATTTTTATTTCAATGTTGTCATTTAATTTAATTTTAATTTGAAGCAGATTTGTTACGTGACAGTATTAAAGTTCCTTAAGGGTCAAGATCAAATTATCTGCATCTCTTGTGCTGCATCAAGCCATCCCATAATATCTGTCACCACTCAAATTAATGCACAGCTCAGGTTAACCTTACAGCATGTGTGTAAACCTCCAATAAAATGATAAAGTAATTATTCCATCACAAATAAATCTCTCATCCACTTGGCTGTGTCTATAGTATTAACACAACATTATAATATTATTTTCAAATACATTTTTATATTATTTTAAATTGCCCCTGGTTTAGTAATGAACTCTTGTAATAAAGTAACAGTGGCTGGGACAGAGTTTAAGTATCACCTCAAGATGCAATCTAATCCTGTTTACATGAAATAAACTCCCGAGCAGGGTTAAGCTTACGGACCTGTTGCTATGACAACAAGTCCAGGATGAGCGTTGAAGAACCAAACAATCCAAGATCATGCCAAATCAACAATCAAATCCAGCTAACTGAGTTAGCGATGTACAAAGAACGGACCCAGGTCTTGGGTCCTTAACTGTTATCCCCTAACAGCATGCATCAACGCTGACAGCACTAGAAGATACACATTTCTCGGTTTCATTCATGGTGAAAACATGAATGTGCATAGTTTAGTGGAAGATTGTTGCCATCTACTGGAAAACAAACACTTTTGCTAGTTCTCAATGAATAGTTTGTGCATGAATGCTTGATGCAATTACTCTTGCTATTTGTGTTTAGGCTGTAATGTGACGTAGGTCTACTACTACGACAGCAAAACTCTTTTGGACATTGGTTACCTCTACACTGGACTGTTTCAGGACACTTTCGCCGATCCTCTGTGGCCATCTGAGATTCTTCGGAACGCCGAGTTGAACAATGGACAGAGCCAGCGGCGTAGAACAAAGAAACACCGTGGGAAACGTGCTGGTATCCGTAACAGACTGAGGAAAAGGGCATTCAGCCCTCCTCTCCCGAGCATTCTTCTAGCAAATGTTCAATCCTTGGATAATAAGATGGACGATCTTAGAGCCAGGATAAGTTTTCAACGGGACATGAGAGACTGTAATATCTATTGTTTGTCTGAAACATGGCTCACGCCCGCGGTCCCGGACACAGCTGTGGCGCCGTCGGAGAACTTCTCTGTTTTCGGATGGACAGAACAGCCGAGGCCGTAAATCCAAAGGCGGTGGAGTGTGTTTCATGATCAACAAGAAATGGTGCGATCCCAGGAACATCACCATTCTCTCGCGGTCCTGCTCGCCTCATCTGGAACATTTAACAATCATCTGCCGCCCATTCTATCTGCCTAGGAGTTTTCTGCGGTTGTCGCGACCGCCGTTTACATCCCACCACAGGCAGACACAGCGCTGGCTTTATCTGGCCTTCATGATGTTGCCAGCGGCGTCATAAACCAACATCCCGACGCGGCATTCATTGTCGCGGGGCGATTTTAACAAAGCAAACCTAAAGAAAGTCCTGCCAAACTTTCACTAGCACGTCTCCTGCCCCACGAGGAGCAAACACACTGGATCACTGCTACTCTCCGTTTAAGAACGCCTATAAAGCGCGGTCACTTCCAGCGTTTGGCAAATCGGATCATGCCGCCATTTTCCTCACTCCCGAATACAAACAAAAGCTCCTCCAGGAACCCCGGTGAGGCGGGAAGTTAAGCGTTGGTCACCCCACTCAGAGACCGCGCTACAGGCAGCTCTGGGCGATGTGGATTGGGACATGTTCGGCGAGTTCAGCTGGCGTGGCGAGTTCACAGACGTGGCGCTTTGCTTCATCAACACGCTTACAGAGCAAGCCACGCAAACAATAACAATAACGTCCTTCTCAAATCAGAAACCGTGGGTGGACAATTCAATCCAGCAGCGGCAGTGAACGCACGCACTGCTGCTTACAACGCCGGTCTCCATTCAGGAATATGAATGAATACAGATCGTCCTGCTATGCTCTCAGACGAGCAGTTAAAGCCGCAAAAACTCCGTTATAAAGACCGAGTGGAGTCTCATTTCCAACTCAACGACTCGCGGCGCATGTGGCAAGGTCTGAGGTCCATCTGCTCCTTTGGATCTAAATCCTCTGCAGAGGTGAACGCTGATCCGTTGCTCGTGAACGAGTTAAACTCTTTCTATGCTCGCTTTGACTGTAACCGCGGCAACGCGACTCCGCCAAGTGGCGCGTTAGAGGAAATTACTCAGAGCAGCAACAATCACGTGATCTCTGTCTCGGAGGATGAAGTTCGGAGAGCACTCAAGCGTGTGGGCGTCAGGAAAGCTGCTGGGCGGATGGTATTTCAGGTCGTGTTCTGCGGTCCTGTGCTGATCAGCTCACCGGGTTGTTTACATCTATCTTTAATGAGTCCCTCGCTACATCTGTGGTCCCCACCTCCTTCAAAAATCCACCATCATCCCTGTCCCTAAGAACAGTAAACCCTCTTGCCTAAATGACTATCGTCCAGTGGCTCTCACGTCTATAGTCATGAAGGTCTTTGAGAGACTCATTAAAAACACCATTTGCGCCTTCATTCCTGACACTTTGGACCCTCTTCAGTTTGCCTATCGTCCCAATAGATCGACTGAAGATGCCATCTCTCATGTCCTCCACTCCTCCCTCACTCACATCGACAGCAAAAGTGGGAACTACGTAAGACTGCTATTTATTGACTATAGCTCAGCCTTTAACACCATAGTTCCCACCAAGCTAACCTCCAAACTCCTGGATCTCGGCCTGAATCCTTCTCTCTGCCACTGGATTGAGGACTTCCTCACTGGCAGGCCTCAGGTGGTGAGAATAGGCCAGTCCACCTCCACCTCCATCACCCTGAGTGTGGGAGCTCCACAGGGCTGTGTCCTGAGCCCCTGCTCTACTCTCTCTACACGCATGACTGTTTGTCCACACACAGCTCCACCTCTATCATCAAATTTGCTGATGATACTGTTGTCCTGGGCCTCATTTCCAACAACAATGAGGCGGCATACTTGGACGAGGTGGAGCATCTAACATCATGGTGCCAGGACAACTGTCTCTCTCTGAATGTTGGCAAGACCAAAGAAATGATTGTGGACTTCAGGAAGAGACAGCAACGGACATACTCCCCCTCATGATCAGCGGGTCACCAGTAGAGAGAGTGAGCAGCTTCAAGTACCTGGGAGTAAACATCTCCGAGGACCTGACCTGGACTGCTCACATTCAGACACAGGTGAAAAAAAGCCAGGCAAAGACTGTACCACCTGCGCCAGCTGAGGAAATTCAGGGTTTCACCAGCTATCCTGAAAACTTTCTATTTAGGGGCGATAGAAAGTGTTTTAACTCAGTGCATCACAGCGTGGTATGGGAACAGCACCAGTCATGACCGCAAAGCCCTGCAAAGAGTAGTGCGCTTATCCGGCGTATCTCAGGGTCAGCTCTCCGTCTCTGCAGGACGTCTACACCAAACGCTGCAAAGGTAGAGCTACCAAGATCATCAAGGACTCTAATCACCCTGCAAACCCTCATTTCACGCTGCTACCATCTGGTAGCGCTTCCGAAGCCTGATGGCCAAAACTGAGAGACTCAGGAGGAGCTTCTTCCCCAGGCCATCAGACTCCTGAACTCAGTCACTTAACATCACGTGACTTCACTTCAGGATAAACATCGATACACTGTCATTGCACTGCACTTTCTGTTCTCGTTGTTACTGTGTAACAACCTGTCATAAACCTGTTTGCACATTATACTCTTTATACATTTGTTAACCACATATTTATAAGTCTACAGTTTACTCACTGCAAAGTCTACTTCAATTATTTTATTCCACTTTATCCTTATTTGTTACCTTTTTTTCTCTTGACTTGATTATTTATAATTCTACAGATATAGACATATATATATATATATATATATATATATAGAGAGTACTTTTTTATATCCTATTTCTATTATAATTTCTTCCTTGTGTTTTTAACTGTGAATTTGCACTGTCCATGGAGCGGACCTGTTTACATTTCACTGCCGGTTGTATATTCTGTATATAACTGTGTATGTGACAAATAAAACTCTTGAATCTTGAGGTGCTATTTTGGTATAGTTGACCATCATCAGCCTTTAAAAAAAATTATGGGGTAGAATGGGCTGTGATAATCAATCAATCAATCAATCAATCAAAACTTTATTACAGACCCAGGGTCCAAATTTTCAAACACAACCAACATATAAAACAACAATAAAAAACATCAGTGCGTTACAAAAATAAAATAGTATCCGTGTTTCCACAACTGGAATAATGATAATGTGTAGTGCTAAACCTTGAGACAAGGTAAAATCTTGCCTAGGGCACCAAATTGGTCAGGGCCAGCCCTGACTACTGCCACATTGGATGTCTAATTCACTACCTATGGGTAATTCGGTACCTATAGGATTTCACCTTCAGGGGGCTTAAGCCTCCTGAAAATGTGTAACGAGAGACCATTGCCTGTAAAACCACATGTAAAATACCTATAGTAAAACTAGTATATATCCATATATTACAGATATTTATATAATGAATTTCTATATGGTACTGTGAAATTACCATATAGAAATGGTATATACATGTATGATCATATCGAAAGATCATGCATGTAAATATATATATATATATATATATATATATATATATATATATTTGTAATAATACGTTTATTTAAACATGCAAACATGTTGTATTCTCTTATTCATTTTGGGCAATCTACATTGTCAAAGTTTTTCATTTTGTTTGAAATTGGATCACATGAGTAACTGCAGAATATGGTTGACGGCAAATGTTCATACCTTGTATTAAAATATACGTAGGCTAACAAATATATGAAGCCATGTTTAATAAAGTATATTTGTGTAATTATGCAATTCATATACATAATACAAAAGAATATGAGACCGACATTATGAACATTTTTACGTTTACATTTTGTCAGGATTCTGTTTGGTGACAGCACTGACACTCCAATTGTCTTGCGGGTTTGAGTTTGCTCAGATAATGCGCTCTTCTGTCTGTGTGAATTGCTTTGTGTGGGGTTTGGATCCTGGCATTTCATTCTAGTTTGATTTTGGTTCAGGCTTCGGACATTAATGCTCCATGTGTTTTTTCCTCCCGTTTTGAACGTACAGTATGAGCACTCGCTTGGTCTCGTGTGAGCATGTAGTTTTGCTTGGGCAGTATACACTCTTTTGTCCACGTGTACTTTTATGTATCTATGTTATTTTTATATGTTTATTTATAATTATTGAATTGTGAGACTGTGTGTCTGTGAGTGTTGTTATATCTAATGGCGTGGTCACACTAGACTTTGAACATGTACATTTCTTTGAACGCCGCTGTGAATATGGGCGGGAGCAGGATATGACGTCACGCGCCACATGGATTCCGATGTGCTTGCACTGTGTCTGTTTCGACGACGACAAAAGCATCTGGAAAGGAGAAGGCTGTGGGTTCACCCTATCCCACAGACATTCATTCAATTCATTAACTTTTGAATACCAAAAAGAGAGCAACTTATTATTAGAACTTGTTTTTGAAAACCACTTAATCTTTATAAAAATGAATATTCTGTCTGCTATTCTTACACATGGCACGAAGGTGAGTAAATTATGACATTATATTTTGGATTGAACTATTCCATTAATGCACTTATAAACTCATGTGAACTTATTTCTCAGAAATGCTAATTCATTTTCATTCATCATTCATTTAATTCAACTAAATCCTTAGTTTATGAACTATTAGGCATTTAAAGGGTGAAAGTGTGATTTATGGTAGTCGGTTTGCTCTCTTTTCTATTACTGTGTTCATTCCGTAATTTGATATCCTTCAAAAAGAGGATATTTTACTGTTAAGAGTTTTGTTTTACTCAAACTAATGTGTGTGTGTGTGTGTGTGTGTGTGTGTGTGTGTGTGTGTGTGTGTGTAGAGGCACTGGGACACAAATGCACAAATAATAGTTTCCAGAGATAGCCCAGCCAACCCACCGTCAATGGCTGGAGCCCAGGCCTTGCTGATTTAAGCGTCATTATACCTCATAGTAGTGGCGTGCAGAGAGTTCCTTAGGGGGAGGGGCTCAAATGTAAAAAATAGGTGTAATATCTATCACTTACAATATAACAATTAATGGTGTGTGGTAGTGTTTTAAAATGTTTACATATAAAATGTAAATGTATTCCTTTCGAAGGAAACTCGCACTGCGTCCTAGAACACTTTGGGAAAACGCCTCAGCGTGACAGGTGTCTGAAACTACTATTGAATCACGGCAATCCTATTCACCAGTGACAGCACATGATGTAATCAATGTGTGACCCAGAAGTCTACAAGGACACCTTGCAAACATGACATTCATCTTTTTGTCTTCAGGGACTGTTTTGTCTGAAGTTTCTTAAGTATATAAGGACACCGTGCAAACATGACGTTCATCTTTTCGTCTTCAGGTACTGTTCTGTCTGATGCGCTTCGAGTTCAAGGTAATACAAATTCATTATGAAACGCACAGAGAAGACCAAGTGTTTTCAGAAGTGTGCTGACCCATGTCCAAGGTTTTTCACACCAGAGGACACACACGAGCTGTGCGTTTACCGACTGGGGGAAGAGCACGCTCAGGCCGTTCTTGAGGGAGCTGCCTGTGCGAGTGTGAGCGTTTTCCCCTGAGAACACTCCACTCTCGTCTGGCTCTCTTCTTGAGGGAAGAGGGTTCATCATCTGGGACTGATGGTGCGGGTTCCGCTCGTGCTGATGTAACCCCTCCTGTTCGAACCGCCGTGCTCTAAGCGGGACTCGAACTCGGGTCCGCCGGATGAGAGTCGGACGCTCTAACTAAAGGCTAAAGGCTGCAACCCCTAAAGGCTAAAGGCTGCAACCCCTAGCGTCTGTCACTAGAGCGTCTCTTGAGATCAGAGGAGTGAGGTTTACTCGCACAGCAACAACTAGCTGGCCTCCGTTACACTCACCCCCCTAAACCTCACTCCCATCCGGGTCACGGCACCAGTGTAACCCCTCCTGTTCGAACTGCCCCACTCCAAGCAGGACTCAAACTCGGGTCCGCCGGCATGAGAGTCGGACGCTCTACAAGGAGGCTAAAGGCTGCAACCCCTAGCGTCAGTCGCTAGAGCGTCTCTTGAGATCAGAGGAGTGAGGTTTACTCGCACAGCAACTACTAGCTGGCCTCCGTTACACTGAGGCAGAGCGGCGACGTGCATCATGGGGTTCCCAGATGGAGCTCACCGACTGTCTTGAGAGGAGTGTAGTTCTCTCACACGGTCCAGCGGCTGATGAGGGTGAGTTGCGGGAGGAGGACACAGATCTTTCCTCCAGCCCAGCAGCGACTGCTTTTCCGGATGAGCAGGAGATGGCTGATGATTGTGGTGAAAGTCAGGAATCTGTAGATGTTTTATCTGTTGTTACGTTTGGTCAGTTTTTAGTAATTTGGTGTAAAAGTGTTGGTATTAAAACAATGCTTTCTTTATGACAGTGCTGTTTGTTTTGTAGTGTGGAAAAAAAAATATACACTTATATATAACACTTGTTGCAATAAATTTCAATGTTCTTATAATTTGTCATCCTGTAATGTGGATTTACAGTTCAGTACCAGATAATCATTCATTAATGGCTTTCCTGTATTTTCACTTCAGAATACTGTTCTACTGTTAAGTAATTCCCTCAGAATTATAGGATAATCCTTTATTAATTACTAACCTACATAACCAACCTACCTGAGGTATATTGGCTATGGCAAGGCACTTAGATTGGGGATGGAGTTCCACACCAAAGTTTATTTCTTCTTACAGACCACGCTCACAAAGCAATTGAACATACAGGAAAAATAAAATAAAACTAATATAAAATTTGCTGTAATGACTCTTTTTGGGAGTGAAGTAATTCCACTAAATGCATATTGCATTTCCATAGTAATAATAATAATCGCATTGGTGGTAGTAAAGAAATAAGGCCAAGCTGATTATTGTAATGGATAATTGTGTATGACTGTTCAGTAGTAGTTACTTCTCCTGAAGCTGAATTAGTAGATAGTTAACAGTAGCTCTTCAGGAGGCATGACTGAATTCAGTAGGTATTGATTAGCTAATTCTTATTTAACACAATTAAAAAATGCTATTACATACCAATTAGTTAACACATCTTTAGTAGTTAATAGTAGAGACTGAAGTGTTAATAAAGAATTACCTTTTAGTTCTGCAGTAATTCCTTATTAGTTATGCATTAAGTAAGAGACAGTATTCTAAAGTGTTACCAATATTTCTTTATATGTTTCTCATGCTTAGCCTGGATGCCAGCCGAACTTAGCCCCTCCCACAACATTTGAGGTCGGGAAGTTCGGTCTGGACTTGATCCGTTGTGGAGTAACTATGCCCGAACAGGAGCTGAAGTTGAAGTTGAAGTTGAAGTTTATTCGTCATTACACATGTACAAGTACAGTATAACGAAATGAAGTTTGGAGCAAGCCTCCGGGCCGCAGCCGATTATTCAGGCGCCGCCCTACGCTCTCCAGAAATACAAGAATGCAATTTAGCAAGCATTACATAGCAAACACAACAAAACATAAACATAAACATAAACATGACACAGTACACGTGGTCACGTGATGGGATTTTTTGTATGGAGTGGGAGAGGAGATAGATAAACAGGCAGACGGTTGGAGGGGGTGGATCGGGTAGGTTGTGTATGGTGCGAGTGAGTCTGAGATTGTGTTGTGTGAGAATGTTAGCCATAACTTCAGATGTTTTCGAGTTCAGTTCTATGGTTTGTCCTTGAAGGGAGATAAGGCAGTGCACAGGGAAGATAGCAGACAGCTGCCCGGCTGACCTCCCAACCGAGAGATAGGGACCAAGTGAGGTTCGTTGGGCTAGTTGATTAGGTCAGGCAAATACAATTTATTATTTTTAATCCATTTGATGATCTTCGGTAATTTGTCCGGATCATAATCAATCAATCAGATCTGGTCCTCAGCATTCGCGTCCGGTCTGTGCAGTTTCCCTAGACATTACGTCCAGCCTCATGGCCAGACCGGTTACAGTCCGTAAAGTTCACCGATCTGACCCCCGATAGAGCCCACTCTTCCCTGCGTATCCGCAGTCCGGACTGCGTTATTACGGTTCAGTTCCTCAATTCCTATCACTTTCTGATCTAATTCCTTCAAACGGTCACACAGAACCCCGAAGCATACTTTAATTTCCACAGACAGCGGCTGGGTGAATTTGCTTGCAGCTGTCTTACCAATCTTCCGATAGGTCAGGGCAATCCCAAAGCCAAAGAATAGGAACCCCGCCATCAATAATCCAATCATGTATAAATCTTCCGCATCCTCCACGGACAGAGCCTCCAGGCACAGGCAAAGGTCCCGTCCGGGCAGGTGGGTTCTCCCGGGGCACCCTTCCTTAGTGAGAAAATCTTGTCGATTGCGCTGATTGACCAGTTAATCAATTCCATTTCAGTATTTTCAAGAGTCCAGCAGAGCAGCAGTCAGAGAAGAGAAGAGACGAAACACTAGACAAAACAAAACAGCGCGAGAGCCAGCAGGGAACAGAGAGAAAAAAAACACGTCTGCACGGATAGAAGGACAGAAAGGAATTCATACCTCATACATACCTGTTCGGACCAATCAAATTGTCAGGGCGGGCTTTATACGATGATGGACAGATAACGCGATGTAATCATCCACGTCATCAAAGAGTGCTTGGGTTGAATTCGTTCTAATCCTAAACAAGATTCAAGATTCAAGATTCAAGAGTTTTATTTGTCACATACACAGTTATATACAGAATATACAACCGGCAGTGAAATGTAAACAGGTCCGCTCCATGGACAGTGCAAATTCACAGTTAAAAACACAAGGAAGAAATTATAATAGAAATAGGATATAAAAAAAGTACTATATATATATATATATATATATATATATATATATGTCTATATCTGTAGAATTATAAATAATCAAGTCAAGAGAAAAAAAAGTAACAAATAAGGATAAAGTGGAATAAAATAATTGAAGTAGACTTTGCAGTGAGTAAACTGTAGACTTATAAATATGTGGTTAACAAATGTATAAGAGTATAATGTGCAAACAGGTTTATGACAGGTTGTTACACAGTAACAACGAGAACAGAAAGTGCAGTGCAATGTCAGTGTATCGATGTTTATCCTGACGTGAAGTCACGTGATGTTAAGTTCAGGAGTCTGATGGCCTGGGGAAGAAGCTCCTCCTGAGTCTCTCAGTTTTGGCCATCAGGCTTGGAAGCGATTACCAGATGGCAGCAGCGTGAAATGAGGGTTTGCAGGGTGATTAGAGTCCTTGATGATCTTGGTAGCTCTACCTTTGCAGCGTTTGGTGTAGGCGTCCTGCAGAGACGGGAGAGCTGACCCTGAGATACGCTCGGATAAGCGCACTACTCTTTGCAGGGCTTTGCGGTCATGACTGGTGCTGTTCCCATACCACGCTGTGATGCACTGAGTTAAAACACTTTCTATCGCCCCTAAATAGAAAGTTTTCAGGATAGCTGGTGAAACCCTGAATTTCCTCAGCTGGCGCAGGTGGTACAGTCTTTGCCTGGCTTTTTCACCTGTGTCTGAATGTGAGCAGTCCAGGTCAGGTCCTCGGAGATGTTTACACCCAGGTACTTGAAGCTGCTCACTCTCTCTACTGGTGACCCGCTGATCATGAGGGGGAGTATGTCCGTTGCTGTCTCTTCCTGAAGTCCACAATCATTTCTTTGGTCTTGCCAACATTCAGAGAGAGACAGTTGTCCTGGCACCATGATGTTAGATGCTCCACCTTGTCCAAGTATGCCGTCTCATTGTTGTTGGAAATGAGGCCCAGGACAACAGTATCATCAGCAAATTTGATGATAGAGGTGGAGCTGTGTGTGGACAAACAGTCATGCGTGTAGAGAGAGTAGAGCAGGGGCTCAGGACACAGCCCTGTGGAGCTCCCACACTCAGGGTGATGGAGGTGGAGGTGGACTGGCCTATTCTCACCACCTGAGGCCTGCCAGTGAGGAAGTCCTCAATCCAGTGGCAGAGAGAAGGATTCAGGCCGAGATCCAGGAGTTTGGAGGTTAGCTTGGTGGGAACTATGGTGTTAAAGGCTGAGCTATAGTCAATAAATAGCAGTCTTACGTAGTTCCCACTTTTGCTGTCGATGTGAGTGAGGGAGGAGTGGAGGACATGAGAGATGGCATCTTCAGTCGATCTATTGGGACGATAGGCAAACTGAAGAGGGTCCAAAGTGTCAGGAATGAAGGCGCAAATGGTGTTTTTAATGAGTCTCTCAAAGACCTTCATGACTATAGACGTGAGAGCCACTGGACGATAGTCATTTAGGCAAGAGGGTTTACTGTTCTTAGGGACAGGGATGATGGTGGATTTTTGAAGGAGGTGGGGACCACAGATGTAGCGAGGACTCATTAAAGATAGATGTAAACAACCCGGCGAGCTGATCAGCACAGGACCGTAGAACACGACCTGAAATACCATCCGGCCCGGCAGCTTTCCTAACGTCCACACGCTTGAGTGCTCTCCGAACTTCATCCTCCGAGACAGAGATCACGTGATTGTTGCTGCTCTGAGTAATTTCCTCTAACGCGCCACTTGGCGGAGTCGCGTTACGCGCGTTACAGTCAAAGCGAGCATAGAAAGAGTTTAACTTCGTTCACGAGCAACGGATCAACGCTTGCCTCTGCAGAGGATTTAGATCCAAAGGAGCAGATGGACCTCAGACCTTGCCACATGCGCGCGCGAGTCGTTGAGTTGGAAATGAGACTCCACTCGGTCTTTATAACGGAATTTTGCGGCTTTAACTGCTCGTCTGAGAGCATAGCAGGACGATCTGTATTCATTCATATTCCCTGAATGGAGACCGGCGTTGTAAGCAGCAGTGCGTCGTTCACTGCCGCGCGGATTGAATTGTCCACCCACGGTTTCTGATTTGAGAAGGACGTTATTGTTATTGTTTGCGTGGCTTGCTCTGTAAGCGTGTTGATGAAGCAAAGCGCCACGTCTGTGAACTCGCTTACGTCAGCTGAACTCGCTCGGAACATGTCCCAATCCACATCGCCCAGAGCTGCCTGTAGCGCGGTCTCTGAGTGGGGTGACCAACGCTTAACTTCCCGCCTCACCGGGGGTTCCTGGAGGAGCTTTTGTTTGTATTCGGGAGTGAGGAAAATGGCGGCATGATCCGATTTGCCAAACGCTGGAAGTGACCGCGCTTTATAGGCGTTCTTAAACGGAGAGTAGCAGTGATCCAGTGTGTTTGCTCCTCGTGTGGGGCAGGAGACATGCTGATGAAAGTTTGGCAGGACTTTCTTTAGGTTTGCTTTGTTAAAATCGCCCGCGACAATGAATGCCGCGTCGGGATGTTGGTTTATGGAGCCGCTGGCAACATCATGAAGGCCAGATAAAGCCAGCGCTGTGTCTGCCTGCGGTGTAATGTAAACGGCGGTCGCGACAACCGCAGAAAACTCCCTCGGCAGATAGAATGGGCGGCAAATGATTGTTAAATGTTCCAGATGAGGCGAGCAGGACCGCGAGAGAATGGTGATGTTCCTGGGATCGCACCATTTCTTGTTGATCATGAAACACACTCCACCGCCTTTGGATTTACCGGCCTCGGCTGTTCTGTCCATCCGAAAAACAGAGAAGTTCTCCGACGGCGTCACAGCTGTGTCCGGGACCGCGGGCGTGAGCCATGTTTCGGACAAACAGTAGATATTACAGTCTCTCATGTCCCGTTGAAAACTTATCCTGGCTCTAAGATCGTCCATCTTATTATCCAAGGATTGAACATTTACTAGAAGAATGCTCGGGAGAGGAGGTCTGAATGCCCTTTTCCTCAGTCTGTTACGGATACCAGCACGTTTCCCACGGTGTTTCTCTAGTGCTGCGCGATAAAGATTACCGCATTTGTAGCGAACACTTTGACAAGGATGACTACACAGACACAACACAGCGGGGCCGGTTGAAGAAAAATGCCATTCCGTGGACGAAGACGGGTGCAACCACTGTGGAGGTAATGTAAACTTTATTTATCCTTCCATTTGGGCACACGCAGCTTGAGGAAAGATGTGCAGTAATACATGTTTTTCACATGATCTTCACTCTTCACACACACGACGCTCCTCCCACTATTTACCTTTTTCCCTCTACAACTGAGTTCCCACGGGACTTCAGCGTGAGACTACAGCTAGCCGTCTAAAACACTATTTAGGTGAATTTAAACAATGGCTAAGTGGCTAAACGCATCTTGTTGTCATGTAAGGGCCCAGTTCATGTCGGACAGACATTTTAATTGCATTTTGTGTCTGTTAAGAGGCACAAAGACACTCTTTATGTATAATCTTTATGAGTGGGAGCTCAGTGTTGCAAGCACCAATCCGGTTGGTTTTTTTTTCTATAGACAGTACTCACAAAGGTATAACGTTCAAGATTAACTTAAAAGTTAAAAGTTCTCCTTTAAAGTTACTTTCATCATATAAACAGCATGTTATATTCATATGTGTTTGGCAAAGAGGGGAACACGGTCGCATTCTCAGCAGATATATGCTGCCCATCATAAAAATTGACAGTTCTTATATTTTTTATTGTAGTGTTTATGATAAATTATTTATCTGTGCACAGATCTGTGCATATGTTCACATTCATGTGTCTTCATAATCCTTAATCAAAATGTTAACCTTCCCTCCCCTCTCAAAAAGACTTCTCTTCCTGTCATGTGCTATGGTTATCTGGGTCTGTCTTGTTTCTGCCCCTCCTCTCCAGAAACCTGTCACTGAAAAGATTGCAGCAATATGACGGTTAGGTGCATTTTTAGCACTCCTCCTCAAAGCCTCTTCCCTACTCCCAAACAACCCAGTCTGCATGCCCGCTGGCTCAAATTCCTCCTAGAACAGCAAATTATCGTCTGCGACTGAGGCATTTTACCGAAGAATGTTTGTAGAATTTGAGAAGATATGAAATGGGTTTAGTCCAAGACCAACATTTGACAGATGCACCTGTCCCATCTGTGTACACAGTTGGAACATCATGAATATGAAAGTTAGTCAAATTAATTAACTTGCTAACTAGAAAGAATCGTGCAACATTTTTAGATGAATATTCTGAAATGCCGCTTTGTGTGTTTTCATGACATACTTTTCATTACTGTAAAGTCGATGAATTATTGTTATGACAGTTAAAGTCAAGAACTAGAGAAAGAAGTGTTACCATTCAGACACGTCAAGATGCTCTCGAGGGTGAACTTCACCATTAGTTTCACCTCATTTCGGTCCTTATCATTATATCATAACATTAAAATGAATGAGTTATATTATTAAATATGGAAAGGAGTGCCTCTTTCTGGGGCCAGCAAGCAAAAAAAAACCTTGGATCCTCCAAATGGAGGAGGCTGTAAACAAGGTCTTCAATCCTCCTTCTTTAGAGATGACAGGCACTGAAGAGGACCTCTTTTAGGAGAAAATTTCCCTGCTCTCTGTATCCCGGCATGGAGTACCCCTGGTCGGAATCAGACAGTCTGAGGTTGGGATGTGTGCACAGTTTAACCGTGTCCTTAAAGCATCTGCTACTGCTGTCTGCGCCTCTCTTAGCTGTGTCCGCTTCACATCGGGGTCCTGATCACTCTGTCAGGGTTTGTTCTGCGACAGCAACCGGCTGGATGTATATTATCCCACTTATTACACAGGTACTTGTCTAAATTAGACAATATATATTGAGTTTAAATATTTTATTAGCTCTTATGCAAAGCTTCAGCGAAGAAAAACAGTTCCAAACAGCTTTAAGCCTTTATCTATTGCTGAAAAGATTTGTTTTTACCATACATGTTGAAATTAATGCTGAAAGGGATAGTTCACTCAAAAATAAAAATTATCCCATGATCCCCTCAAGTCATCCTAGGTGTATATGACATTCATCTTATGAATAAAATCGGAGTTATATTAAAAAAAGTCCTGGCTAATCCAAGCTTTATAATGGCAGTGATTGTGATGTTCTGTTTTTGAAGTCCATAAAAATGCATCTGTCCGTGATATAACATGCTCCACACGGCTCTGGGGGGTTAATAAAGGCCTTCTGAAGTGAATCGATGAGTTTGTGTAAGAAAAATATCCATATTTAAAACCTTATAAAGTACATTTCCGGCCGGTCCGATCCGATTCTGGCAGATTTTCATTTTTGGGTGAACTCTTTGAAGTCTTCCATTCTAACCCATGGTGGTTAAGTGTTTTTCAGTCACAAGATGGCGCCAGAGAGTCAACGACAGCAGAGTGACACACATACAAGTAGTACCGGTCAAGATAACTCGTGGTACCCAGATGAGCAGTGTGTTATTCAGTTTGGCGGTTGTTATCTGGGATACCGCTGGAATGTGCGATTGACCAATCAGAATCAAGTATTCCACAGAGCCGTGTAATAAAATAGAAGAGTGGACGTCGATGAGCCCTTTCGTGGGTAGCTTGCAGATCAGCAAGGACTGCCTTTGTGTCTGAATGTGCCTCTTTGCAGACACACAGGGCCTCCATCTCCTCAACATGCGCCAACTTGCAGACACGCATCAGCTGTTTCAGTTCCTCAATCTCTGTGTCGCGCCTCACCAGCTCAGGTCTTATGTCCTCCTACACAGTTTGTCTTTGGTGTCCAATCACTGCTGTAAACAGGGCATTTGCCTACATCAGCAGAAAGCACGTGTTAATACAAATCTGTGGTCATCCGTTACAAAGCTAGCCGTTTTATGTAAAATGTGTATTAAAAAAACTTACAATTACAAATTTACAAAATGACAAAAAAAAAGCGAATTGCCGCTTTTTTTGGGACCATGCACTTATTTATAGTGGCATTTGCCCACCTCGCTGCTAATGGTTTAATGACCAAAGATTTCTGTCAAAAATAGTGGAATGATTAAAACATCGTAGGTAATATGATAAATAACAATTAACAACAGAAGATTGATTAATTAGTATTGAACAACAATAAAAATGTTTTATTACACTCCTGGTACTGTAAAACAAAGAGGTGTTCATTTTATAATTAAAATAAAAAATAAAAATGTAGCTAAATAAACCAGCTTACAATGCATTAACTGTGAACAAGTTAACCACTTTAATTGGTTTTGGTTAAAAAAAAAAAAAAAAAAAAGAAATGTGCGAAAGTGCAGACCAATAAACTACAAATAAAATAACTTAAGATAAACAGTATTTTATATTAAAAATAAATGTAAATGTACAAAACAGACAATATTAAATGAAATAAATAATTAACCAATATGGTCCAAGAATAAAATATAAAGCTCAACAATGAACAACAAATTAAATAAAAATAAACAGTGTCGTCTTATATGAAAAAACACATGCAAAATGTAAAACAACAGACAATATTAAATAAATTAAACAGATACTTAATGACATGAAATGAAAATAGGAACCTGTGACAGGATAACAATAATGGTTCAAGAATAAAACTATGTACAGATGTGCAAAGGTTAGGAAAAAATTATAACAATTTCAAAATAAACAAACACTTTAATTTAGACAAACTGCCTCAACTTTACAAACTACCTCAATCTGTGTTTCCTGGCTTTCCTGGAGGCAAAGCCGTTTGATATCACTATAAGAGATCTGACGGGCAATTTTGTTATTAATACTAATTAAGTCCAGCAAAAGCTCCGCTCTGCAGACGCAACAGCCAAATAAATCATGTACACAAATTGTCAATATTTGTGTGTTTGAAATATTAAAGGAACACTTTCCATCTCCCCTAGACTTAAACAGTTGAATTTTACGGTTTTCGAATCCATTCAGCCGATCTCCGGATCTCGCGGTAGCACTTTTAGCATAGATCATTGATTCTGATTAGACCGTTAGCATTTCGCTCAAAAATGACCAAAGACTTTCGGTATTTTTGCTATTTAAAACTTGACTCTTCTGTAGTTACATTGTGTACTAAGACCGACGGAAAATGAAAAGTTGTGATTTTCTAGGCCGATATTGCTAGGAACTATTCTCTCATTCCTGCGTAATAATTAAGGAACGTTGTTGCTGTACCATGGGCGCAGCGGTGCAATGATATTACGCAGCACATGAAAATTTCCATCAAAATTCAACATGACAACCTGCTTGCACAGAGAGCGTGCTGGGGACTATTTTCAGGTGCTGTGCGTAATTTTATTGCACCTGCTGCACCCATGGCTTAGTACACAATGTAACTACAGAAGAGTCAAGTTTTAAAAGGAAAAATATCGAAACTCTTTGGTCATTTTTGAGCGACATGCTAACAGTTACAGATCAGTGTTGAGAAGCTGTACAATGGGCATCCTAAGATGGGGTGGATAAGCTGGCGCCTGCTCCAGATCTAGAAGGTCACTACATGCCTAATTCCGGGGTGTAAGCGTCAACATGTGCTCTATGGACACGTGAACCTGATTAACTGACCATGTGTGGAAATTTACCATGACTGTTCATTTTCTCTGAGCCAATCAGAATCATCCACCTCGCAGTAATGACATGGATAGACCTTGAAAACAGTAGAACCGTTGGGACGATTGTACAGGACGACGGGACTGGTAGAGAGGGAGCGCGGCCTACAAACTCCTCGTGAGACTTGAAGCTGGCTTCTGCTGATGAAACTGCAAACTATTCTTCAGTAAATTTTTCTTTAAGCAATTGTACTCCTGACTCATAAACTGTCAGCACCTAACAACACCACATGAGAATTGAACTGAGCTGGACGATGACATCACTGTTTTCTCTAGGGCGTCTGTCCAGCCGAATCAAATTCTCTTGCATTATTTTCCTGTTACCACTGTAAAGCTCCTTTGAAATGACCTGTATTGTGAAAAGCGCTATATAAATACAGGTGACTTGACAATTACAGGTGAAGTTCCAAAATAGGCAACTGATTTCGAGAAGTATATAAAGACATTTACAGCCATTAATAGTGATGAAAAAAAAAAAAAGACAAAGGATGCATTATCCCCTCTTCTGGATAACATTAGTATTGCAGCCTTATCTGTTATTCACTTTACATAGAATTTTCTGTTAACCCCAAGCATCAGAAATTCATGAAAATTTTGCATATTGAAATTGTTTTTATGGGACACGTCTACAAATAGGCCTCTATGTCAGCGTCAGACTCTACAATGATTAAATTAATAGAAATGTTAAAAGTTTTTGTCATGAGGATCTGAGAATGATGATCTTTAGTTAGGCTCTGCTGCACGGGAATTATAATAATAATAATAATATAAAAAATAATAACCATATGAAGATGAAAATGCAGTATGGTTCACTTAGACCTCTAAATATAGCTCAATTTTGTGTGTCGATGAGTATGTGCATGTATTTGTTGAGATTTAACATTAAGATTTATCGACTAAAAACAATAGTATTCTTATGTTTAAGCTGCCACAAACATAATAGCCTAAAGTTCTTTTGCATTACAGAATGTACAGTTTGTAGCACATGTATAACCGTATACATGGTTTCAAGCCTTCAACTTCTATACGCATTCATTTTTTACTGTTTTATAATTGTTATCATGCTTTTCATTACAATTTAATTTATATTTTAACACTGTCTATTTAATAACTTTGTAGAACATGACTTGTGGTAGGCAACAAAGGACCTGTGGGCTTCAGCAGGTGACTGCAGTGGTGTTGTCAAAAGTGAATGTAAGACATACTATTCCATATAATTCATGACAACAAACAAAACAAACATTGGTTGTGGGTTATTTGGCATGACAACCGCAAGGGAATTAAAGACCAAGTGCTGCTATCAAGGAAGCTGAAAAAGAGCCATCCTCCAGATCCTGGGTTTGATACTCAAGGGAAGCTCCATGGTGACACCTTCATGACAAAAGAAAGGCCTAAAGAGAGTGGGACACTTTGTAAATTACAATACTCAACACACAGCAACAGTCAACATGTCAGTGATGATGCTTCGATCATGGAAGAGTGCTCATATATAAAAAAATGACACTGACAGAACAAACATCAATAAGACTGCTCAATCTTGTGCTGCTGTTCAGGAAACTGCTGGGACTACAGATAATGTAAGTGAAGAGAGTGACATGCATATTACTTTGATATAACTGAGTGAAATGATGACAGATTTTGCCAAGGAAAGAACGGATAGTGAACAGGAGTCGCTAACAGTTAAAGATGATTTTGACTCGCTTATGGCAACAGAAAATTGTTAAGGACAATCAATCACAGAGAAAGTCAAAAAAGCTTTGAAAGGTTTGTTCTGTTCCAAAAACCTTTAAGATTTCACTCGACAAAAAGAATGGAGAGCAATAAAATCAACACTGCAAACCCTAACGCTCAAAATAATGAATTGGTTTGAGTAGAGCAAACTCAAATTAAGCAAATTAGTTTGAACAAATTCACTTTGAGTGTTTAGAACTTTCTTTGGTAACACTTTATATGAAGCCTGTATGTATAATGCATTATAAGGGTATTCTTAATGCATTATAATGAATTCATAATGCCTTATAGGCAACATTATATGTTGTATCATCTTATAAATAATTAAAACAATAATTACAATATATTTGTGGCGAGGGGGGCGTGGTTTAGCGAAGTCTGTGACAGGAGAGAGAGTCAGGGGACGTGAAGTGAATCAAGACCAAATGAGAAACACCTGTCTCTTGTTTCAGTGACTGTCGTGGAGAGACAGGATTTAAGCCATCCAGGAAATGAGGACTGGAGAGAGAGGAGCTGGACACACACACACACACACACACACACACACACACACACACACACACACACACACACACACACACACACACACACACACACACACAGGGACTCGAACAGGAAAGGACGTGCAGAGAGTGAAACCGTTGATATATGAAACTGAGTTTATTTAAGTGGTGCGATGTGCACCTTGTGTTGTAACCTGAGTTAATCCAATAAATACCTGTTCCGAGTGCCCAGCCAGCCGACCCCCTTGTCTTCTTCCTTCTTATCCTATGAACTTTGTTACAATATTATAATACTTTTCTATACGTGGTTATAACTTTCGAGTGCAGTGCATAATGACATCAGATGAAGCCTGTATTTATTATGCATTATAAGGGTATCCTTAATGCATTATAATAGGGTGAATTAAGGGTCTTTGGGACAGTTTTTGAATCTCTGCCTTTTGTAAGATTTCTTGCCATAAATAAAAAAACATCAGCCCAACACATATCTGTAATACTTAAGATGTTACCTATCCATTTGAGGAGGAAACAAAGTTATATCATAATGAAAGGAGGTATGACATAACCTTTTATGTAAACTGAGCCAAAACATTGTTTTTTTTTGTTTTTTTTTTGGAAATATTTGGGTGATTGGAAACTTGGTCTATGTGGGTGGAATCTAGTTGGTAGATCCCACTGCCCCTAAAGTCTGCTTTGTCATTCTGTGGAGTAGCTGCATTTTTCCAGGCCTTTGATAGCAGGAGCACGAACAAGGGTTTCTGCAGCTTCCTTCCACCATTCTCTCGTGTAGAGAATGGCCCTCCAGATTCCAGTGATGCTTCAAGCTTTTGAAGAATGCCCTGTCAGCTGGTTGGAAAATGTGTATGTTGTATGAGGAGGGAAGCACACAACATGTGCATTGTTGTCTCTCATAAGTGTAAGAAACTCAATGTTAAACACATGGCTCCTGTGTCCATCAAGAAGAAGCACATGTGGACGCCGATCTTCTTTGGGCAGGTGAGCTATGAAGTTCTTTCCCCAATCCAAAAACACCTCAAGAGTTGATCCATCCATTGTCTGATATAATGACAAGGGTATTGATTGGTGCCCCAAAACACCATTCAGCCCTACGCCTTTTGGCTTTGAATATCACAAGTAGTGGCCCGTACTCTCCTGCTGCATTGAGACGAGTAACGAGTTAAAGTGAATTATAGAAGTATGTAATACCTTTCCTTTTCACTAAAATCCTTTTTTTTTTGGTTTTATCCTGTTTTTCTTTGAGCGTTATTTTCTATTTTGCTGTAAACTTTATAGGGACTCTTATTTTGACACTATTTTCTGGTGATCTTTTGACGCCATTTTCAAGTGATTGCGCGCCTCTCGCCAGTTTGCATTGCATATGCTGGGGAGAGGTGAGCGGTTTTCTGAGCTCTTCGAATTCTGAACTAATTGAGTTTGTAAAGTGTATAAATTGAGTAAATATCTAATTGTAAACTATACTGAGACTGTTAGCAGTGTTCTGATGTACGTTTTATATGTGGATTGAAAATTGTTATATCGAGTGGATCGCATGATATGTCGTTGGCATGGTTTTGAGTTTTCTATTAATGGCTATTATGTCATATAGGAATATCGTGTGGGACGTCTACAAGAGAGATATGACTTGTGTATATTAATCCACAGGTATTTTACTTTTATTGTTTTTATGTTCTTGTGATTATTCAATGTCTCAATGTTAGTTAATTATTTCAATTGTTAAACTGAGTTTGCATTGCATATGCTGGGGAGAGGAATATCGTGTGGGACGTCTACGAGAGAGATATGACTTGTGTATATTAATCCACAGAGACGAGATCCGATCCTGAGTGGTGTGGGTATCAATAAACTCCCCTTTGATAAACAGCAGTGAGAGTGTCCTGGTCTTCTATAATACACAACGCAGAGAGATAGAAAACGTATCGGCGGTCAGCAGAGGACCGGTTACACTAGCAGGGTTGTTGTTTCTCCCCTTTCATTTGCAGTGATTTCAAAGCATGGCGATCCTACTTCAGCCACAACTCTGGCAGGCACAAAGTGGTCCTGTAGGCCTGTTTCATCACAGTTCCAGATGTGTCCTGGGAGGTCCTCGATCCCAAGCTCAGTAATTATTTCACTGTGAGAAGCAAACCATTTTTGCATGGAAACAGGGTTGAAGCAGTCTGCTTTGTCTTCCTCATACTGAGTCCTGGGTTTCTCCGTAGAAAGCCTTGAAACTAACTTCTAGGGGCGAGGCCTTTTATTCCATTGGCTTCTGAAAATTGGGATGTAAGGACTCTGGTTTTCTCATGGGGAACCCTCTCTTTCTCAGATCTTTGATTAGCTCTGCTAGCTGGACCTCATCTTTTTTTGGAATGCAGGACTTAGTTTGACTTACTTACAATGTGCTTATAGCCTTTAACAACTCCCTTCACTCGCCTCTGTAGAGTTGATTTTGGCATGTTCCAGACCTGGGATCCAGACAACGTTCCATCCCTGCTTCCACTATCTTATTGTACTATTCAATGGCACCCTTCATTCTTTCTTCTATCCACTTGTTGTATTTTTTCATTGCTGTTAGTTTGTTCTTTCCCTGTGCTCTCCCTTTTGCTGTATTCCTACATCTCTCTTCCTGTCTCACAGGTGCCATTCTGCTCTGCAGTTACTTAAATTAAATAGGATTAGTTAAGAATGTATTAAAAGGTAAACTTAGTGTTAGGTTTAGCTTAGGCTATGTCAGTCCAAATCCAATTATTTGTGTATCCGATTGGAATCTGATCTAAAATGATTGACTTCCACACTTTGTATCGCAACTGTTCAGATCCAATTTGTCTGTCCATGCAGCTCTTTCATTTTCATCTTATTTACAAAATGACAGAGTGCAACCACGCGTGCTGGAGATACAGCATCTTCCGAGGCAGCGGCAGAAACGTAGGAGGCTGATATGAGGTTTTCAAAGAGGTCTTAGTTATATTGTCATTTTATGCTTGACCGGCACTTTGCAACAACACACAACCTTGTTTCTGCAGCATCTTTCAGCACTTTAAGTGCATTGAGCAAGTCACATAAACCATGTGAAATCAGACTGGTCAGACAGAAACAGATTTTCTCGGATTTCAATTGGATGTGCACAAAAATCGGATTTGGATTGACAGTTTGAACGTAGCCTAAGTTAGTGCATTAGGGTAAATTGTCATAGTTAATATATTGCACATAACTTTGATGGAAACATGAATATGAAGTACTACTGCAAAAAATAAATCTGTAAAAACTGTCATGGGTGAGTGGTTACGAAAACACCAGTTTAGAGCATACATAGCATTCACAATGGTTGTCTGTTGCAAAGTTACAAACCCGATTCCAAAAAAGTTGGGACACTGTACAGATTGTGAATAAAAACAGAATGCAATGATGTGGAAGTTTCAAATTTCAATGTTTTATTCAGAATACAACATAGATGACATATCAAATGTTTAAACTGAGAAAATGTATCATTTTAAGGGAAATATAAGTTGATTTTAAATTTCATGGCATCAACACATCTCAAAAAAGTTGGGACAAGGCCATGTTTCCCACTGTGTGACATCCCCTCTTGTTTTTCTAACAGTCTGCAAACGTCTGTGGACTGAGGAGACAAGTTGCTCAAGTTTAGCAATAGGAATGTTGTCCCATTCTTGTCTAATACAGGCTTCTAGTTGCTCAACTGTCTTAGGTCTTCTTTGTCGCATCTTCCTCTTTATGATGCGCCAAATGTTTTCTATGGGTGAAAGATCTGGACTGCAGGCTGGCCATTTCAGTACCCGGATCCTTCTTCTACGCAGCCATGATGTTGTAATTGATGCAGTGTGTGGTCTGGCATTGTCATGTTGGAAAATGCAAGGTCTTCCCTGAAAGAGACGACGTCTGGATGGGAGCATATGTTGTTCTAGAACTTGGATATACCTTTCAGCATTGATGGTGCCTTTCCAGATGTGTAAGCTGCCCATGCCACACGCACTCATGCAACCCCATCCCATCAGAGATGCAGGCTTCTGAACTGAGCGCTGATAACAACTTGGGTTGTCCTTGTCCTCTTCAGTCTGGATGACATGGCGTCCCAGTTTTCCAAAAAGAACTTAAAATTTTGATTCGTCTGACCACAGAACAGTTTTCCACTTTGCCACAGTCCATTTTAAATGAGCCTTGGCGCTTCTGGATCATGTTTAGATATGGCTTCTTTTTTGACCTATAGAGTTTTAGCCGGCAACGGTGAATGGCACGGTGGATTGTGTTCACCGACAATGTTTTCTGGAAGTATTCCTGAGCCCATGTTGTGATTTCCATTACAGTAGCATTCCTGTATGTGACGCAGTGCCGTCTAAGGGCCCGAAGATCACGGGCATCCAGTATGGTTTTCTGGCCTTGACCCTTACGCACAGAGATTGTTCCAGATTCTCTGAATCTTTGGATGATATTATGCACTGTAGATGATGAGAACTTCAAACTCTTTGCAGTTTTTTTGATATTGCTCCAGTATTTTTGGCCGCAGCATTGGGGGAATTGGTGATCCTCTGCCCATCTTGACTTCTGAGAGACACTGCCACTCTGAGAGGCTCTTTTTATACCCAATCATGTTGCCAATTGACCTAATAAGTTCCAGATTGGTCCTCCAGCTGTTCCTTATATGTACATTTAACTTTTCCGGCCTCTTATTGCTACCTGTCCCAACTTTTTTGGAATGTGTAGCTCTCATGAAATCCAAAATGAGCCAATATTTGGCATGCCATTTCAGAATGTCTCACTTTCAGTATTTATGTTATCTATATTCTATTGTGAATAAAATATAAGTTTATGAGATTTGTAAATTATTGCATTTCCTTTTTATCCACAATTTGTATAGTGTCCCAACTTTTTTGGAATCGGGTTTGTAGTTATTTTCTTAATAAGCAAAGTGTGGCGAGGTTGGCAAGCGAGAGGCGTGGGAGAAGTGGGCGAGTCCTCTCATGAAGAATTCTGACCGGAAATAGTAGACTAGGTATCTTTGGAATACTCTTTTCAACATACTACGATTTGGGACATACTAATTCTGTTTTCGAATACTATTTAGGACGGATAGTATGCAAATTGCACTAATGTTATTTTCCTCACCTCATGCGTTGATGGGTCAACTTCCTGTTTGATGTTTGCTCCACCCACCCACCTGATGTCACACCAATGATGTATGCAATTTTGATTATGCGGTCTCACAACTAGGGCTGAGCAAAAAGGTTTTTTATTTTCACTCATCAGGAGAGACAATAAACTCTGTATAGTTATGCTATCCCATTCAACTGTATGTCCCAATCACCCTTAATTCACCCTACATGCATAATACCTTATAAACAACATTATAATGTGTTGTATCATCTGATAAATAAACATAAAAACAGTTTTAATGCATCATTATACTATCTGTGGTTATAACTATTGCGCGTTTGATGATATATAAAACACATATTTGCTACTTTGGAATGGGAGATGGTGGTCTGACAATAGACCGGCCACTTCCGACACACCAGCACAACCACGCATGAACTTGAAGTGAACAAAACTTTCTGTAGTGGTGGCATTCCCAGTTCCCTGCCCTGAGCAACCTGGCAAGATAATGTTTAATTTCTGGCAACATTTCGGGTCTTAATAGATATTCGTAAGATTATTCAAAAGATTGGAGTCGTCACGCTGGAGACGGGTTTAATGAGGATGTCGTGTCGATGCGGCATTTACGGGGGGAGTTTATTTGACACGCTCTCTGCAGACATTTCAGGGATGCGTTGGTCATGTCCAGGCGCAGGTCCACCATCTGATCTGGATACGGCCCGGATACGGCTGACTGCAGTAAACCTCGGGATAAACAGAGAGACTAACATTAGCGTAGATGCCATTCTTCTTATGATGTAACGAGTACATCAGGTGTTATGGGAAGTGTTCCCGGTTCCGGCTGACCTAGTTAATGCAGCCTAACAATCATTTACTGATTTAAATAATAGAAATTGATAATGTTTTATGTGTAAGCCATAGTAAAGAGATGCGTTTTTAGTCTAGATTTAAACTGACAGAGTGTGTCTGCTTCCCGAACAATGCTAGGAAGACTGTTCCAGAGTTTAGGCGCTAAACAGGAAAAGGATCGAATACCAAAAGTCTCCTCCAAAACTCGGCCACAAACGGTGAATGTTCCCTCTAAAGGTGCACTCGTGGCCGGGATGCACAGAACAATTTTTCTATGTATTGTTTTTTTTTTTTTTTTTTTTTTTTTTTTTTTAAAACGTAGGCCTACATTTATTTTTGTAATGCAAGTTATTTGTAAATGAAACAAAGTAATGCTATACATTGTTTATTTTCATTATGTAACTTGAAATGTGTAGGCTAGATAAAAGAGAAGTGATTGTTCTGTACATTATATCTGTTATGGAAATGTGTAGGCTAAATAAAAAAAGAAAGTGATTGTTCTGTACATTATATCTGTTATGGAAATGTGTAGGCTAAATAAAAAAGAGAAGTGATTGTTCTGTACATGCAAGTTATAATATGCACATAAAAGTATAGAAGAATTTCATGTAAATTAAACTGCGCAAATGAAAATGTTCAATACGTGCATCGGTTCTTTTTGAACACTTTTATCTCATTTCTCAAACCGTGATAATATTGATAATCGTGATCATTTTAGCCACTATAATCATGATTTGAAATTTTTCATACCGTCCCACCCCTACTCGACCACGGCTTATTGCCATGCGCATATTCGCTTCACTTTTGGTGTGCACACACCTTTAGAGAAGAAGGAAACTTGAACGCACATGTTAGTGGCATGCTAAGTTTTAACAGTGTTAAACGGTAAATCCTTTGTTTTGGAGCAGCGAGTTTATGTGTTTAAATGAGAATGTAGTTACAACACAACAATGTTGTTCTATTCAAACTCAAGAGGACAACGAATGCTACTAGCTTCAGACTTGTTTTAATCGGTTATCAACCAAAGAGTTTCCCTCCTTTCACTATGGTGTTTTAAATCACATTGGTTTCTAAACCAGCATGCAGATTACTTGTTATAAAGTACAACATAAACATATGTATGAATACTTCTGTTTTTGAATGTCTTTTGAATGCGTTTTTTTTTCCGCAATGAAAGGGCCAGCTCTTCAACCTTTCCTAACCACCGGAGCTCCACCTGCTTCCTCTTTTTTTCTTCTGGGAAACAGTATCAGCAATTACATGTATAACATCTCACATCTCGGCTTCTCTCAGAAGAGTGGACTGAACTACAGAGCAGAGTGCATCAAAAACAACTGAAGAGAAGACTTTTTTTTTTCTGGTAAATCTACACCACAGCTTATTTTGAACCAAAATGTTATTAATGAATGGATTTCTTTTATTTGGTAATAATCTATAATGGCTGGTAGGGCACTTTTGTAAGTGTCTTTGAAAAAGAGCGTCTGCTAAATGCCTAAATGATATATAAACGATTTAGATCAAATTAAGCATGAGCTGTATGTTTTGGTACCTACCATAACTACCATTGTCATAACTGCATTCAGCAATGTGAAGACATTGTTTATAATATTAAAAGTAATTATACTAATTTAATAAACTGGAAAGGTTTTTACATAGACTGTCTATTTTATAATCATATCTGTTACATGTTTTGATTAACTGTGATTTTGTACAGGTCAGTTTCAGATTCTGAATCAAGAATGTTTCCCACTGCCACACCCGTGAACTCTTCAACGGTTGTCATCCAAGTTCAACCAACAACACCAGGGACTGGGACAAATGCTCCTGTGCCCGTTTATGTACAACAGCCAGTGGGAGTTTACTCTCTTCATGAGATTCAGGCATTTCTGAAAGGCCAACCAAAAGCACTTGGGGTGAGAAATTGTTGAAGTTGAAGTTGAAGTTTATTCGTCATTACACATGTACAAGTACAGTATAACGAAATGAAGTTTGGAGCAAGCCTCCGGGCGCAGCCCGATTATTCAGGCGCCGCCCTACGCTCTCCAGAAATACAAGAATGCAATTTAGCAAGCATTACATAGCAAACACAACAAAACATAAACATAAACATGACACAGTACACGTGGTCACGTGATGGGATTTTTTGTATGGAGTGGGAGAGGAGATAGATAAACAGGCAGACGGTTGGAGGGGGTGGGATCGGGTAGGTTGTGTATGGTGCGAGTGAGTCTGAGATTGTGTTGTGTGAGAATGTTAGCCATAACTTCAGATGTTTTCGAGTTCAGTTCTATGGTTTGTCCTTGAAGGGAGATAAGGCAGTGCACAGGGAAGATAGCAGACAGCTGCCCGGCTGACCTCCCAACCGAGAGATAGGGACCAAGTGAGGTTCGTTGGGCTAGTTGATTAGGTCAGGCAAATACAATTTATTATTTTTTAATCCATTTGATGATCTTCGGTAATTTGTCCGGATCATAATCAATCAATCAGATCTGGTCCTCAGCATTCGCGTCCGGTCTGTGCAGTTTCCCTAGACATTACGTCCAGCCTCATGGCCAGACCGGTTACAGTCCGTAAAAGTTCACCGATCTGACCCCCGATAGAGCCTTTTCATAAACGAAAAGAATCTTTTTTTTTTTTTTTTGCGTGTATGTCAGTGTGAGGCAGGGATAGCCAATTGAACTACACACATGAACAAAGCATACACATTTTTATTGAAGAATGTGACACTGCTTTGGTGACAATGCAGAAAAGACAGCAATAAAAGACAAGGTTTATAATTTACAGACTAAGATAGTAGGGTACAACGGGGCTAAAGGCTCCACGGGGGTAAAAGGCTCCTTTGATTGTATTTTCCTCTAAAGCACTAGATGACACAAAAACTTGCCTCAGCACTTGCCTCAGCACTATACAAAATGGCGCCGCTGTGTTTGGTCGCCGTTCAGGTCGCTCCGCGAAGACTGTGCTTTTATTTACTATTTTACTTTCTTTTACTCTCAGTTTTTACAAACTTATCATCTGCATTGATCTACTACGACAGCAAAACTCTTTTGGACATTGGTTACCTCTACACTGGACTGTTTCAGGACACTTTCGCCGATCCTCTGTGGCCATCTGAGATTCTTCGGAACGCCGAGTTGAACAATGGACAGAGCCAGCGGCGTAGAACAAAGAAACACCGTGGGAAACGTGCTGGTATCCGTAACAGACTGAGGAAAAGGGCATTCAGACCTCCTCTCCCGAGCATTCTTCTAGCAAATGTTCAATCCTTGGATAATAAGATGGACGATCTTAGAGCCAGGATAAGTTTTCAACGGGACATGAGAGACTGTAATATCTATTGTTTGTCTGAAACATGGCTCACGCCAGCGGTCCCGGACACCGCTGTGGCGCCGTCGGAGAACTTCTCTGTTTTTCGGATGGACAGAACAGCGAGGCCGGTAAATCCAAAGGCGGTGGAGTGTGTTTCATGATCAACAAGAAATGGTGCGATCCCAGGAACATCACCATTCTCTCGCGGTCCTGCTCACCTCATCTGGAACATTTAACAATCATCTGCCGCCCATTCTATCTGCCTAGGGAGTTTTCTGCGGTTGTCGCGACCGCCGTTTACATCCCACCGCAGGCAGACACAGCGCTGGCTTTATCTGGCCTTCATGATGTTGCCAGCGGCGTCATAAACCAACATCCCGGCGCGGCATTCATTGTCGCGGGCGATTTTAACAAAGCAAACCTAAAGAAAGTCCTGCCAAACTTTCACCAGCACGTCTCCTGCCCCACACGAGGAGCAAACACACTGGATCACTGCTACTCTCCGTTTAAGAACGCCTATAAAGCGCGGTCACTTCCAGCGTTTGGCAAATCGGATCATGCCGCCATTTTCCTCACTCCCGAATACAAACAAAAGCTCCTCCAGGAACCCCCGGTGAGGCGGGAAGTTAAGCGTTGGTCACCCCACTCAGAGACCGCGCTACAGGCAGCTCTGGGCGATGTGGATTGGGACATGTTCCGGCGAGTTCAGCTGACGTAAGCGAGTTCACAGACGTGGCGCTTTGCTTCATCAACACGCTTACAGAGCAAGCCACGCAAACAATAACAATAACGTCCTTCTCAAATCAGAAACCGTGGGTGGACAATTCAATCCAGCGCGGCAGTGAACGCACGCACTGCTGCTTACAACGCCGGTCTCCATTCAGGGAATATGAATGAATACAGATCGTCCTGCTATGCTCTCAGACGAGCAGTTAAAGCCGCAAAACTCCGTTATAAAGACCGAGTGGAGTCTCATTTCCAACTCAACGACTCGCGGCGCGCATGTGGCAAGGTCTGAGGTCCATCTGCTCCTTTGGATCTAAATCCTCTGCAGAGGTGAACGCTGATCCGTTGCTCGTGAACGAGTTAAACTCTTTCTATGCTCGCTTTGACTGTAACGCGACAACGCGACTCCGCCAAGTGGCGCGTTAGAGGAAATTACTCAGAGCAGCAACAATCACGTGATCTCTGTCTCGGAGGATGAAGTTCGGAGAGCACTCAAGCGTGTGGACGTCAGGAAAGCTGCTGGGCCGGATGGTATTTCAGGTCGTGTTCTGCGGTCCTGTGCTGATCAGCTCACCGGGTTGTTTACATCTATCTTTAATGAGTCCCTCGCTACATCTGTGGTCCCCACCTCCTTCAAAAATCCACCATCATCCCTGTCCCTAAGAACAGTAAACCCTCTTGCCTAAATGACTATCGTCCAGTGGCTCTCACGTCTATAGTCATGAAGGTCTTTGAGAGACTCATTAAAAACACCATTTGCGCCTTCATTCCTGACACTTTGGACCCTCTTCAGTTTGCCTATCGTCCCAATAGATCGACTGAAGATGCCATCTCTCATGTCCTCCACTCCTCCCTCACTCACATCGACAGCAAAAGTGGGAACTACGTTAAGACTGCTATTTATTGACTATAGCTCAGCCTTTAACACCATAGTTCCCACCAAGCTAACCTCCAAACTCCTGGATCTCGGCCTGAATCCTTCTCTCTGCCACTGGATTGAGGACTTCCTCACTGGCAGGCCTCAGGTGGTGAGAATAGGCCAGTCCACCTCCACCTCCATCACCCTGAGTGTGGGAGCTCCACAGGGCTGTGTCCTGAGCCCCTGCTCTACTCTCTCTACACGCATGACTGTTTGTCCACACACAGCTCCACCTCTATCATCAAATTTGCTGATGATACTGTTGTCCTGGGCCTCATTTCCAACAACAATGAGACGGCATACTTGGACGAGGTGGAGCATCTAACATCATGGTGCCAGGACAACTGTCTCTCTCTGAATGTTGGCAAGACCAAAGAAATGATTGTGGACTTCAGGAAGAGACAGCAACGGACATACTCCCCCTCATGATCAGCGGGTCACCAGTAGAGAGAGTGAGCAGCTTCAAGTACCTGGGAGTAAACATCTCCGAGGACCTGACCTGGACTGCTCACATTCAGACACAGGTGAAAAAGCCAGGCAAAGACTGTACCACCTGCGCCAGCTGAGGAAATTCAGGGTTTCACCAGCTATCCTGAAAACTTTCTATTTAGGGCGATAGAAAGTGTTTTAACTCAGTGCATCACAGCGTGGTATGGGAACAGCACCAGTCATGACCGCAAAGCCCTGCAAAGAGTAGTGCGCTTATCCGGCGTATCTCAGGGTCAGCTCTCCGTCTCTGCAGGACGTCTACACCAAACGCTGCAAAGGTAGAGCTACCAAGATCATCAAGGACTCTAATCACCCTGCAAACCCTCATTTCACGCTGCTACCATCTGGTAGCGCTTCCCGAAAGCCTGATGGCCAAAACTGAGAGACTCAGGAGGAGCTTCTTCCCCAGGCCATCAGACTCTGAACTCAGTCACTTAACATCACGTGACTTCACTTCAGGATAAACATCGATACACTGACATTGCACTGCACTTTCTGTCCTCGTTGTTACTGTGTAACAACCTGTCATAAACCTGTTTGCACATTATACTCTTTATACATTTGTTAACCACATATTTATAAGTCTACAGTTTACTCACTGCAAAGTCTACTTCAATTATTTTATTCCACTTTATCCTTATTTGTTACCTTTTTTTCTCTTGACTTGATTATTTATAATTCTACAGATATAGACATATATATATATATATATATTTTTTATATCCTATTTCTATTATAATTTCTTCCTTGTGTTTTTAACTGTGAATTTGCACTGTCCATGGAGCGGACCTGTTTACATTTCACTGCCGGTTGTATATTCTGTATATAACTGTGTATGTGACAAATAAAACTCTTGAATCTTGAATCTTGAATCTTGAATCACTTTCCAAAACATCTGCTTTTCAAGATGCACGTGGAAATGTGTCTGATCTTTGAGGCGATCTCAGCCAGCAGCGCAAAGTTGATTCTGCGCTCATTTGATCTAATATTTAATGTTTTTAATAATGTTGTAATTTAAGCAGCAAATACAAATCGCTAAAATTATTGAATATAATTTGAAATAAAGGTCTTGTTAATGTTTGTCAGTTTTGTTCAAGGTCATTAAAGCAACAGTTTTGCAATAACGGAAGAATATGTAAAAGTATGGTATTTGGGGCAAAAGGCACAATATTTAACATGGTAATAAACAGCGGCTGACTTTAACATTTGTTGACATGACATGGTCAGATTCAGATTGTAAGTATCATATTAAGTTAAGTTAAAATCATATTTTAATGACAGCATATTTACTGATCAAAAATGAATTATTTTATTCAACAAAATAAACAGAAAATAGTTCGAGCTTGGCTAAAGTGATTGTTTTGAACAAGTATTAACTTAGACATTATTAAAAACATATTTTAGCTGAAGTATTTGTATTAATACTGTGTGCCTTTTGCCCCGTGCTGGTAAGCCTTTTGCCCTGTGTGTGGGGTAAAAGGCCCCCCTCGACACCCCATACATTTATACGATTTTTAAATAAAATAAACCACTTTTATGATTAATATTCACACAAAATCTTTTGCTCCATAAATGTTCAATACAAACATGTATTTTTCTGTATATCATACATTATAGAAGTAGTGAAAAGCACATTTTTCTTAAGGTGTGCCTTTAGCCCCCTTGTACCCTACAATTTATAGTGTATCAGTCACAGAGAAGAATGTTTTAGAAGTCGCAAACTATCAAAAAATGTGAAGTAATGGACAAATTAGTATGTGAATTCATTCAATGAGAGTGCCACACAGGTAGAAGTGTGGTAGAAGTCCAGCTTGTGTTAGACAGTACAGCTGCCATACATTTGTAATGTACACTCACCTAAAGGATTATTAGGAACACCTGTTCAATTTCTCATTAATGCAATTATCTAATCAACCAATCACATGGCAGTTGCTTCAATGCATTTAGGGGCGTGGTCCTGGTCAAGACAATCTCCTGAACTCCAAACTGAATGTCAGGAAAGAAAGGTGATTTAAGCAATTTTGAGCGTGGCATGGTTGTTGGTGCCAGACGGGCCGGTCTGAGTATTTCACAATCTTCTCAGTTACTGGGATTTTCACGCACAACCATTTCTAGGGTTTACAAAGAATGGTGTGAAAAGGGAAAAACATCCAGTATGCGGCAGTCCTGTGGGCGAAAATGCCTTGTTGGTGCTAGAGGTCAGAGGAGAATGGGCCGACTGATTCAAGCTGATAGAAGAGCAACTTTGACTGAAATAACCACTCGTTACAACCGAGGTATGCAGCAAAGCATTTGTGAAGCCACAACACGCACAACCTTGAGGCGGATGGGCTACAACAGCAGAAGACCCCACCGGGTACCACTCATCTCCACTACAAATAGGAAAAAGAGGCTACAATTTGCACAAGCTCACCAAAATTGGACAGTTGAAGACTGGAAAAATGTTGCCTGGTCTGATGAGTCTTGATTTCTGTTGAGACATTCAGATGGTAGAGTCAGAATTTGGTGTAAACAGAATGAGAACATGAATCCATCATGCCTTGTTACCACTGTGCAGGCTGGTGGTGGTGGTGTAATGGTGTGGGGGATGTTTTCTTGGCACACTTTAGGCCCCTTAGTGCCAATTGGGCATCTTTTAAATGCCACGGCCTACCTGAGCATTGTTTCTGACCATGTCCATCCCTTTATGACCACCATGTACCCATTCTCTGATGGCTACTTCCAGCAGGATTATGCACCATGTCACAAAGCTTGAATCATTTCAAACTGGTTTCTTGAACATGACAATGAGTTCACTGTACTAAAATGGCCCCCACAGTCACCAGATCTCAACCCAATAGAGCATCTTTGGGATGTGGTGGAACGGGAGCTTCGTGCCCTGGATGTGCATCCCACAAATCTCCATCAACTGCAAGATGCTATCCTATCAATATGGGCCAACATTTCTAAAGAATGCTTTCAGCACCTTGTTGAATCAATGCCAAGTAGAATTAAGGCAGTTCTGAAGGCGAAAGGGGTTGAAAGGGGTAGTATGGTGTTCCTAATAATCCTTTAGGTGAGTGTATATTTTATATTGTTCCCCAAAATGTAATGCTGTTTTGCTTTATAAAAGCCTCTCTTGTCCCTCACAGACTGTCCAGATAATGATCGGTCTGTTGATTCTCCTGTTGGGCGTCGTGTCTACAGTTCATGCAGAATCCATCTTTGTCTATAGTGGTATTCCTTACTGGGGATCTATCATCTTAAGAAACAATTATACAATTAAGTGTTGTGTCTTTTATAATACAAGTTACATATTCCAACAGAAGCCTCAATTTGTGTGTCTCTCTCTGCTCTCAGTACATCACCACAGGCTCACTCTCCATTGCTGCAGAAAACAAACCAAATTCACCCTCCAGTTTATGTTTGGTACGTACACAACACTTGTTATTTTTGGGGGTCCAAGAACTGGAGTTGCCTGAAGCCTACTGTGTTTATACTGTTTTTCTGTAGTGATTTATTCTTCCTTATTCTTCTGCTATAAAAATATATGGGTGTCATGGTGTCGTGGCTCAAAACCGCATGCGTCGAACACCTGTGTATATGCGTACGAGTCAAAAGAAGTATAGGGCTGTGCGTTCGGTGAACGTACGTGTTAAAATAACTGCTTTAAATACATGGGGAGTGATTGACCGAAACAGAACAGGTGTGATGGAGCTAATTAACATTAAGGGAAACTAATTAAAGAACTAAGGCAAACAAAACAGGAAACCAACACAAAACCAAACCTGAACATAATCGTTACAATGGGAGGTCCCAAATGTGCTCATGTACTCAGGCACATAGACCCACATCTATCCGACACTAGGTGACGCAGTAGTACATTTAAGGATTTTCCCTTGAATTTTCAAATTAATCTCTCAAATTTTATTTCTGGCAATAAAAATGTCAGCCATTTTGAACTCCTCCAATCCAATCTTCACAAAATTAAGCTGTGTATTTTTTTGTGTTCAAGATTTACAAAACCTATATAATGATAATGTACAACATGACTCAATTTTCCAAACCATGTTTTTGTCTTACCCTGAATCATTTTGGGACACTTATAATAAGTGTTTATATTGGGACTATTTCAGAGCGGTCTGGTAGGAACTGCTGCGGAGGAGCACAGTCCCTGCGTGAATCGCCATAGACAAAAACAGAGAGAAGTAGCTCCGGCTGCAATGTTCTTCTGTAAGACGCATGCCATCCATCCATCCATTATCTTCCGCTTATCCGGGGCCGGGTCGCGGGGGCAACAGTCTAAGCAGAGACGCCCAGACTTCCCTCTCCCTAGCCACTTCCTCCAGCTCTTCCGGGGAAACCCCGAGGCATTCCCAGGCCAGCCGGGAGACATAATCCCTCCAGCTAGGTCTTCCCCGGGGCCTCCTCCCGGTGGGACATGCCCGGAACACCTCCCCGGGAAGGCGTCCAGGAGGCTTCCGAAATAGATGCCCGAGCCACCTCAACTGGCTCCTCTCGATGTGACGGAGCAACGGCTCTACTCTGAGCTCCTCCCGAGTAACTGAGCATCTCATCCTATCTCTAAGGGAGCGCCCAGCCACCCTGCGGAGAAAGCTCATTTCGGCCGCCTGTATCCGGGATCTTGTCCTTTCAGTCATGACCCACAGCTCATGACCATAGGTGAGAGTAGGAACGTAGATTGACCGGTAAATCGTCAAGATTACGATTTACCGGTCGGTTAATCGGTTAATTATTCGGTAAGACGCATGCAGTTCTGTTTATTAACCGCTAGAGCACAAAAGGTTACGGACTGCAGCTTTAATCGAAGCATTGTGATGATGTAAGTGAATTAAACAGTCTGGAAATGCTAATTTTTCACAAATCTTTATTTCCTGAATGCAACATCCAAACCTAATGAACCTATTCATTTTGAGAATTCACAGTAAATTGTGCCAAAGTTGCACCTATAGGAGGCGCTACAACTGAAATTCCTAAAAGGGTTAGTTCACCCAAAAATTTATTTACTCACCCTCAAGTCATCCTAGGTGTATATGACATTCTTCTTTCAGACTAATAAAATCAGAATTATATTAAAAATGTCCTGGCTCTTCCAAGCTTTATAATGGCAGAATGTGGTCATTTTTGAAGTCCATAAAAGTGCATCTGTCCATCATATAACTGCTCCACATGGCTCCGGGGGGGTTAATAAAGGCCTTCTGAAGTGAAACGATGCGTTTGTGCCAGAAAAATATCCACATTTAAAACTTTATAGACTAAAATAACTAGACACTCTGTTACGCTGCATATGGATTACCTGAGTTTGTTTTATTAAAGAACCTTTTATTTGTAGAAACCTGTTTGAACCTTTTTCATCATCCTTATCTGAACCAGATCATGACATTAACTGTACAATTGGTAAAGTTGAAAATTTGGTTATATGTCATGACATAACTTTATAATATTAACACATTTGTACATGAAAAAGTACCAAATTTTGTGAAAAAAATCTGTAACCTTTAGAACTGATGTTGTATTTATTAATGTGTTCACACAAATACGCTGCTTAAAAAGGTTAGAAGGCCACATATATTATGCAATAAGTATAGTAAAAAAAGGACTTTAAGGTAAATACTTCTACACAAAAACATGTAAGATGTCCCGACTCAACTCGGGATACCTGAAGCCCAACCGTGCTGTATGTCCGCGCGCCGTCCACGAGACTATCAGCTTGATTGATTGATTCGTTCATTCATTCAATTCCTTAATTCATTCAGTTAGTCAAGTAGTGTCATTTTATCACACTCTATACTTTTCCATCTACGTAATAAACATAGCATGTTAAAGTTTTTGCTAATTTATTAATCTGTTTACTGTTGATGTTTTTTCCCCTATAGGTGAAAGGTTCACTTGGAATAAACATATTCAGTACTATAACTGCAGTTTCATTTCCTTTATCATAATTTCACTGGATGTGGGTCTCGGGCCATTCTACATGTATGGTTACTGCAACGATTATGATTGTAATTATATCGAGGGAAAGTATAAGGTATGCCACCAACTTTTATATTCACATTTATTTAGTAATAACAATAAGATAATTTATGTAGCTTTAAATCGCTTGCCATTACTGATCATTTACATTTATTATAAATTTAGTCCAGTTTGACCTATAAATGTATTGCCATATGAACCTCAAGGATTGTCTGAGCAGACAGTGCCAGTGTCATTATTAATATCATCATTTTTATTCTGTTATTATTCTCAGTCACTCTTCTGGGGAATCAGTGGCGTATCACTGGTATTCTCCCTCCTTGCGTTTATCATCTCAATCAATCTGTCAGCTTTTGCCTGTAGAGCCATCTGCTGCTGTTATCCACAGGTGAGTGATGTGTCAAGTCAGGGGTTCCCAAACCTTTTTGTCAGCTTAACTCCTCACATATTAATGGAAAAAGTTTACTTTAAGGGTCTTTACACGCTTCACATTTCAGGGTTCACGCTTTACATGCAACTAAAGAAGTTACCATGCAAATATTAATTTCTTAAAGGGTAGCTAAACCCTAACCCAACTTTTTTTAGTTAATGATCTTTAAGACTGGGGCTTTATTAGTGCTATTCGTTGATTCGAGTAAATGTTTTGACGTTTGGGTATAAAGTGTTTTAATTCTACAATGTATGGTGTAAAAACGTCTGAATGCTGCCCTCTTGAGGTTGAACGGTGGCTACTGCAGTTGAATTTTCCTATTGGGCGTTGTAGGTCATCGTGACATATGATGGTTCTTCCAACGGCTCACTATCCACGCCCCTGGCACGAGCTCACCACGCCCTAAGGCTATGTCTACATTAATCCGGATCGATTTGAAAACGAGTTTTCGTTTCAAAGCACTCTCCATCCACACTAACGTTTTCCAAAATGTTCTCATCCACACTGAAACGTCAGTAAACGCCAAATTCAACTTACTGCGCATGCGTAAAACCTCATAAAAGCTCACTGAGATGATACAGACATCATAAAGTTATCACACAATTCTTCTGGCAGGATCATTTTATTTAGCAAAATATCTCACCATTCACTAATGCACTCGGTCAACCATTATTATGTTTGGTCTAAAACGCAACTCCACTCGTGTTTTGCCACAGGAAATGGCAAATGCAAGTAAATTTTCTGTCATCCTTGCAGGACTGTGATATGAAGTGTGCAAAGTAGCATATTTTAGCAAGTGAATAGCACATAACTGGCACAATAGCGGTATAAAGATACATATGTATTGGTACAATATGCGTCACATGACTAAACATGCGTTACTGTTTTCAAATACCTCCGTCTTCGCAGTCCACACTATGATGCGAAGATGGTGTTTTCAAATTTATCCGCTTTGGAGAGCGTTTTTAAAAAGCTACGTTTTCGTTGACATAAAACGCCGTCTCAGTGTGGATGGAAGGCCAAAACGGAAAGAAAAAGATGCGTTTTCAAACGAAAACGTATTAGCGTGGACATGGCCTAAATAATGTTTTCCCAATCACATGATGAGAACGGCTTCACTCCAGTAGAAACATTATGAATGAAACTTACTTGACACTTGCTATCAACATTCTAATGAAGAAAATACGGTTAAATAATGCAGTTGTCAGTACACGTCAGGCTTGTCTTGTGATATTTTTGCCACCCGTCGTGTACAAATAATTTTTATGCATGAGACGCTTTTCAAACTTGCCGTAGTAAAGAACAACAATACCGTAACATGCTGGCATATATAGTATAACTTTATTTGAGGAAATCTGTTTATTATAGGTTTGAACGTATTGGTCCTGCACTGCTTATTGATTCAGTTCATTTGAATAAAAATGCATCACATGTATCTGATCTATTTTTAGTGGCATTCAGTATAAGGATTTGACTGTTCATAGATTAGGTCAGTGGTCCCATTCTCTCTTGCGCTGCTGCTTCGCTAGCATAGCGAGTTAAGACAGCTGTCAATCAATCCGTCGCTGCGGGTCTCAGGTGCACGCTCAGCCCCGCCCTCGGTTCGTCCTCTCTGTCTCTGCTGGGCTTGGCCCACTTTTTCAGCATTTTTCAAATATTGCCAGTGGGTGGAGTTAGGCTCTGAGCTGGGGTTGAGTTACCCTTTAAATTCTTCACTTTCAAATGTTTAAACCCTCGAGCTGCAGCTGGCGGGAAGCAGCATTTACTGTGAACTGAGCCGCTCCAAAATCACAGTATTTAAGCTGCACACATGTACATGAACACAGTGCATCGCTTCACTCAGAAACATGCAGCGCAGCTGACTGCAGAACCTGATTTCACCAGGTGCAGCATGTTCCTGGATCAACA
Source organism: Paracanthobrama guichenoti (assembly GCA_018749465.1). Taxonomy (NCBI): domain Eukaryota; kingdom Metazoa; phylum Chordata; class Actinopteri; order Cypriniformes; family Gobionidae; genus Paracanthobrama; species Paracanthobrama guichenoti. Next base: position 26,312,049 of record CM031946.1, on the reverse strand, counting down.
TCTTTGATCCTGGAACATCATTACAAACAACCAATCAGATATGAGGGACAAGTTTTCAGTTTATATCATGTTTAGGTTTACAACCAGGGCTTGGTGCTTCTACATCAGTGTTATTCGCCTATAGTTTCTCTCTGTCTTAAGGGAGAAGTTATGGGTAGGGTTATATTTAGGAGGAGGGATTGGGTTATGATGACATTTTTGAGACAGGAATATTGACACAGGATCAACAAAATATGTTGACCCAGGAACATGCCTAACTCTGCAAAATCAGGACCTGCACAACTGACTACATTAGAGATTCCGATCGTTGTTGGATTTTATGTCCCTGTGAAAAAATACTGCACATTTTACTGCATAACATGTTAATCAACTTTAATGTCACATAGTTTTACATGCATAGATGTACCCCATTTACACACATTCATAATGATTTGTGTCTCCAATGTTCCCAATAATTTTTATCAGCTTCACTTTACTAGCATGTTGTTCTTTCCTAGCTAGTAATCGGCTTTATTAGCCTAAAATGTCCACCCTGTTAAACACGGCATTGCAAAAATGTTGTATAAAAGCATGAATAAATTTCCTAGACCACATGTGAAATATTCAGTCCGGCTTATTAGGCTATACTTGAACTTCAGGCCTGAGCTCGACCAGAAAAGTATTAAGATGAAGGCATAAGTTTCTACACCTGGACATTTCAGAAGGATTTCTGTCTTTTGCTTTTCTCTACTCCATTTGAAGTGCATTGTCTATAAACCTGTAAATACTGAAACTGTCTGCCAGTGTCACTGCATATATGGTGTTTCACAATAAGGCATGAAACTCTGCATGTGTATTTTTTTCCACAGGTGCCGTTTGTTCCACAAGTTGTAACTGCACAACCGTTTGATTTTAGGCCCAATCATTTCCATAATCTTAACAACTCAGAGGTAAGAGAAGCTAGTAACCTCAGTGCTTAGAGGTAAGAGAAGCTTGTAACCCCAATTTAAAAGATTAGTTTACTCCAGAATTAAAATTTCCCGATCATTTACTCACCCCCACTGTTGTGGAGGGACTGAGACGAGAGGCGTTTGGATCCATATGCAAAGCCTTTATTTACAAAAAATGTGTTCAGAACAGGCAAGGGTAAAACAAAAGCAAACAGGTATGATATGGGCAAGACAAAAAGCATTCCAGGAACAGGTCAACAGCGTGAAAATCCCAGTAACTGAGCAGATTGTGAAATACTCAGACCGGCCCGTCTGTCACCAACAACCATGCCACGCTCAAAATTGCTTAAATCACCTTTCTTTCCCATTCTGACATTCAGTTTGGAGTTCAGGAGATTGTCTTGACCAGGACCACACCCCTAAATGCATTGAAGCAACTGCCATGTGATTAGTTGATTAAATAATTGTATTAATGAGAAATTGAACAGGTGTTCCTAATAATCCTTTAGGTAAGTGTATATATATATATGGGGATGATTAGGAGGCCATGATGGACAGGGACCAATGGGCAAATTTGGCCAGGATGCCAGGGTTACACCCCTACTCTTTATCGAAGGACATCCTGGGATTTTTAATGACCACAGAGAGTCGGGACCTCGGTTTAACATCTCATCCGAAGGAATAAGTACAGTGCATATGGCTTGCATTGTTCAAATATTATGTCACCTGCTCTGTTGGGGGGTAATTCATGTGCGCTCATTGTACAGCAGCAGCATGTCTTCCTTTTCTGCACGTACACTACAGGATGGTCTGAGAGTAAATCCGTTCTGAAATTTTCAGGTTATAATCTATCAGTAAATATCCATAAGGATGGCTGGTAGCATCCTGGTAGGCTTTTATAAAAGCCGGGGTACATCTGATGTCCTAAAAATCCTTTTTGTTGCTCATCTCAAGTTTTTTTTTTTTTTTAATAATTAAATAAAAAGGCTTATAGTCCTGATAGATTTCCCCTAGAAAAGAGATTTTGAATTATTAATAAGGTGCTTTTGGAATTATGATGCACGTACTGGGTAAACACACGTTCCACTTCCGGGTTTGAAGATGCATGAAGCATACCATCGTCCAGAATTAGAAGTGATTTCTTATTGGCAGGGAATAAAGAATCGTCATATAAGGATTTAGCTATACCATCAATAAATTTAATATCGAACATCTGCATCAATTCATCATAAAGCGGCTGCCATCAGTTGTAAATATAAATATCATTTTCAAATTTTACAGAACATATTTTGTGTGAATTATACATCCAAGTTTTTACAAAATGTTTTGCTGTTATTACTAGGGCCATTGACGACACCTGCAAATGCGTGTTGTAATCTTAAGTCAAAATCACAATGATTCAAAATATTGTTAAAATCCATAAGGCACAGTGGTATAATCAGGCTGGAGCACACGCTTGTTGTACACAACTCTAAAGTTTTTAACAATTAATATATTACTATTAATCTATTAATAATCGATTACTACAGAAAGTTGTTGCTCGCGAGCTCCTCCGGTACACCTGCCAGATCCATCCGAAGTTGCTGGTTCTCCTCTAGAAGCTGACTGTGACGATTTCTCCAAAACTTGGCTGCATGATGAATGTTGTATGCTATTTATAGTATCAAATAATGTTTTGCAGGATCGTTGTCATGTCTGTTTGTGAACCCTGTATGATTTACTCTGTCTCTTGATACATTAAAGGCAGTCCCTCTAGGTCTAATATTCTTTCAAAGTTATAGTTCGCCTCATCGTTACTCATCCCGTAACTAGGTCCTGATGTGTCTCTTTCGTTGAAGAGAGGTTGCACTTCGATCAGACATGTCGACATGTCAAAATCAGACATGTTGACATGTCAAAATCATCCAACTGACATTCCTTAAAAAGTTCCTCGTAATCTTGTTCTGGGGAAAATAATATAAAAAATATATAACATCTAGCCGAATCACCTAGGTTCCACTAGTTTCCTGCATTAACCATCCTAATCAGAAGATGCGGGGGGAGTACTCTGGGTTTGTGCCAAAATTCTGAGCTTTGACAGCACGGCAAATACACATACATTTTGCATGCAATTGCATCATATCTGCGCTACCCTTGGTTTCGGAAACCATGGCAACAGACGCGGACAACTGTGTAATGCCTAGCGACACGCTGTTGTTTCGTTCAAACATTATGGACCATGGCAAGCTTACTTTGGAACAAAATGAGAAATCAAAAGAGGACCAGTATCGACGTGGTGGAGAACGCGAGAGCTTGACAAAACAAACTTCGACGAGGGCAGACCCGAAAGTGAAATGACCTGTGGTCTGAATGGAGTGGAGAGCATTTTAGGTATATAATCATGTCTTGGCTTGAGGACGACTCTGGAGTCGTTAGGCCCAAACTCGAGACAGGAAGCACTTGCAGAGAGCATGCAAATCACCCACTCGCTCGCTTGACCGAGGCAAGTGCCAGCAGAAAAGCGGTTTTGAGTGAAAGGTGCTTTAAGCTCACAGACTGAAGTGGTTCGAATGGGGAGCCCTTCATAGTTTCTAAGACTGTGGAGAGGTCCTTTATAGGAACCGAAGGGGGGCGAGGGGGGTTGAGCCTCCTGGCCCCTTTAAGGACGCACACAGTAAGCTTGTTTTTCCCCAGTGACTACCCAGTGACCAGAACGTGATATGCTGCTATGGAAGCCACATATACCTTGAGAGTGGAGCGTGTCCATCAGCTCTTGAAGGAAGGTGAGGTGGGTCGAGGTTTCGTGCTGTACATCAGTTTGAGAATACCGACCATTTCAGCACATAAAGCCGCCTGGTTGGGGTTCTAGTTTCAGAGATAGTATTCAAAACCCTTTCAGGGAGGTTCCCGGGTATCCGTTGATGGGCCACACATGAAGGGCCCACAAATCGGGACAAAATTTGCCTGCGTGAGGAGGTCTCTCCTCAACGGTATCGGTCATGGTGCTGTGTCTGGCATCGGGGAACCCAAGTCAGTTCGGGGAACCATGTCTGTTTTTTCCACAGCGGGGCTATCAAGAGCACTGTGCATCTGGTTTCCTTGATCTTTTTGATGACCTGAGATAACATCGCGAACGGAGGAAAAGCATTGAGAGGGTGTCTGGGCCAGATGTGGGCCAATGCATCCCTGCGTTTGGAGAAAAATATTGGGCAATGAGCATTCTCTTCTGAGGCGGAAATATCGACTTTTGCTTTGCCGAAGATACTCCAAATCAACTGAATTGTTTGTGGGTGAAGAGACCATTCTCCTGGGGGAATGTTGCCTCTGGATAACATATCCGGACCCTGATTCAGAATACCTGGCACATGAGCCGCTCTCAGCGAACTCAGGTTGTGCTCCACCCATAGAAGGAGATGTTTCGCCATGGAGTGCAAAGTGTTTGATCTCAGACCGCCCTGGCGATTTATATAGGATACCATCAACATGTTGTCCGTTCGGACCAGGACATGGTGACCCATTATGTATGGAAGGAAAGCTTCCAGCGATAGAATAACCGCTTTCATCTCTAGACAGTTTATGTGCCGCCATTTCTCAGATTCTGTCCATTGGCCAGAGACTAGCTTGCCTTCGTGTAGGGTGCCCCAACCTAGGTTGGACGCATCTGTCGAGACCACTTTCCTTTTCGTAACTGTCCCCTTCCAAGGAGCCAGAGCTTTGATACAGCTGTGGTTCATTTTTATGCGTATCTGGCCTGTTCGCCACGTGTGGGATGGAACGAGGGAATTTAACCAGCGTTGTGTAATAGACCCAGTTTGAGCACTGCTGATGCCGAGGCCATAAGGCCTAATATCCTCTGAAAACGTTTGAGAGGAATGTAAGGTGAGGACGCGCTGTGATGTAAGCTGCGCTCTCATTTGTATTGAGTCTATGACCGTTCCCAGAAAGGACATTTTGGTCAGTCGGTGGCGCTGCACAGGTCCTTAAGTGTTTCAGGATCATGAACAGACTCATCCAAAGAGCGGAGAAGTTTGGCCTGGAAGACCTGAAGGACTGCCATAGTGACGTGGTGCAGCAGGGTTTTGAAGGATGTGACGCCTTTGCCTGCCATCCTCTGGAGGAGGGTGGGCAGAGGTGAGCAGCGACAGCCTCCTCGAGAGGAGGATGGCTTTCGTAGCCTTTTTCCTTCACGCTGTTGACAATCGAGAGCGCTGGGGAAAAGGAGGATTTAGCGCAAGTTGCATAAGGTGTTTTCCATGACTTGGTCAGCTCGTCGTGTACCTCTGGGAAGAAGGGGGGCGGGCTTCTGAGGGGAGGATTGGCGATGGCTTTGAAGGAACCATTCGTCTAGCCTGCTTCGTGTGGGCTCCTGGGGTTGGGACCACTCAAGCCTGAGGTCTCCTATGGCCTTTGTGAGCACACGGACCAGCTCTGTGTTGACGCTGGCTTTGGCACTCGTGGCGAGTTGCGTCGAAGCCGAAGGCTCCGAGACAGAGTCTGACCACTCGCTGCCAGATGCAGCCACGAAAAGGCTGTCTTCCTCCTCCTCCATTGCTGGTCCACCAAAGGAAACAGAACAGGCCACTGAGTGGGAGGGGCACTGTTCTTCTTGGGCGAACATCACATATGAGGGCAAGGCACGCAGGGATTTATCCGGCGTGTGTTGCTTAATTACTCTGGCATCCTCTGGTCATGATGCTTCTTTTTGCGTGGCCCGAGAGGAAGAGTGAGCGGGGCGGGATCCTGATCAAAGCTGGCGAGGCAAGCCCTCAGGGTCTGCAGTGCCATCTCATCGCACTCCGGGCAGCTGCCCTGGGAGAGTGCAACCTGGGCGTGGTCCCGTCCGAGACACGCCATGCAGATGATGTGGCGATCCCCACTGTAAATTTGGGAATTGGGATTTTCCTTAGTGGTCAGTTATAATCATCATAATTAAAAGAAATAAACATTTGAAATATGTCAGTATGTGTGTAATGAATGAATATACAAGTTTCACTTTTTGAATGGAATTAGTGAAATAAATCAACTTTTTGATGATATTCTAATTATATGACCAGCACCTGTATATATACACTCCCCTAAAGGATTATTAGGAACACCTGTTCAATTTCTCATTAATGCAATTATCTAATCAACCAATCACATGGCAGTTGCTTCAATGCATTTAGGGGTGGAGTCCTGGTCAAGACAATCTCCTGAACTCCAAACTGAATGTCAGAATGGGAAAGAAAGGTGATTTAAGCAATTTTGAGCGTGGCATGGTTGTTGGTGCCAGACAGGCCGGCCTGAGTACTTCACAATCTGCTCAGTTACTGGGATTTTCACGCACAACCATTTCTAAGGTTTACAAAGAATGGTGTGAAAAGGGAAAAAACATCCAGTATGTGGCAGTCCTGTGGGCGAAAATGCCTTGTTGATGCTAGAGGTCAGAGGAGAATGCGCCGACTAATTCAAGCTGATAGAACAGCAACTTTGACTGAAATAACCAACCGAGGTATGCAGCAAAGCATTTGTGAAGCCACAACACGCACACCCTTGAGGCGGATGGGCTACAACAGCAGAAGACCCCACCGGGTACCACTCATCTCCACTACAAATAGGAAAAAGAGGCTACAATTTGCACAAGCTCACCAAAATTGGACAGTTGAAGACTGGAAAAATGTTGCCTGGTCTGATGAGTCTTGATTTCTGTTGAGACATTCAGATGGTAGAGTCAGAATTTGGCATAAACAGAATGAAAACATGGATCTATCATGCCTTGTTACCACTGTGCAGGCTGGTGGTGGTGGTGTAATGGTGTGGGGGATGTTTTCTTGGCACACTTTAGGCCCCTTAGTGCCAATTGGGCATCGTTTAAATGCCACGGCCTACCTGAGCATTGTTTCTGACCATGTCCATCCCTTTATGACCACCATGTAACCATTCTCTGATGGCTACTTCCAGCAGGATAATGCACCATGTCACAAAGCTTGAATCATTTTAAATTGGTTTCTTGAACATGACAATGAGTTCACTGTACTAAAATGGCCCCCACAGTCACCAGATCTCAACCCAATAGAGCATCTTTGGGATGTGGTGGAACGGGAGCTTCGTGCCATGGATGTGCATCCCACAAATCTCCATCAACTGCAAGATGCTATCCTATCAATATGGGCCAACATTTCTAAAGAATGCTTTCAGCACCTTGTTGAATCAATGCCACATAGAATTAAGGCAGTTCTGAAGGTGAAAGGGGGTCAAACACAGTATTAGTATGGTGTTTCTAATAATCCTTTAGGTGAGTGTTGCTGGTTTGCTGCCAAAACTGCCCCAAGGCATGGACTCCACTAGACCCCTGAAGGTGTGCTGTGGTATATGGCACCAAGATGTTAGCACCAGATCCTTTAAGTCCTGTAAGTTGTGAGGTGGGGCCTCCATGGATCGGACTTGTTTGTTCAGCACATCCCACAGATGCTCGATTGGATGGAGATCTGGGGAATTTGGAAGCCAAGTCAACACCTCAAACTCATTGTTGTGCTCCTCAAACCATTCCTGAACCATTTTTGCTTTGTGGCAGGGCGTATTATCCTGCTGAAAGAGGCCAGTCACCAGGGACTACTGTTTCCATGAAAGGGTGTAAATGGTCTGCAACAATGCTTAGGTAGGTGGTACGTGTCAAAGTAACATACACATGGATGGCAGGACCCAAGGTTTCCCAGCAAAACATTGCCCAAAGCATCACACTGCTTCCGCCGGCTTGCCTTCTTCCCATAGTGCATTCTGGTGCCATGTGTTCCCCAGGTAAGTGATGCACATGCACCCGGCCATCCACATGGTGTAAAAGAAAACGTGATTCATCAGACCAGGTCACCTCCTTCCATTGCTCCGTGGTCCATTTCTGATGCTCATGTGCCCACTGTTGATGCTTTTGGCGGTGGACAGAGGTCAGCATGGGCACCCTGATTGGTTTGGGGCTATGCAGCCCCATATGCAACAAATTGTGATGCACTGTGTATTCTGACACCTTTCTATCAGAACCAGCATTAACTTCTTGAGCAATTTGAGCTTCAGTCGTCTGACCATCACAGTTTGGCCCTTGTCAAACTTGCACAAATCGGATTTATGCTTGCCCATTTTTCCTGCTTCTAACACATAAACTTTGAGGAGAAAATGTTAACTTGCTAACTTGCCTAATATATCCCATAATTTTTACCTAGGAAACTCGTATTTATGATAATTCCGAGAGCATGTGAAGGCAACATAAGGACTTAAAGGAACTTGCCATTATTTTTTTAAATTTTAAGTTTTAAACAGGAAAAATATCTAAACTCTTTGGTAATTTTTTTGTAATTAAATTTTTTTGAGCGAGATGCTAACAGTCTAATCAGATTCAATTATGTATGCTAAAAGCGCTACCACCAGACCCGGAGATCGGCTGAATGGATTCGAAAGTGGTTTAACTCTAGGGGAATTGAGCCTATTTTAAAAAATAGTGGCGTGTTCCTTTAATAACAGCAACAACAAAAAAAGTGAGAAAGAGTAAAATAGAGTGAAACACCTGACATTTGCAAAAGAACATAAGAAATGGACAAAGGAAGAAAAGTAGTTTGAACTGTTTGGCAACAAGCAAAGAGTGTATGTTCGACGGAGGGAGAGATGTGTTTCTTGCCAACAGATAAACACAGAAGGGGCAGCATTGTGGTGTGGGGTGCCATTTCAGCCTCAGGAACAGGTGACTTAGTAAAAATTGATGGCTTCAGGGATAAGAAAGTATGCCACAACATTCTGGTGAGGCATGGAGTATCATCTGGGAGCCGTCTTATTGGGCCTGGATTTATTTTTCGAGAGGACAATGACCCCAAACATTCTTCTAACTATTGCCGGAAATACCTTTGACAGAAGGAATCTCATGGAACATAGAAAATGATGGACTGGCCCCCTCAAAGTCCGGACCTCAACCCCATAGAGAAAATTTTGGCCAAGTTGGAAAACAGATCTATTGTAAATTCAAAGGAAAACCTTTGGCTTTAATTGTAGAAGGCATGGGAGAACATTAGTGTTGAAGCTTTCCTGTAGCTCAAACAATAAGAGCGTGTCACTAGCAACGCCATGGTCATGGGTTTGATTCCCAGGGAAAGCAAGAACTGACAAAATGTAAAAATGTGTACCTTGAATGCAATGTAATGCTTTGGATAAAAGCGTCTGCCAAATGCATAAATGTAAATGAAGTTCTCAGGAAATATATTGACACTATGTCATACTTCATGCATCCCTGAGATTGTCTTGCTTCGGCTAAGTTGAAGCTAATGCCCGTTGTTTCTGGGGATGCTTTATCCTTTCCTGATGTTACCTGTCCGTGACGTTAACTCCTGAACTAGTTGACACACGTGCTTCAGACGCAATCATGCAGGGACGTTCCCAAAGCTTCACTGACGCAGCATCTCATTCCCTACTCTATGTAAGCGAACTATGGTTACAGATGTAACTGAGACATTTTCCGCTGACTGGGCAGATTCAGGCATACATGTTTTTTTTTTAATAAATCTGAAAACTTTTGTGCACACTCATAATCTGCCCTCTGTGTGTATGCACACTTTTAGGATGAAATTTACACAAAGTTATACATGAGGCCCCTGGACTTTACCTCCGTCAGAGATCTTCTTCAGCTCCTCTTTGCAGAAATCCTCCAGTTTGTGTCTCAGCTGACAGACAGATTCTCTCACACCATCAAAAGGGGAGAGAGAACTGAAGAGATTGTCATTGACGTCTGTAGATTCAGGAGGAGCTGAGGGAGACTGGAAACTCTACAGAAAACAGAAATCAAAGCTCATCCCCTCCACACTTCAGCCAATAACCTGCACTACTGTCAGATTTGAGCGGCTCTCCTCAACCCAGCACTTCTCATTATCATGTTAGAGCTACAAATTCTTGCATTTGCCATTTACACTATATGTAAACTTTCTAGCTGGAGGCGGCACCAATGAGCACCCCAATGCTCCTGTTAACATGGTAACAATGACACTGCATTTGAGCAACAATTCACCTCAGGCTAAGAACATTTAACCCTTTTAAACCGGGTGTATCGTCGGCAACACATCCAACAAAGCTATATTCATGTTACCATAACTCTTTAACCGTTTGCACTATCAAAATAATAAAAAATGGACAAAAACATGGCAAAGACAGAGAATATACAAGAGAGTAGGCGAGTGAGTTTATTTTTGACACTTGGAAGGAGGCTGAGCGGGACTCTTCAGACCTGGAGTCTGCATATTCAGATGTTGAGAAGGCATTTGCTGCTGGTGTTGATGCAGACATGGATTGGTAAGTGAAGCTTGTCTTTTTTCTGATGAAGCTGTGCGAAATGTCAGTAAAATAAGCATAGATTCATAGACCACAGCTTCAAAAACAAGCCCAATATTACTATATTATTTATTATCATCAATATTATTTATGAGAAATTATTTTTTATCAGTAAATGAGCCTGCAACATATTAAACTGAAACCTCTCAAAGTTTGAAAAGCAAAAACAGATAATAATAATGCCCTTGAAATAAAGGGCACACCATAAACGCCAATTATGGCAACCCATAGTCGGAGTTAGCGCACACATATTAGGAGCAGCGAGTAGTGAACAAACACACTGCAAACCGTGAAAAAGACAAGCCCTGCATCTCAATGTGCAAACTATCTGTCCTAAATAGTATTGAAAATTACTCATGTCACATACTATTTAGCATGGATAGTATGCACAATTGGACGCAGACAAACACTAAGGGAGTGCTGCAATATAGCCACATATTTATAATAAAATAAATTCGAACCATACCTAATGTTATTTAGTATACTCGTTTTTTTTATTATAGCCTTTAATGATAAATACATTATAAAAATATATAAAAAAATTAAATTAGGTGCCTGTCCTCCCTGTTCATCTCTGTTGGTGGCATTGTTTGTGAAAATGTATATGTCTATTTACATCTATCCTTACGTGCATTTATAACGTCACATGCCTGCACGTTGAAAGCGATTTTTCTTCAATGAGGGGGAGGATGCGGTGGGATGTATGAGGACGAATTACTGCAGCACTTGTATCATTGCAATGATTAGCTATTAGCTGTAAGAAGACAGTGTCAGTCAATGTATTGGACAAAACAGCGACCATAAATGTAAAATGTTGCTTGTCATATTTTCCTAACAACCAACCACATTTTTTTAAATAAGCCCAAAAAAAACTGCAACCCGTGACGTGATTTTTTTTAACGCGATTTGCCAAGAAAAGAAGCCCTTGGCAACTATGGCGTGTGTGTGTGTGTGTGTGTGTGTGTGTTCATGTGTTTGCATGTGTGTGATGTATGCACATAAATGTGTTGGCATGCGTGAGTAACTGCAAGCTTTATTTTTATTTCATTGTTATTGTATTTATAATATAGTATTGTATTTTTTTTTTTTTTTTTTTTACAATTTTGCTTGTATTAGGCATATTCACACAAAATTATGTAAAAAAAAAAAAAAAAAAAGTCAGTCTCTTCAAGTATCCTAGTAAACACAGTCGGATTTGGCTCAAGTGAGAGCAAACAATCGAGAAAGACAACACATTTGCATAAGTATCAGTATATTGGATCCGTGAATTCGGTCTTAAAGTGACAGCAGCCTAATGTTTTTGCTGCTGTCTGGGATTTTAATGTTAATAAAATAAAAAGGACAAAAAAAAAAATGGCTGAATACCTGAAACCATCTAAGTTACTTGTGTAACTTACGTAACCAAGACGTTCCCTTTCAGTCGGCAGGACGTCGAATGTTTGGACGAATTGGGATCCCTAATAAAGTGTAAGCCTCCTGGAGCGAAAGATAGGACATAACTTACGCCGAGAAAGTCGATCACTGCTGTTCCGTATGACCCAATTAGGGCGACTATTGGATACATTTTTGGAAAGAGACACTACGGAATCCACATCCTGCCCGTAAGGAGGTATCATGTAGAAATTTAACAACAGTGCATTTAACAGTGCAACAAATGGAATGTCTCTGAAGTGGCTTAGGCACGATTCGACAACCGAAAATGCTTGCAGGTCCTCTACTCTCTTAATGGAAGCCAATGCAATCAGGAACATGGTCTTCATTGACAGAATTTTAAGTTCAGTTGACTGCAGCGGTTCGAAAGAGGCTCTCTGTGTCCGGGGAGGCAAACAGGTCTACCTGTGCAAGTCTGAAGCATCTCCAGATCAGCTGGACTGCCAGGGGATGGAGCCCACTCTGCCGAAAGCACAAGCTGTCATGAGAGCTTGTCGTCTGCACGATTGAGCACGCCCAGTATATGAATGGCACAAAGTAACCTCAGATGCTTCTGACTCCATAGAAGGAGATGGCGTGTGAGTTGCGACATGCAACAGGAGCATAGACCACCTTTATACCATCCGGACCAGTACATGCTTGCCTAGTAGTAGCAATTTGAAGTGGCCCAGTGCAAGTGATACTGGAAACAACTCGAGGCAATTGATGTGCCAATGAAGTTAGGGTCCCGTCCAAACACCCGAAGCTGCATGCCTGTTGTACGTGGCACCCCTACCGGTGGCAGAGGCATCCGTGAAGCTCACAGCAAGCCTGAACATTTGCACTAGGGAAACTCCTGCCTGTAGAAACACAGGGTCCTACCATGGGCTGTAGGTTTGGTGGCAGGCCGGGGTGATTGTCACCCGGTGCGTGCCACGTTGCCACACCCATCTCGGGACTCAGCTGTGAAGCCTGTGAAGTGGATTCATATGAAGCGATCTGAGTGGCGTGACTGCAGCTGGGGATGCCATATGCCCCAGGACCCACTGAAATAATTTCAGCGGGACCACTGACCTGTTCTTGAGTAAATTAAAGCAGTTCAACATGGAGCGCACACGTTCCTCTGTGAGGAGTGCTGTTAGGTTGACCGAGTCCAACTCCATACTGAGAAAAGAGATCCTCTGCACCAGGGAGTTTGCTCTTTTCCCAGTTGACCCAAAGCCCCAACTGGCTGAGATTGTCTAAACACCATGTCCCTGTGTTCCCACAACTGCTCTTGGGACTGGGCCAGTATGAGCCAGTCTTCAAGATAGTTGAGGATGCGAACACTGTGTTCACTCTCATGTGAACAAGGGCTGCCTCTGCAACCTTCGTGCTTATATATTATGACTAACAATAATTATTATGATTGATTATTATTATTGCTAATAATATATATCATATTAAAATATATATTTTTGCCCCCATTTTATTGTGGCCAGCCTAAGGCACACCTGTGCAATAATCATGCCGTCTAATCAGCATCTTGATATGCCACACCTGTGAGGTGGATGGATTATCTCGGCAAAGGAGAAGTGCTCACTAACATAGATTAAGACTTGTGAACAATTTTTGAGAGAAACAGGCCTTTTGTGTACATAGAAAAAGTCTTAGATCTTTGAGTTCAGCTCATGAAAAATGGGGGCAAAAACAAAAGTGTTGCGTTTATAATTTTGTTCAGTGTGTATACACACACACACACACACACACACGAATGCATATTTAATGTGATGCTTAAGATGCAGCCCCATTGACTCTCTGTGCAAATGCATTGATGAAATTAACAAATGGATGTGCCAAAATTTTCTTCATTCTATAAAAAAGTGAAGTCATTGCATTTTGAAACAAAGATGAAATGCTCAAGGTGAACACATACCTTGACGCTAGGGCTCTAAAAACAAAAACATCAAGTTAGGAATCTTGGTGTGATTGTAGAGTTAGTTTCAATAGTCATGTAAAAGCAATTACTATCATCTCAAAAATATTGCAAGAATTAGATGTTTTGTTTTCAGGCAAGACCTAGAGAAACTCGTTTGTGCTTTCATCACCAGCAGGGTAAACTATTATAATGAACTCCTCACCGGCCTCCTAACAAGACCATGCAGCTCATACAGAACGCTGCTGCCAGGATTCTGAGCAGAACCAGAAAATATGAATATATCACTGTAATGCAGGGTCAGAGGCAGTGGGATCCATTTGCAGCTTTTTATTAAGAACAATCGTCGTCAGACAGGCAGGGGTAAATCACCAGCAACAGAAGATCAGAGACAAGGAAGAGACAAAACGATGAGGCAGGCAGAATTCAAGGCAGGCAGCAATGGGTCGTAAACGAGATAAACAGTCCGAGGTAATACACAAGAATCAGAGTAATCACAGGGTAAACGCTCAGAGATGTCAGCCAGGGCAGAACAAAACTTCGCACTGAGGAGATGGGAGTGGGAGAATTTATAGTCCACAAGAGTGTTATCAGGTGTACAGGTAATCAGAGCAGAGCATGGAATTATGGGAAGTGGAGTCCTGGGGATCTAGTATTCGGGTGAGGGAGCCCTCTGGTGGTGATCGGAGGGGACCACAGAGACCGTATTTGTGACAGAGCCCCCTCCCTGCGAGCGGCTCCTGAAGCGTGGAAGTGGTCGACGCCGGGGTCTACCACGTGGACGAGGGGCTGGTCTCTCAGGGTGAGCTTGGTGAAAGTCATTGAGGAGATTCGGGTCTAGGATATCTTCCGCATTGACCCATGATCGTTCTTCTGGACCATACCCTCCCAGTCCACCAAATATTGTAGCACTCTACCCCGGCGTCTGAGTCCAGGAGCTCGTGTACTCGATGAGCCTCCTCGCCCCGATGATCAGAGGAGGGGTCTATGGTCACCGGTCTCGTCCTGGTTCTCCCCTCCTCTCGAACCACCTGCGGGCTTAAGCAGAGACACGTGGAAAGTGGGTGAGATACGGTAGTTAGAAGGAAGGGCCAAACGATAAGATACAGGGGTTATCTGTCTAACAATCTTGAAGGGACCCACGTACCTAGGACTGCGCTTTTTGCAGTGGAGACGAAGTCGGAGATCTCGAGTTGATAGCCAGACCCATTGACCCGGTTTGTAATCCGGATGAGGGCAACGACGGCGATCTGCTTGTACCTTCTGACGTCGAACAGCTCTTTGAAGGTGTACATGTGCCTCGTCCCACACATTCTCACTCCTCTGGAGCCAGTCATTAACAGAGGGTAATTCTGATGGTTCACCCGACCAGGGAAATAGAGGGGGCTGGTATCCCAGCACACATTGGAATGGAGTTAGTGTAGTAGAGGGCTTACGTAGAGAGTTTTGGGCGTACTCAGCCCAGAACAGGAAACGACTCCAATCTGTCTGGTTGTTATGGCAGTACGATCTGAGGTAGCGAGTAAGTTCTTGGTTGAGATGCTCCACCTGTCCATTGGCTTGGGGGTGGTAACCTGACGTAAGGCTGACGTTGACGTTGAGTTGTTGGAAGGCGGCTTTCCATAAGCGCGAGGTGAACAGTGGACCACGATCTGAGACTATATCTTCTGGAAGACTGTAAAGCCGGAATACCCAATTGCATAAACATTCCGCTGTCTCCAAGGCTGTGGGTAATTTGGGTAGAGGAATGAAGCGACAGGCTTTTGAAAACCGATCAACCACGGTCAGTATGGTGGTATTACCTTGAGAGCTGGGAAGATCTGTGACAAAGTCTATGGCAATGTGTGACCAAGGTCGTTGAGGTATGGGAAGGGGCTGGAGTAGACCGGCAGGAACTTGATGAGAGGCTTTGGATGTCTGACAGACGGTGCAGGCGTGTATGAAGGTGATTATGTTGGTGAGCATGGAAGGCCACCAGAACCTGTTGCAGACAAGTTGGTTAGTCGCCACGATTCCAGGATGACCTGAGCTTTGAAATTCATGGACCAGTTGAATTACTCTCTTACGCAAGATTGTAGGTACATAAGTGCGATCTGGAGGACACTTGAGTGGTGTTGGTTCTGAATTCTGAGCATTTGAGATTTCTGTCATTATGTCCCATTGTATGGGAGCTAGAATGAGTGTTGATGGGAGAATGGGTTCGTTAGTGGGTGGCAACTGGAAGGATTCATGTTGACGTGAGAGAGCATCCGCTTTGACATTCTTCGAACCGGGTCGATAGGATACAGTGAACTGAAGTCTGGTAAAGAAGAGTGCCCATCTTGCCTGTCGAGGATTGAGTCTCTTGGCAGAACGCAGATATTCCAGATTCCGATGGTCAGTTAGAACCAGAAATGGTTGTTGACTTCCCTCCAGCCAATGGCGCCATTGTTCAAAAGCTGCCTTCATGGCCAGGAGCTCTCGGTCCCCAACATCATAATTCTGTTCGGTAGCGGTGAGTTTCCTTGAGTAATATGCACACGAAAGAGCTTAGGCGGGGTGCCGTGTCTCTGGGATAACACTGCTCCAATGCCCGTGTTGGAAGCGTCCACTTCAACGACAAACTCCTTTCCAGGATCAGGATGATGCAAGATGGGAGCAGTGGTGAATTGTTCCTTTAGGTTTTGGAAGGCACGCTCGGCGGCAGCAGACCAGGATAATCGACCCCCTCCCTTCTTGAGCATGGAAGTCAGCGGTGATGCAATGGTACTGAAATTCCTGATGAAACATCTATAGAAGTTGGCAAACCCCAAGAATCGTTGTAATTCCTTGATGGATGATGGTTGAGGCCAATGTAGTACTGCCTGTACCTTAGTGTCATCCATGGCGACCCCCTCAGAGCTGATGATGTAACCCAAGAATGAGATGGATGTTTGATGGAACTCACATTTTTCTGCCTTGGCATAGAGCTGGTGATCTATAAGTCTCTTCAGAACGGTACGAACGTGGGTGATGTGTTCTTCCAGGGTTGTGGAGTAAACGAGAATATCATCTATGTATATGATGACTCCATTGTTGAGCAGATCTCGGAAGATGTCATTGACAAAGGCTTGAAAGACTGATGGACTGTTGGCCAATCCGAATGGCATGACTCTGTATTCATAGTGCCCGGTAGTGGTGGAGAAGGCCGTCTTCCACTCGTCCCCCTCTCGGATACGGATGAGATTGTAAGCACTTCTTAGGTCCAGTTTAGTGAAATATTTTGCTGAGCGTAATTGTTCAAGAGCTGATGGTAC
Source organism: Paracanthobrama guichenoti (assembly GCA_018749465.1). NCBI lineage: Eukaryota > Metazoa > Chordata > Actinopteri > Cypriniformes > Gobionidae > Paracanthobrama > Paracanthobrama guichenoti. Next base: position 26,295,202 of record CM031946.1, on the reverse strand, counting down.
TAAAGGCAGAGGGTACCGGAATTTCATTGTGATTTCATTCAGGCCACGGTAGTCTATGCAAGGACGTAAACCGCCATCTTTCTTCTTCACAAAGAAGAAGATCCTCATGGAAGCCGGGACGTAGATGGTTGGATAAAACCCTTGGATAATTCCTCCTCTATATAATTTTTCATGGCTTCAGACTCGGGTTGCGATAAGGGAAAAATTCTGCCTTTAGGAGGAGTTGTACCTGGGAGATTCAAGATTCAAGATTCAAGAGTTTTATTTGTCACATACACAGTTATATACAGAATATACAACCGGCAGTGAAATGTAAACAGGTCCGCTCCATGGACAGTGCAAATTCACAGTTAACGACGGGAGTAGGTCGATTGCACAGTCACTGGGACGATGAGGAGGTAATTGAGCGGCCCTGGACTTACTGAAAGCCTCATGGAGATCTTGGTATTCAGGTGGTATCGAGGTCTTGATGTTAACAGATGTGTGTGATGAAGATGGAGCGGTTTTCTTGACTGGGGACACAGGGAGGCTATTTTACATGACTCTGACCAGTGCACGATTTGATTCTCTTTCCAGGAGATGTGTGGGTTATGCAAGCGAAGCCAGGGCAATCCGAGAATGATGGGATGTTGTGGTGTCTTAATGACAAAAAACTGGGTCGTTTCTGTGTGCAATGCTCCAATTTGCAGGGACACCTTCCTGGTACTGAAGCGCACCTTGCCGGTCCCTAGGGGGCGCCCGTCGAGCGCTGCCACTGTTAACACAGATTGACATGGAGTCAGAGGAATTCTGTGTACTTTCACAAAATCCGAATCAATGAAGTTGTCTGCTGCCCCAGAGTCTATCATGGCTTCGGATTCAATACAGTTCTTGTTGAAAGACAGCGTTACAGGAATAACAGCACTGGAGGAAGAAGGACTTGTGACACTCACCGCAGTTGAGTCTTTAGACGTGGGCCGAATTGGGCATGTTGCTCTCATATGACCTGGTTGGCCACAGTACAAACATAATCTTTGTCGAATTCGTCATTCCCTCTCCTCTGCGGGTAGATGAGTGTATCCAATCTGCATGGGCTCAGGCTCAGATGACGTTGAAACTGCGGAGAATGGGAGCCGGGTGTTTCGGTTCGGCCGTCTTGAACGAATCAGGTTGTCGACACGAATGGCAATTTTAATGAACTGTTCCAAATCCTTCCCATCATCGCGGCAAGCAAGCTCAGATTGCAATTCGGTGTTGAATCCCTTTCGAAACAGTAGCTTAAGGGTGTCCTCTACCCACACAGTTTGGGCCGCGAGAGTGCGGAAGGAGAGAGCATAGTCAGCGGCGGTTTGAGTTCCTTGACGAAGTGCTAATAATTGTTCTCCCGCCTCCTTTCCACCCTCGGCATGCTCAAAAATCTCCCGAAACCTCTTCAAGAAGCTACTAAATGTTGCAAATGTCAGTTGTCCATCCTTCCAGACCGCGGTTGCCCATTTCAGAGCCTTTCCAGTCAGCAGGGAACAAACAAATGATATGCGACTCTCCTCTGTGGGATAAAGGGTTGGCTGTTGAGACACGAATAAAGAGCACTGTAACAGAAATCCCTTACACTTCGAGGGAGAGCCGTCATACTTCTCCGGGAACGCGAGTCGTGGGCTTGCGCTGGACACTACTGGTGTAACACTGGTGGAAGGTGGGGGAACTGGTGAGCTTGCTTCCGCGCTGGCTGGCTGCAGACCGCGGATAGCCTTTACCAGTTCATCCGTGATGGATGTTAGTCGCTCCAGCTGTTGTTGGTGGGTTGCCAGGACACCCGCTAGAGTCGAGACCTCAGAGGATAACTGATAGATAGCCGCTGGATCATGGTGTGGCGAAGTTTTCTGTAATGCAGGGTCAGAGGCAGTGGGATCCATTTGCAGCTTTTTATTAAGAACAATCGTCGTCAGACAGGCAGGGGTAAATCACCAGCAACAGAAGATCAGAGACAAGGCAGAGACAAAACGACAAGGCAGGCAGAATTCAGGGCAGGCAGCAATGGGTCGTAAACGAGATAAACAGTCCGAGGTAATACACAAGAATCAGAGTAATCACAGGGTAAACGCTCAGAGATGTCAGCCAGGGCAGAACAAAACTTCGCACTGAGGAGATGGGAGTGGGAGAATTTATAGTCCATAAGAGTGTTATCAGGTATACAGGTAATCAGAGCAGAGCATGGGATTATGGGAAGTGGAATCCTGGGGATCTAGTATTTGGGTGAGGGAGCCCTCTGGTGGTGATCGGAGGGGACCACAGAGACCGTATTTGTGACAATCACACTAGTCCTCAGGTCCCTGTACTGTCTTCCAGTTACATTTAGAATTGACTTTAAAGTACTGTTACTTGTGAATAAATCCCTCAATGGCCTAGGATCTCAATCCATCTCAAATATGCTGAGTGAATATCTGAATATCCCTGTTCACATGATATGTTTCTCTGTGAGTGTCTTGCTCAAGTCCTTCTAGATCTCTGTTACCTGCAGGAAATGGATGTGATCCTGTGTGTGTGAAAGCTGCTCCAGCTCAGCGTCTCTCCTCCTCAGATCATTGATCTCCTGCTCCATTCGCTCCAGTTGTCCTTCAGCTCGACTCATTGCAGTCTTTTCCTGATCTCTGATCCGCTGTGTGGCCTCAGAGCGGCTTCTCTCAATGGAGAGGATGAACTCAGTGAAGATCCTCTCACTGTCCTCCACTGCTGTCTGTGCAGACACACATCACAATCACACAGTGGCTTCAGTGAGTCCTGACAGACTCTTAAACTTCTCTTCTTCTCCAGACTCACCTTATGAGACTCTACAGCCTCTCTCAGCTGCTCACTTCGGTCTAGTTTATTCTTGGTTTTGTGATAAAGCCCTGACACTTCTGTATTGTCTTGTCTTTGTGTGAGTGTGCAATCTTTTTTCTGTGTGCCTTGTTTCATGTTCAAAGCGTGGTGTTCGGATTCCAGCACTCATGTCTGGTTTGTTTTTGGTTCCGTGTCAGGATTTGTACGTTCATGCTCCATGTGTCTGTATTCTGTTCTAAGTGCACAGGGTGAGCATTCATATGGTTTTGTGCGCTCTGTATTGTATTGTCAGTGGCAGTCTTAACATAGAGGCATAGGTAGGCGGCAGCTTGGGGCCCCCTACCAGCGTGGAAAATGTTATTAATATTCTTAAGAAATACGTTGAAATGTTGAAGTAGTAGTTAAAATGCCCAGCTCGTGGTTATCTGTCCTACACACATACACCCCCTACTTTCACAATGAAATGGACTAGTCCGTGATCGTGCACGGCACGAGTGAGAGGAGGACTGGGAAGTACACAAACAGAGACGAAGCAAGACGAGTCTAAACGTGAAAATTAAATGAACTTACCCAAGCAGCTCAAATAAAAGAAAGCAAAAAAAACACAGATAAGTACTTGGCAACGCTGCCAAAGATGACAATTTTTTTTTACTATGGTTGTTGGGGATACTGACAGGAACAACAACGTCCAGCTAGCTGTGAAGTGGCGCTAGGTGAAGATAACGTTAACCAATACAATGAAGAGGACATCACGTTGTTGCCGCACAGTGTTCATGATGTTGACACAGATGAGGTGGAAGAGTTGTACAGTGATGGCCATTTTGATACCGATGATGGGGCTTCGGTGAGTCATCCGCCTAGTTCTGCTAGTAATACACCTACAATGATAAAAATTATTTTGTGGTGAAGTAAATACTACAGAAAAAAACTAATTTAACTGATTTGTGCTTTGTACTATACATTTGTTCTTGTCAACAGTCATTGCCTACTTGTTCAGATAAATTAGTATATGTTTATGTGTATGCTCTCTGTTTATGGTGTCTTGCTATGTTGTTTTTTAGGTCATCTTGCTATGTCGTCTTTATTGTCGTCTTCCTATGTGGTCCTTACTGTCGTCTTGCTATGTGGTCCTTACTGTCGTCTTGCTATGTGGTCCTTACTGTCATCTTGCTATGTCATTTTTACTGTTGTCTTGCTATGTCTTTACTCTCGCCTTGCTATGTCGACCTCACTGTATAAATACACTGTATAACTTCCTAGGACATGCGATAAATATCAAACCTAAAACAAACTTTACCTCGCTCAGTGTGACATAGCAAGTAGACATAGCAAGACGACAGTAAGGACGACATAGCAAGACGACAATAAAGACGACATAGCAAGACGGCAATAAAGACAACATAGCATGATGGCAATAAAGACGACATAGCAAGATGGCAATAAAGACAACATAGCATGATGGCAATAAAGACGACATAGCAAGACGGCAATAAAGACGACATAGCATGACGGCAATAAAGACAACATAGCAAGACGGCAATAAAGACGACATAGCAAGACGGCAATAAAGACAACATAGCAAGACGACATAAACCGAGAGCATACACATAAATGCATACTAATTTATCTGAACAAGCAGACAATGACTGAGGACAAAAACAAATGTATAGTACAAAGCAAAAAGCAGTTGACTTATTTTTTGGCACAAATGGAACCCCAGAAATTAAAGCGTAAATATTATACATTTTCTTATACTGGTGTTCCCATCATGCACTGGGGTTTGAATATTTAAGGAGGTCGATTTTTTGCTGTTTTCCAGCTATATTTACATTTTATCATTGCTTTTGCATTTCTACTCAAAATGACATTTATACTCCAAAACGATCCATTGAATGTTACCATCACTGTATTGTGGACCAAATATTGAGGTCTCTGTGGTCAGGTGCCGTGTTACTTCTATGTAGATATGGTAGCTACACAATATCGATTGTGTTATTTACTTAGATATTTTTAAGTAAAGCATTAACTTTAAAAGTGTGGTTTAATTCAATGTTATATTTTTTGAGTAAAATGTATTGCAAAGGATACTTTAAGTAGAAATTACTCTACCTTTTACTGGCCAAGTTAAAATGTCTTATTTTCTTTGTTAATTTTACTTAAATTAGTTAAGTAGAGTTTACTTTTGTGAAATTACATACGTGAAATTGCTAATCCTGGTTTGCTGAAAGATGACCCAGCTCTCTGGCCTAAGAAGCTCACGGCCGAGGAGCGATGTGCAATCGTTCGCAAAGGTCCCATACAAGCTAGTGTAGAATTCCCCAAAAATCAAGAGGGGCAGAGATTTACCAGTAATAATTACTGCATCCAACTGAAAAACGGGGAGAAGATTAATAGGACATGGCTTATCTACAGTGAATCGGGGACTGTGTTATGTACTTTTGTTGCTGACTTTTTGGAGAGAGGAACACACATTTAAGTTTAACAATTGGAGAAAGCAGGGCAATGGAGACTTCCTAGGACAAGTACAGCTGATGGCAAAATATGACCCTTTTATGAAAGAACATTTAAGAAGAATCCAAGAAAAAGAGTTAGAGGGCTAAATATAATGCTCTCATAATGGATTGCGCACCTGACATCAGCCACAATGAACAGCTGTCTGTGGTCCTGTGCATAGTTAATTGTGAGCTCCACAAAGGCGTGTCCATTCACAAGCATTTTGTAGGCTGACTTAACAAGTTGCAGTTTTGTGACTATAAAAAAATTACACTTGAAATTGGAGTCGCAGCTAAAGTCAAATTTAAACCAAATAAAAAAAATTAAGTGAACTTCACAGGGTCGCTAAAAGACATACACGCATTATACCTTCGCCCAGGCTGTTGGAATCCGTTGTTGGGCCAACGGGTGGTCCTTACAATATCTAGTTAATAGTTCATACCTGTTTCTCTGTCCTCTGTGCTGCAGCTGATACATAGTTGTGGTTTTTATGGTCATCCATCGTACACAGCAGACATATACACGTCTGATCAGTGCGGCAGAAAACCTCAAGGAGTTTATCATGTGTTTGGTAGATCATCTCCTGCAGTTGTCCAGTCTGTTTGCACTGAGGGCAGCTGTAGACTCTCTTCTGATCCCAGCAGCCTGTAATACAGCTCTCACAGTAACTGTGTCCACAGGGAATGGTCACTGGATCCGTCAGGAGCTCCAGACACACTGAACACTTGAACTCATCCTGAGAAATGCTGGCTCCTGCCATTTTACTGCATGAATACAGAGACACAAGCACACAACAGCTCAACCACACTTCTGTGTCAGTTTCTCTGAACTGAAGAGCTCTCGGTTTCTGTTTGAGTGGCATTTGAAAAACACGTAAAGCACCGGAACCTCCCACTTTATATTAATTGGCATCTATTTACTTACATCAAAAAATATGTACAATGCAATTATTGTGTTCATATTGTATTGCAAAACACTTTTGCTGCTATTGAGGTGGGATACGGGTAAAGTTGGGGACAGGAGTGGTGGTATGGGTAGGTAAGGGTTAACAGTGTATGCGCAAGTGCTGACCCTAGAAGCTGGTGTGCTTGTGTGTGTGTGTTTGTTTGTTTTAAATGTTGGTGTAGTAGCCTACGTTTTTAAGAGCAACATGCTTCAACATGGATTTTAAAATGCGTTATTAACTGCCTGTGTGATGGGGGACGGAGTGGATTTGGAAAATCTAAGGAACAACAGACTAATGGCGGCGATGTTTTACAGCCGCGAAAATCTGTTGAGACTCCGATACAAAGTTAAAACCCCACCAAAGTTTCTCCAAGATCCTTCTGAAATAATCTGCTCTAGCCATACAACTAATAGAAAGAAGAAAGTGAAATGAAGGGGTTCTAGAGGCTGAATCCAGAACAGATTTAAACATCACAGCACTCGGTTCCCTCTTCCTACAATAACTAATGCTCATTCGCTCAAAAAAAAAATGCCCGAACTCACAGCATTGGCGAAATATAAGAAGAGACTTCAATATAGCTAACCTGAACTGCATTACGGAGACATGTCTGACGGAGGCAATTGACAACATAAACTTGGATGGATACTCATTAATCCACCTTGTCCGCATTGCTAGGCTCACTACGAACTGTTGACTGTCACATTCAGACCATATTATTTGCCTCGTGAATTTGGATAAAGAACAATTTATTTTAGTTTATGTGCTCGGACCATACTTCTCACTTGCTGCTGAATGCATAGCTACTAGTTACAACAGAGCGCTGTGCAATTCCGCCGATGACCTAGTGTTTTTGCTTGGCGATATCAATAAATGTGATGTATCCATGTTGTTGCCAAATCTTGAGAACTATATAACCTGTCCGACAAGACTGGTTAAGACTCTGGATAAATGTTTCCGTAATGTGGAAGGTGCATATGTGCCAAGGTTACATCTATTACCAAATAGGCAGCTATTAAAAAGGAATAAGCCTGCCATTCAGCAGGTTCAAACGTGGTCCAGAGACTCAACCGAAGAGTTAAGAGGCTGTTTTCAATATACTGAATGGGACTTATTTTTGAATGATCATGACTGTTGTAGTAATTATGAATTGTTGAATGAAACAATAACCTGTTGTCAATAACCTACCCTTACCCTAACCCTCTGTTCTGTGTAAATTCTGTTGTTCAAACAAACAAATGTTACAATCTACCCAAATAACAAACTATGGATTAACAAAGATTTTAAACATTATTTAAATATGAAGAAAATTGCTTTCTTGCAGAATGATCAGCAGAGTGTAAAGAGTTAAATAAAGCAGTAATACATAAGATAAAAGACACATAGAAGGAATATAAAGAGAATGTTGAATAATAATTTAAAACCAGAAATGCAAGAGATACGTGGAATGAATGAAAATGAACGAATGAATGAGTGAATGAATGAATATACACTGGCGAAACAGCCCAAGATGTTCTGACCCGGAAAAGGAAGTAAAACGGATTTGCAACGGACGCAATGGATGCAGACTAAATGATTATTCAACCTCTAAAGGTCAGCAAAACATTGCTTTCGTCTTCCATCGCGCCATTAGTGTCATGTGATCGCAGTTCGTGTCCACCTGAGTTGACGTCATTCGCCTCCGTCCCTTTTTCAATGACGTATGACTTGCATTTACTGGGGAATATCCGATTTGACCGCTTACATGGCAGACGCAAATGCACGCATCCAAATCATATCGGATTTATTACCACATATGAGTGAGGCTTGAATCCAATCTGAGGATATCGGAATTCATGCGTTTTTTTTCGTGCTTACACGTTCACGTCATATCCGATCTGTGCCACATGAGAGGGAAAAATCTGAATTTGGTCACTTGAACCATGCAGCGTAAATGGGGCCTAAATGACTTTAGTCCAATTGCACTCACATCAGTTCTTTGCAAATGTATGTCCATTGACCCCCTGCAATTTGCCTACCGGGCCAATCGGAGCACTGCGGATGCCTCTCTCACTCTTTTGAATAAAGTTCAACATCTAGATAAGCCAAATGCGCATGTTAGAATACTCTTCATGGATTTCTCGTCTGCTTTCAATGCGGTCCAACCTTATCTTGTTTTAAAGCGCCTTTATGATTTAGGTGTTAGTAGTTGGGTTGGCTTGGCTATGGATTAAGGAATTTTTAAAAGAGCGTATCTGCATTAATAACAACGTCATATCTAATTGTTTGGTTTTAAACACTGGTGTACCGCAGGGATGTGTACGGTCTCCAATGCAGTTCTCTGTCATTGAATTGCAGTGTGATGATGATAACCTTTCCCTCATAAAGTATGCTGATGACACGGCAGTGGTCTCCTGTCAGAAAGAAGTATATTGACAGTATTATTGGTTGGTTTGATGGTAGTTTCTTACATCTTAATATTGAAAGGACAAAAGGGCTATTCTTGAGGAATCAAACAAGAATATGTACAGGCCCTGTATACAAACCAGTCGTTATAAAAGACAAAAATTTTAGCAGGTCTCAAGTTTTAAATATTTAGGAACAATAATTGACAATAAACTTAATTTTGAAAGTAATGTAGAATCCATTCATAAGAAGGCAAGACAACGTCTTGGACTTCTTAGGAAATTGAGGAGTTTTAATGTTAGCATGCACATTTGAACTATGGTGTGTGTATATATATAAATATATATATATATATAATACCATATAATTACAATGTAAAAACATGCACATACACAATAAATGCATTGTATCGAATGATTAATTTAAATGTAAGTACATAGTAGTTAAGGCCATCTAATATAAAGTGGGACCCAGGTTCCTTATTCCTGGTCCTGGAGAGCCTCATTCCTACTGAGTTCAGTTTCGACTGTGCTTCAACACACCTGGCTGTTATTTTAAATGCAAAAACTTTTCTTAGATTCAGGTGTGTTCAGTAACAGCTGGAACTAAATTCTGCTGTGTCTTTCCAGGAATAGAAAGAAGAACCTGGCTGTAAAGTCACTTATAATAAAACATCTGATAGATATCAGTCTCAGACAGACACAAGTTATTGAGAATCAGGACTTTTACTATCTGCAGCAACACTGCATCCTAATTACTACTTGTACTGCAGGGCAGAAAAGCTTGTCCAGTTTCTTCATTACCTTAATTTCTAAAACTTGTACGCAGTGTTGTAAGAAATGTAATTTCCCTGGTTTAAACTGTTTATAAGAAAAGCTCTTTGTCTGTTGCAAACTGGGTCACATGGTGTCATCAAGATGAGAGGGGCAAAAGTTTTGCTCTCCCGCTCACCACCACCATAAATGTATGATCGTTTTTCCCTTTGTTTTGGATATTGATATTGCTATTTACCAGTTTAAAAGAAATATTAATTTGCTTGCTTTTAAGATAATGCCATGCATGCTTAAACACTGAAATGCTTAAATGCTATGAGTGAAAAGTACCTAAAATACTTAAATGCTATATGAGTGGAAATTACCTAAAATAATTTAACAATAATAATGGCAGGGACAAAAGCTTACAGAAAATCCAGCAGTATCTCAAGTATATACCCGGGGGGATCACCGGGTGAAAGCTTGGGTGGAAAAGGCATTATGGGCAGAAACTTCAGTCCTGGAAGCCAGGGGAGATACTTTTGTGGTTACTAAGCCGAAATGAGCTGCAAAGAGGAGACTTTCGAGAGTCAGAAGTCGGTCTAGCAGTCATACAATGGGCTCAAAGAGATAGGAAGCCACTATAGGCAGGAAGTGGTTATTCAGTGCACTTCAGATTTATTCAGAGGCAGAGGAGATTATGAGCATGGTGCTTAGAAAGAGCTTAGGAAAGATAAAACTGTACACCATGAATGCAAAAAACCTGAAAAAAAATCTCAGGGTGAGATTCCAAATATGGAAAAAAGTAATGACAGACTTTCAAAATGCTTGTTTTGTTGTGGCATGTGGTTATGACCTCCCATACTGATATCCGGACATGTTAAAAAGACAAAACGGATCAAACAGATATAAGATTTGATTGAGTTAATGATCTCACATCTCAAAGTTTTTAATGGTTTGTTCCTTCCTGGTCTGCTGTCCCCTTCCAGTCTGGAGGGGAAAAAAGGTACACTGCAAAATATGCTTCTCTTAGTATTTTTGTCTTGGTTTCTAGTCTAAATATCTAAAAATGCTTAAATCGAGATGCTTTTACTAGATAAGTAAAATAAGAAACAAGATTATTTGTCTTGTGCTTGTTTTAAGCAAAACTCGCTTCATTTTGATCTTAGCAGGATCAGTAGGATGAGTCAAGACAATCAGGAAGACCATTACCCCCTACACCACACAGGCTATATCCATTTAAATAACATGTCTGGGCATGTTCTTTTAGAAGAACTGGTGACATACGAGAAGACATTTTGGAGAATGTTGATATCCAGACATTTGACGTAGCATCGGCTTCCATAGTAGGGAAAAAAAATACAGCGGAAGTCAATGGCTACCGTCAACTGTCTGGTTACCAACATTCTCCAAAATGTCTTCTTATGTACAAACTTGTACAAGTTTGAAACAACATAAGGGTGAGTAAATGAGAACAACTTTCATTTTTCGGTCAAATATCCCTTTAATGTATGGTCAATTCAAGAACGAACATTTTCTTCTTAAACAATTGAGGCATAGCACAGCAGGATGAACAGGCCAAAACTAATCACAAGAGCCAAAATCACTGGCTGGCACATATCAACACTGGACCTCAAACAGCAGCCACTCGAATGTATTGAATTATTTTATGGCAGATACATGAAACAATACCGAAAATGAGGAAAAACTGCACTTTTGATTATTTATAATTCTATATATATATATATATCTATATATATATATATATATATATATATATATATATATATATATATATATATATATATATATATACACACAGTACTTTTTATTCTATTTCTATTATAATTTCCTCCTTGTGTTTTTAACTGTGAATTTGCACTGTCCATGGAGCGGACCTGTTTACATTTCACTGCCGGTTGTATATTCTGTATATAACTGTGTATGTGACAAATAAAACTCTTGAATCTTGAATCTTGAAATGTTAGAACTGGGGTAGTACCTACAACCAGCATGCTGTTCTCCTCACCAACCAGCAAGACAGGAAAACACTCGCAGGCGGATGTAGATATCAGGATCGTCTGAGGGCTGGAAAACCAAATATAAAAATACAGAATTTAGACTACAAACACAGCATACATCAAAATAATAATGTTGATGTTTCATTTGTAGTAGGATGGAAGTGGTTAATGAGGAAAAATAAATGTTTCCAGTTTTACAGTAGTGTAAGTACTAGTGTATGTGATGCATCCAATATAAAACACCATTTATACAATATTATCTAACAGCATTTACACTTCAAAATGATGGGGTTTTTTTTTTTTTTTTTTTTAAAAAAGCTGGGTGAGGCCTATAGGTCATTTCATTAAAGGGATAGTTCACTGAAAAATGAACATTCTGTCATCATTTGTTCATCCTCAAGTTGTTCCAAACCTTTATTGACTGTATTTTGTACTGAAATTCTTTGTTCTGTTGAACAAAAATAAGATATTTTGAAGAATGTTGATAACCCAACAGATCTGGGTCACCATTGACTTCCATTGTAGGAAAAAAATAATACTATAAGAGTCAATGGTGACCCAGATCTGTTGGGTTACCAACACGAGGGTGAGTAAATGAGGGTGAGTATTTTTTTTACATTGCTTGGCCAATTTTACATATCCCAATGGTTTTAATCCAGTATTTTATTGAGACAGTAGGCACCTGCTAATAATTTATCACTACTTAAGTAAAGCTCACTGTAAGGACGTGGAAAAGAGCCTCATGATTGGGACCTGTTTCTTTGGTGCAGCAGAGCCAGATGGGAAGAGGTCAGTAAAAACAGCAATGGTATGTTCAACTAGTGGAGGGGGGAAAAAGCAAAAGAAACACGAGAGGAGATCTATATCAATATGCAAGATACCAGGTCTGTGGGTTTATTCTATACCACTGAAATAAAGCTTTATCTCCATTTAATGTCCTTGGAGGCTTCATGGCTTTCTTCATCATTCCATAAAAATGAACCTTGGAGTAGAAGGTCTCACACCTGCCCTTCACCTCAGAAATATACCCACATAGTCCAATTCTTTGAAGCAGGGATATGCCTGTTTTCATCTGTCCTGTGTTTCTTTGTTCAGATTCCCGCCACTCATCTGTCTCCTTGGTTACCATCATTATTAGTTCATGAGTCAGCTGTGTGTAGTGATCATCCTCGTTTGGGTTCACTCTTTAAGTTCTGCCTTTTCCGTCACTCTTTGTCCGTTCACTGTCTTGGTTAGTGTGTGTTGCTGCCTGATCATCTGTTTGCTAGAAATACCATTAAACCGTAATTTTGGACGAATGGACCGCCCACTTTTGATGAACAGGCAATGTTCATCACCGTGGCCCAGGACAGCAACATTTGTTAAGAACTTTTGTGTTTTGGCCAGTGACAGAATCCCTTAACACCATGTTCTGGATTGGGGCAAACTTCCACAACACCATCTGCCTCCAGACACCAAAAGACTGACTTGGAGGGGAGCCGTCTGGAGGGTGTGCGGTTCCAATCCAGAACCTGGCCAGTCCCAGAGCCCAGCCATATACCACCATGATCGATGATGACATGGAGGCTGCTGCTACGTTCTTCTTCGATTCTGGGCTTGAAAATCCTCACTCACACTGAGCGGAAGAGATTGATATCACAAGCAGTATTTCAGCCAAGTGCAGAAAGTTCTGAAATAAATGTAAATATGTAAAACTCTGTTTATTCAGGAAAGTAGACACAATTTTGTAAATTGTGAAGAATGTTAAATATAGCACACATACCTTAAAGTCTGTGCAATATGGCTCCTTGGTGAGAAGTGTCTGCCACAGCCCTAGGTATGACTTTTCTGCAAAGGTAGTCTTGATTAGGGACTTAAGCTGCTGCTATTCCTGATAGACCTGGTCACTCTAACATCCACCACTTTGTCAGTAAAGATGCAGTGAGAGAGATTAGGGGAGACAATATGGTGTGGGGACATTTAAACATCAGAAATTTGGTTAAATTAAAACATTGAACGTTCTTTGAAATATTCATAAAACACATAACACGTAATCACTTCTCTGCCCTATATGCTCACTTTCTTAGAAGGTTGCCAAAATGCTGGAGAAGAGACTGAACCTCTGCCCTGCCATAGTCCAGTAATGCAGCTTGACTCTCTGGCCATGCATCATGGTTGAATATTCTGAAGCAATCAACTCCACCTTCCCTTGACTGACTCAACTGAAGCGTAATGTCATCTCTTCTACTGCAATGTCAACAGTTGCTGCCACATGGAGACTATTGAAAACTCCACCAGTCAAGGGAATTTGCCCTTTCAGCTCTGAAAAATGTTAACACCAACAGCAAAATACAGTTGGCATTATTTGCTATTGTATCACACCTGAAAGGTAACAGTCCCTGATGATGCTGCAAAATGCTGTTTTTCTTTATTATTTTTTTTTACAAACCCCATTCCAAAAAAGTTGGGACACTATACAAATTGTGAATAAAAAATAAATGCAATAATTTACAAATCTCATAATATTTTATTCACAATAGAATATAGATAACATAAATACTGAAAGTGAGACATTCTGAAATCTCATGCCAAATATTGGCTCATTTTGGATTTCATGAGAGCTACACATTCCAAAAAAGTTGGGACAGGTAGCAATAAGAGGCCGGAAAAGTTAAATGTACATATAAGGAACAGCTGGAGGACCAATTTGCAACTTATTAGGTCAATTGGCAACATGATTGGGTATAAAAAGAGCCTCTCAGAGTGGCAGTGTCTCTCAGAAGTCAAGATGGGCAGAGGATCACCAATTCCCCCAATGCTGCGGCCAAAAATACTGGAGCAATATCAGAAAGGAGTTTCTCAGAGAAAAACTGCAAAGAGTTTGAAGTTATCATCATCTACAGTGCATAATATCATCCAAAGATTCAGAGAATCTGGAACAATCTCTGTGCGTAAGGGTCAAGGCCGGAAAACCATACTGGATACCCGTGATCTTCGGGCCCTTAGACGGCACTGCATCACATACAGGAATGCTACTGTAATGGAAATCACAACATGGGCTCAGGAATACTTCCAGAAAACATTGTCGTGAACACAATCCACCGTGCCATTCGCCGTTACCGGCTAAAACTCTATAGGTCAAAAAAGAAGCCATATCAAGCAAAGTGGAAAACTGTTCTGTGGTCAGACCAATCAAAATTTGAAGTTCGTTTTGGAAAACTGGGACGCCATGTCATCCGGACTGAAGAGGACAAGGACAACCCAAGTTGTTCTCAGCGCTCAGTTCAGAAGCCTGCATCTCTTATGGTATGGGGTTGCATGAGTGCGTGTGGCATGGGCAGCTTACACATCTGGAAAGGCACCATCAATGCTGAAAGGTATATCCAAGTTCTAGACCAACATATGCTCCCATCCAGACGTTGTCTGTTTCAGGGAAGACCTTGCATTTTCCAACATGACAATGCCAGACCACACACTGCATCAATTACAACATCATGGCTTTTTTGGAATCGGGTTTGTATGTTATCCTATTTAAAAATGCTGTTACCCATCACAAAGAGGTTGTCTATTTTAATCTGAGTGTTTCATTTAGTAAGTGAGCCCTTTTTTGCATGGATGGAGCTGTTTGTTCACAATTCTCTTTCCTCGTGACAAGGTAAGAAGGGTTATCTCTGTTCTCTAAATAGAATTGATATGGTTATTTTGGCCATCCATGTTAGTTAGAGAAATATATTATTGTTAAAGATGTTTACTAGCATATATGTGCAGTTATTTTCGATGGCTGGTCTTGTATTTCTGATATTATTTCATGTGCTGTAAATTTCACGTGGTGGGGTGTATGTTTCTGTATATTGTGTTCAAGGTTTATTTGTATTCTTTGTATTTTCCATATATCTTACATCTATCTTTACTTGTCCTATGTTGTAGTTTCTTTCCTTCATTTTGAGTTGACAACCATGTGTTTGGTGTTGGGTTGGCTCAGCTACAGCTATAGTGTTGCCTATTGTATTGATAGGTAACATTATATTGATGTTTATTTGGAAGTGGCTGATGTGTCTAAAAAGACAAATAAAACGTTCACTGCTGTGACACAACTACGGTCTTGGTGTCCCCCTCATACACCCAGCACATCACACAACACAGAAGGGGAGCACACAATGAAAAGGGTTACAGATAGTTATTTCATTTTTTTTTCTTGCCTTGTAAATATTTTGTACACAGTTTTGTTGTACTGGATCACAAAAGACTGCTTTACAGACATGCCTGTTTTGCACACAATACTCAAACACAGAAGCAGGAAACACATGCGTTCAGAGTGAGCGAAACTGACGTGTGGTTGAGCTGTTGTGTGCTTGTGTCTCTGTATTCATGCAGTAAAATGGCAGGAGCCAGCATTTCTCAGGATGAGTTCATGTGTTCAGTGTGTCTGGATCACCTGAAGGATCCAGTGACCATTCCCTGTGGACACAGTTACTGTAAAAGCTGTATTACAGGCTACTGGGATCAGGAGGATCGGAGAGTCTACAGCTGCCCTCAGTGCAGACAGACCTTCAGTCCAAGACCTGCTTTAGCTAAAAAC
Source organism: Paracanthobrama guichenoti (assembly GCA_018749465.1). Taxonomy (NCBI): domain Eukaryota; kingdom Metazoa; phylum Chordata; class Actinopteri; order Cypriniformes; family Gobionidae; genus Paracanthobrama; species Paracanthobrama guichenoti. The sequence continues at coordinate 26,279,251 of CM031946.1, read as the reverse complement.
ACCATTCTGACTGAAGTGGTGAAGAAACTGGAGAAGCGTAAACGTCCTGCTGACGCTGGAGCTGGAGATATGCAGTGTGACGTCTGTACTGGAAGAAAACACAAAGCCGTCAAGTCCTGTCTGGTGTGTCTGAACTCTTACTGTCAGAATCACCTTGAACAACATGAGAGTTTCTTTAAAGTAAAGAGACACGATCTGACTGATGCCACTGGACGACTGCAGGAGATGATCTGCCAGAAACACAACAAGATCCTTGAGGTTTTCTGCCGCTCTGATCAGACGTGTATATGTGTGCTGTGTACGATGGATGAACATAAAAACCACGACACTGTATCAGCTGAGGCACAGAGGACAGAGAAACAGGTATGGACTTAAAGAGGTCCCTTTGTGCTCATTTACAGGCTCATAATTGTGTTTATGTGGTCTACTAGAATACATTTACATCATTTAATTGGTTATTTTCACCCTCTCAGTCTGAATACTGCTTCAGTTTCAGTTTCTTTAAAACCCACCTTCTGAAAATCACAGTCTGCTCTTATTGGTCAGCCGGCCCCAGTCTGTTGTGATTGGTCTACTGCTTAGAGAGTGTGTCAGAAATGTCACACGCTTTACTGTAAACGGCGATGGGGAGGTAGAGGGATGCTACGATGGGGGGTCTTCATAGAAGTCTTCTGAAGTGACAAGAAAAATCAAATATGGTGTCATGTTTAGTGATGTGACATGCATGATCCAGTGAGGTTTGATGTTATTGACGTGTCACCATATTTGATTTAGCCTCTAGAAACAGAGACATTCTTCAGAATATAAAATAGTAAACAACTAGTATACTTATAAGTTCACTTGTAGTACAGATGCAGCACAAATGAGAAACAACCTAGTTGTGCACTTAAAACGTATACTTTTATATACTAAAAGATTTGGGCCCAAGCAGTATTGAAATACACTTACAAGTTTTTTACTAGTACACATACGACATAAAGTATACTTAATATACTTTGAACGTTACTTAAGTATACTTCATAAAATTAACTTGAAGTATACTTCTTTTTTTGTAAGGAATGTCGACAATTACAGCCTGCTATATTTTTTAAAGTATCGTTAGTGTGCGGGATTTCCTTATATTTATTTCTTTTTGAGATTTTTGGATTTGTTTATACTCTTTCCTACGCACCTATCTATTACCAACAGGTGTGCGATGGTAATGTCAATTACCATATGCGGAAAAAATCATAGATTTACCATTTGTAATGCAGCAGTGAGCTATAATGCACGTTTTTTATATTTATTAGAGGTTGAATTCAAATCAAATGCTGCCAAAATGCCTATACTACTACTGAGTAGGATGTCTACTTCATAAAATGTATGAAAATTATGGAAATATATGGTTAAGATCACTCAAACCATATGGAAATGAAGGTGCCCATATTAGGTCAGTAATGGAGCCTGGATGTCATCTAGTGAAAAAGTTTGGTACTGCGCCCAAACAAACTCTTACTGAAAGCTCAATATTATAAAATATAAACAATTATATTTTTACATTTTCATAAACTTAAACTTTTATAACTTTTTTCTATTTTACTTTCATAATTTATCTGACTTCTACAATAACCTGCGAAGTGTCTTTTTTAAAACAAGACCAACCTTAGGTCTATATTCCAAATATATTCTTGAATTACAGCCATTTAAGTTTGGATAGTGCATTTTCATGTCTATGTGGAAAAAAGGGGGGTGACAGTTATAGTGACAGTAGCTGTTTTTCCTCAAAATTCTGTTCCTGAAAACCATAGCGCTCAGCCGACTTCAGATAACCATAACTTTTGTTTAAGACAAGCTATGAAAGAAATAAAAATATATTTGGAAAGGGCCCAGCTTTCATATGGTATCAAAAGCTGTAAGAGGTCAAATTTCACCATGTGATGGGTTCGTAGATCACATCACATATTAAAATTTTTTGAGATGCACCTGCATAATAACATTACCATATAAGAACTTTAACCCCTCGGTCTCAGCACTTCACTGATTTACATGATTTATGTGATCTTTCTCCTGTTATTGTTTTGTCCTTTAGCACCAGCTGAAGGAGACACAGAGGTCGTTCCAGCAGAGAGAGAAAGATCTTCAGCAGCTGAGAGAGGCTGTGGAGTCTCATAAGGTGAGTCTGGAGAAGAAGAGAAGTTTAAGAGTCTGTCAGGACTCACTGAAGCCACTGTGTGATTGTGATGTGTGTCCTAACAGCGCTCTGCACAGACAGCAGTGGAGGACAGTGAGAGGATCTTCACTGAGTTCATCCGCTCCATTGAGAGAAGCCGCTCTGAGGCCACACAGCGGATCAGAGATCAGGAAAAGACTGCAGTGAGTCGAGCTGAAGGACGACTGGAGCGACTGGAGCAGGAGATCAATGATCTGAGGAGGAGAGACACTGAGCTGGAGCAGCTTTCACACACACAGGATCACATCCATTTCCTGCAGGTAACAGAGATTTAGAAGAACAAGAGACTCAGAGAAACATTTCATGAGAGCAGAATGAGTTGATCTGTGTGTTATTATATAATCATAAGTCAGACTCTCATCTGATCATCTTCTTCTGAAAGAGAAGCACTTACAAATGAATACAAAATACAAATTCCAGCTCTGAAAATATCTTAACATTTTTCTGAACGATACATTGAGCTTCCAGACAGGAACAGTTCAAAGCTTCACTAATATTTAGTTATTTTTAAAACAATGTGAAATCCATGAACTTAACGGTGCCAGTTTCACCCAGCTAAATTTCAAATATTCTTTTTACAATCTTTTATTTACCAAAATTAGATCATCTTCAAACCTGCTAAAACCATTTATAATAATTTTCATTAACACATTAATGAATTTGACAGTGAAGTCCTCAAACAGGAAGTGAGGCTGTAGATTAGCACTGTTTCAGTGTATTTAAACCACAAAACCTGGCCTTGGGATCGTGTTCTAAGAGTCCTTGTGAATTTCAGAGCCACTAACTGCTCAAAAGTTATAAATAATGGTAATCATTGTGATCATCTACTCATTGCCTTTGAACTGCTTTTTCTGATCAAATCTACTCAACCCTGCCATGTGACGCCATTGATGCACTTAATCTGTTACATTTATGTTACTGGCACTGTTCATCCAAGTGCTTTACAAGAAAGTTCAGAAGTGTCAAACGTTAGAACTTATAGCTCTAACATGATATAATGAATATGAGAAGAATGAAGCTGATGCTGTGAAAGTGCTGGATTGAGGCGAGTTCCTAAAGATCAACAAAAGCCGCACAAATCTGACAGTAGTGCAGGTTATTGGCTGAAGTATGGAGGTGATGAGCTTTGATTTCTGTTTTCTGTAGAGTTTCCAGTCTCTCTCAGCTCCTCCTGAATCTACAGACGTCAATGACAATCTCTTAATTTCTCTCTTCTCTTTTGATGGAGTGAGAGAATCTGTCCATCAGCTGAGAGACAAACTGAAGAAGCTGAAGAAGATCTCTGACGGTGGTAAAGTCCTGGAGATTCATCTGCTCTCAGAAATGATCCTCCATCATCTCATATCATGTAGAAGATCATATTAGATATGTCTTAGGAACAGATGCAGGGATCATTGTCTCTTGACATGATAATCACACTCTTCATGTCTGTTGATTTTCAGTCACTTTCACCAACATTGTTCCCGGGACCAGGAACGACTTCTCACTAAGAAAACAAACATTCAATCCTTGGAGAATAAGATGGACGATCTTAGAGCCAGGACAAGTTTTCAACTGGACATGAGAGACTGTAACATCTATTGTCATCTATCGTCTGTAACTTCATCTGTCTCAGAGGATGAAGTTCGGAGAGCACTCAAGCGTGTGGACGTCAGGAAAGCTGCCGGGTCAGATGGTATTTCAGGTCGTGTTCTGCAGTCCTGTGCTGATCAGCTCGCCGGGTTGTTTACATCTATCTTTAATGAGTCCCTCGCTACATCTGTGGTCCCCACCTCCTTCAAAAAATCCACCATCATCCCTGTCCCTAAGAACAGTAAACCCTCTTGCCTAAATGACTATCGTCCAGTGGCTCTCACGTCTATAGTCATCAAGGTCTTTGAGAGACTCATTAAAAACACCATTTGCGTCTTCATTCCTGACACTTTGGACCCTCTTCAGTTTGCCTATCGTCCCAATAGATCGACTGTAGATGCCATCTCTCATGTCCTCCACTCCTCCCTCACTCACATCGACAGCAAAAGTGGGAACTACGTAAGGTTGCTATTTATTGACTATAGCTCAGCCTTTAACACCATAGTTCCCATCAAGCTAACCTCCAAACTCCTGGATCTCGGCCTGAATCCTTCTCTCTGCCACTGGATTGAGGACTTCCTCACTGGCAGGCCTCAGGTGGTGAGAATAGGCCAGTCCACCTCCACCTCCATCTCCCTGAGTGTGGGAGCTCCACAGGGCTGTGTCCTGAGTCCCCTGCTCTACTCTCTCTACACGCATGACTGTTTGTCCACACACAGCTCCACCTCTATCATCAAATAGTGTGTTTCATGATCAACAAGAAATGGTGCGATCCCAGGAACATCACCATTCTCTCGCGGTCCTGCTCACCTCATCTGGAACATTTAACAATCATCTGCCGCCCATTCTATCTGCCTAGGGAGTTTTCTGCGGTTGTCGCGACCGCCGTTTACATCCCACCGCAGGCAGACACAGCGCTGGCTTTATCTGGCCTTCATGATGTTGCCAGCGGCGTCATAAACCAACATCCCGACGCGGCATTCATTGTCGCGGGCGATTTTAACAAAGCAAACCTAAAGAAAGTCCTGCCAAACTTTCACCAGCACGTCTCCTGCCCCACACGAGGAGCAAACACACTGGATCACTGCTACTCTCCGCTTAAGAACGCCTATAAAGCGCGGTCACTTCCAGCGCTTGGCAAATCGGATCATGCCGCCATTTTCCTCACTCCCGAATACAAACAAAAGCTCCTCCAGGAACCCCGGTGAGGCGGGAAGTTAAGCGTTGGTCACCCCACTCAGAGACCGCGCTACAGGCAGCTCTGGGCGATGTGGATTGGGACATGTTCGGCGAGTTCAGCTGACGTGGCGAGTTCACAGACGTGGCGCTTTGCTTCATCAACACGCTTTACAGAGCAAGCCACGCAAACAATAACAATAACGTCCTTCTCAAATCAGAAACCGTGGGTGGACAATTCAATCCGCGCGCAGTGAACGCACGCACTGCTGCTTACAACGCCGGTCTCCATTCAGGGAATATGAATGAATACAGATCGTCCTGCTATGCTCTCAGACGAGCAGTTAAAGCCGCAAAACTCCGTTATAAAGACCGAGTGGAGTCTCATTTCCAACTCAACGACTCGCGCGCATGTGGCAAGGTCTGAGGTCCATCTGCTCTTTTGGATCTAAATCCTCTGCAGAGGCAAGCGCTGATCCGTTGCTCGTGAACGAGTTAAACTCTTTCTATGCTCGCTTTGACTGTAACGCGCAACGCGACTCCGCCAAGTGGCGCGTCAGAGGAATTACTCAGAGCAGCAACAATCACGTGATCTCTGTCTCAGAGGATGAAGTTCGGAGGGCACTCAAGCGTGTGGACGCCAGGAAAGCTGCCGGGCCAGATGGTATCTCAGGTCGTGTTCTGCGGTCCTGTGCTGATCAGCTCGCCGGGTTGTTTACATCTATCTTTAATGAGTCCTCGCTACATCTGTGGTCCCCACCTCCTTCAAAAAAATCCACCATCATCCCTGTCCCTAAGAACAGTAAACCCTCTTGCCTAAATGACTATCGTCCAGTGGCTCTCACGTCTATAGTCATGAAGGTCTTTGAGAGACTCATTAAAAACACCATTTGCGCCTTCATTCCTGACACTTTGGACCCTCTTCAGTTTGCCTATCGTCCCAATAGATCGACTGAAGATGCCATCTCTCATGTCCTCCACTCCTCCCTCACTCACATCGACAGCAAAAGTGGGAACTACACGTAAGACTGCTATTTATTGACTATAGCTCAGCCTTTAACACCATAGTTCCCACCAAGCTAACCTCCAAACTCCTGGATCTCGGCCTGAATCCTTCTCTCTGCCACTGGATTGAGGACTTCCTCACTGGCAGGCCTCAGGTGGTGAGAATAGGCCAGTCCACCTCCACCTCCATCACCCTGAGTGTGGGAGCTCCACAGGGCTGTGTCCTGAGCCCCCTGCTCTACTCTCTCTACACGCATGACTGTTTGTCCACACACAGCTCCACCTCTATCATCAAATTTGCTGATGATACTGTTGTCCTGGGCCTCATTTCCAACAACAATGAGACGGCATACTTGGACGAGGTGGAGCATCTAACATCATGGTGCCAGGACAACTGTCTCTCTCTGAATGTTGGCAAGACCAAAGAAATGATTGTGGACTTCAGGAAGAGACAGCAACGGACATACTCCCTCATGATCAGCGGGTCACCAGTAGAGAGAGTGAGCAGCTTCAAGTACCTGGGAGTAAACATCTCCGAGGACCTGACCTGGACTGCTCACATTCAGACACAGGTGAAAAAGCCAGGCAAAGACTGTACCACCTGCGCCAGCTGAGGAAATTCAGGGTTTCACCAGCTATCCTGAAAACTTTCTATTTAGGGGCGATAGAAAGTGTTTTAACTCAGTGCATCACAGCGTGGTATGGGAACAGCACCAGTCATGACCGCAAAGCCCTGCAAAGAGTAGTGCGCTTATCCGAGCGTATCTCAGGGTCAGCTCTCCCGTCTCTGCAGGACGCCTACACCAAACGCTGCAAAGGTAGAGCTACCAAGATCATCAAGGACTCTAATCACCCTGTAAACCCTCATTTCACGCTGCTACCATCTGGTAAGCGCTTCCAAGCCTGATGGCCAAAACTGAGAGACTCAGGAGGAGCTTCTTCCCCAGGCCATCAGACTCCTGAACTCAGTCACTTAACATCACGTGACTTCACGTCAGGATAAACATCGATACACTGACATTGCACTGCACTTTCTGTTCTCGTTGTTACTGTGTAACAACCTGTTATAAACCTGTTTGCACATTATACTCTTTATACATTTGTTAACCACATATTTATAAGTCTACAGTTTACTCACTGCAAAGTCTACTTCAATTATTTTATTCCACTTTATCCTTATTTGTTACCTTTTTTTCTCTTGACTTGATTATTTATAATTCTACAGATATAGACATATATATATATATATATATATATATATATATATATATATATAGATAGTACTTTTTTTATATCCTATTTCTATTATAATTTCTTCCTTGTGTTTTTAACTGTGAATTTGCACTGTCCATGGAGCGGACCTGTTTACATTTCACTGCCGGTTGTATATTCTGTATATAACTGTGTATGTGACAAATAAAACTCTTGATCTTGGATCTTGAAATTTGCTGATGATACTGTTGTCCTGGGCCTCATTTCCAACAACAATGAGACGGCATACTTGGACGAGGTGGAGCATCTAGCATCATGGTGCCAGGACAACTGTCTCTCTCTGAATGTTGGCAAGACCAAAGAAATGATTGTGGACTTCAGGGTGAGACAGCAATGGACATACTCCCCCCTCATGATCAGCGGGTCACCAGTAGAGAGAGTGAGCAGCTTCAAGTACCTGGGAGTAAACATCTCCGAGGACCTGACCTGGACTGCTCACATTCAGACACAGGTGAAAAAAGCCAGGCAAAGACTGTACCACCTGCGCCAGCTGAGGAAATTCAGGGTTTCACCAGCTATCCTGAAAACTTTCTATTTAGGGGCAATAGAAAGTGTATTAACTCATCACAGTGTGGTATGGGAACAGCACCAGTCATGACCGCAAAGCCCTGCAAAGAGTCGTGCGCTTATCCGAGCATATCTCAGGGTCAGCTCTCCCGTCTCTGCAGGACGTCTACACCAAACGCTGTAAAGGTAGAGCTACTAAGATCATCAAGGACTCTAATCACCCTGCAAACCCTCATTTCACGCTGCTGCCATCTGGTAAGCGCTTCCGAAGCCTGATGGCCAAAACTGAGAGACTCAGGAGGAGCTTCTTCCCCCAGGCCATCAGACTCCTGAACTCAGTCACTTAACATCACGTGAATTCACTTCAGGATAAACATCGATACACTGACATTGCACTGCACTTTCTGTTCTCGTTGTTACTGCGTAACAACCTGTTATAAACCTGTTTGCACATTATACTCTTTATACATTTGTTAACCACATATTTATAAGTCTACAGTTTACTCACTGCACAGTCTACTTCAATTATTTTATTCCACTTCTTATTCTTATTTTTTACTTTTTTTCCTTCTACTTGACTTGATTATTTATAATTCTACAGATATATATATATATATATATATATATATATATATATATATATATATATATATATATATATATATATTTTTTATCCTATTTCTATTATAATTTCCCCTTGTGTTTTTAACTGTGAATTTGCACTGTCCATGGAGCGGACCTGTTTACATTTCACTGCCAGTTGTATATTCTGTATATAACTGTGTATGTGATAAATAAAACTCTTGAATCTTGAATCTTGAAACAGAAAAACTCACTGAGTGTGTTCATGTTCTTCCTGTAGAAGGTGAAAGAAAATATGACAGGAGAGTTTTAGAGTTGATCATGTGAATTAGTGTTTCTCAACGGGGCTTTTGGGGCGCCTGAAGCAATATCTTCGAAAGGGGTGAGGTGTATTTTTAATGTATTAAAAATGTTAGTGTATTTTAGTGTCTCATTTGAAGGCTGCATCTTCCGGAGGTTGTGTTTGAAGGCTGAATACTAATAAGTTACCCTAATAAAACTGACTGTTATTCTTTGTGAGGTGTAAAATACTGTAATGTCTTTCTTTGCAATCTAACGGATACTTTTCTTAAATAAGACTCGATGAATCATACTGACCCCAAAATTTTATCAGTGTAAATATAATAATAGGCCTAATTATAATAAGCACAGAATAATAACCAACATTAATATTCAGGGAAGACAATTAGAAAACATTTTATTTGATGATGGATAATGATACTGATGATTTGCACAGGATATCAGACAGATTCATAATTTCTAATTCAGTTGACTCTGGATCTGAACACAGTGAATAAAAACCTCTGTCTGTCTGAGGCGAACAGAGTGATTACTCACACTGGTACAGAGGAGCCGTATCCTGATCATCCAGACAGATTTGATTATTATGAGCAGGTGTTGTGTAGAGAGAGTGTGTGTGGACGCTGTTACTGGGAGATTGAGTGGAGTGGATGGGTGTATATATCAGTGTCATATAAGAGCATCAGCAGGAAGGGACAGGGTAAAGAGTGTGTGTTTGGATCTAATGATCAGTCCTGGAGTTTGATCTGCTCTCCCTCCAGTTACTCATTCAGACACAATAACATAAGAACTGATGTCCCTGTAGAGTCCATCAGCAGTAGAACAGAGACTGAACTCGCTGTAGAGTCCATCGGCAGTAGAACAGAGACTGAACTCCCTGTAGAGTCCATCGGCAGTAGAACAGAGACTGAACTCCCTGTAGAGTCCATCAGCCGTAGAATAGGAGTGTATGTGGATCCCAGTGCAGGAACTCTGTCCTTCTACAACGTCTCTGACACAATGAGCCTCATCCACACAGTCCAGACCACATTCACTCAGCCGCTCTATCCTGGGTTTAGGGTTTATGGATCAGTGAAACTGTGTTGATGAATCAGAATAGACTGTAGAGAGATTCTACCCATAATGCTTTGAGCTGCATGATAAATCAGTAACTGTCACTGTTAGGGTTCTCCTCTGACAGTTCTGTCAGCCTGTAACCTGAACTCTGAAATCAGTCCAGATTAATCACATCATTACTGTAAATGTCCAGAATTGTTGGCGTTTCTTTGTTCAGTGGTTCAGTGTCCTGATCTAGAAAGTCTCAGACATGATGAAAGCATGTTTTTCTACATGAACTGTGGTAATACCATGGTCTGAATTCATCATGTAGTGTTTTGTGAGAGTGTTGTGGTGAATAATGTCTGTGTTTTCTTCCTCTATCTGTCTGTCATGTGATCATCCCGCTGCTGCTCTCAGTGCTGTAATGAACAATATATTAATAAACTTCACTTTTATCAGAGCAAAGAGAGTAAATTAAGTGTTTTAATTTCTGTTTTTGATCTGTTGTATTTGTCTAATTGTGCTTTTTTGTTCTTGTTTTTATTAAACAAAAATTAAATAACCAAAATATCTATATTGATATATCGTTATTGTTTTCCAGGGCTGCCAACTTTTGAGTTTAGCATGGAGTGAGAGTTATTTTCCTGCCATCACTGTAAAGCTGCTTTGCAGCAATCTGTATTGTATAGAGCACTATATAAACAAAGGTGACGACTTTTGCAAAAGAAAATTATTTGGTCTTAAAGAGTGTCGTATGTAAGCAGATGCTTATGTAAAATAACGCGATCATCAACATTAAACATCATATAAATCAAAACTGCCTAATGTTACTGAATGAAATGTCAACCCAGGGCGAGCTACAGGACTGTGCAGGCATTAGGGGTGTTGATGGACTCCATCTACTCCGTCTGTGTTTGATCATCGCTCTGAATCTGATCCGGATGTAGTCTTTGACAAAAACGTGATTTTCTCATCTTTTTGTTCAAAATGTTGCTTTTTTATGAAACTTACCCATATTCAAGTGTTGATAAAAAGGAATGCATGAAGCTAGACTTTTTTTTTTTTTTTTTTTTAAAGAAGAGGGTCAGCTCTTTCTTTTGATATATTGCATATGCAGATATTCATAAAACAAAATGTTCTATGGGCTATTACATTTTTGTGAAAATGGTCAAAACCCTGGCGGTGGCTGGCAACTTTTTTTTTTTAAACGCTGGTGGGGAAAGAGTTAATAATATACAGTAAATTTAATCTATTTTGTGTTCAAAATGTGTAATACATGTTTATATTAAAGTGTATTTGTTAATTTTATAATATAAACCCTTAATCTTTTTAAATGGTATCTTTGTATTTCACTACCAGTTTCTGTGCCACATCTGGCCTGAGGACCAAGCAAATCTCAGCCAGATCTGACTTAGACACTTCACCTCTTCATGACACCCCGAAGGACCTACCTGAGAGATAAGACTTGATCCACTGGAGAGCAGTTCCTGAGATACCCGTCTTCACAAGAGTTCACAGGAGGATCTGGTGGTTAACTGTATCAAAAGCTCCAGACAAATCCAGTAGGATGAGTACTGTGGATTTGGAAGCTACCCTTGCACGTCTCAGTGCTTCAGTAAACGAGAGCAGGGCAGTCTCAGTTGAGTGGCCGCTTTTGAAGCCGGATTGGTTGTTGTCCAGGAGGTCGTTCTGTTCAAGAAACATAGAGAGTTGGTTGAACACAACTTGCTTGAGTGTTTTTGCAATAAAAGCAAGAAGGGATACCGGTCTGTAGTTTTCTATAAGTGCTGGATTTAGAGAGGGTTTCTTAAGCAGTGGGGTTACCCGAGCCTGCTTAAATGCTGTGGGAAAGGTCCCAGTGTGAAGAGAGGTATTGACTATGTGAGTGAGTGCAGGATTAATTGAAGAAGAAATGGCCTGAAGCAGGTGAGTGGGGATAGGATCAAGCGGACAGGTAGTGGGGTGGTTGGAAAGGATGAGTTGGGAGACTTCTGCTTCAGAGAGCATAGAGAAGGAGGAGAGCATGTGTGTGTTGGTTTTTGAGATGTGTGTGTCAGTTTGTGGTGTGGATAATTGGTCTACTATATAGGAGACCATCTATGGCTGTCAGAAAAGAAAATGATTTTACATCCAAAGTTGCTATTGTATTATTGATGCTAACCTTCTGTAACTCCTGTAGCAATATTAGTCCTGTCCTGAAGAATAGGCTCAGCTGCTCTATTTTTTCTCGGAGGCTCTGGATTGCTGTCAGATGACCCGTCAGATGCTGAGCTGACCCAGGACGCATCACTCACCCCTGATATCTCCCCACCATCAGACTCACCATCACTCATGGCATTTAGTGCCTCTAATACCTGTTTGGTATCCATACGTCGACTTCTTTTATACATTGTGATCACTAAAACGTATTACCGCTATCTCAGTGGGTGAAAGACGTTGCCTAGTAACATATAACGGTAAAACATAAGAGCCGCGAAAATAAAGGCATCAGGTAAATTTGACCCGCTGGCGCTTACAGGTTTAAATGCCTAGTTTTTAATCTGGTTTTATCTAAACAATTTTTAACAACAGGGGATTGTAAATAACACAATTTTAGTAAAAGTCAGTGACTGGGAGACTTGGATATTTTATTGAAAATCTGTCATGTACATTTGAAAAACAGCCATGGGTAATGTTTTACCCCATGGCAGTTCTAGTGTTAAGAACACGCTAAAAAGTCACTTGTATGTACGCTTATACACTCACCTAAAGGATTATTAGGAACACCTGTTCAATTTCTCATTAATGCAATTATCTAATCAACCAATCACATGGCAGTTGCTTCAATGCATTTAGGAGTGTGGTCCTGGTCAAGACAATCTCCTGAACTCCAAACTGAATGTCTGCTCAGTTACTGGGATTTTCACACAACCATTTCTAGGGTTTACAAAGAATGGTATGAAAAGGGAAAAACATCCAGTATGTGGCAGTCCTGTGGGCGAAAATGCCTTGTTGATGCTAGATGTCAGAGGAGAATGGGCCGACTGATTCAAGCTGATAGAAGAGCAACTTTAACTGAAATAACCACTCGTTACAACCGAGGTATGCAGCAAAGCATTTGTGAAGCCACAACACGCACAACCTTGAGGCGGATGGGCTACAACAGCAGAAGACCCCACCGGGTACCACTCATCTCCACTACAAATAGGAAAAAGAGGCTACAATTTGCACAAGCTCACCAAAATTGGGCAGTTGAAGACTGGAAAAATGTTGCCTGGTCTGATGAGTCTCGATTTCTGTTGAGACATTCAGATGGTAGAGTCAGAATTTGGCGTAAACAGAATGAGAACATGTATCCATCATGCCTTGTTACCACTGTGCAGGCTGCTAGTGGTGGTGTAATGGTGTGGGGGATGTTTTCTTGGCACACTTTAGGCCCCTTAGTGCCAATTGGGCATCGTTTAAATGCCACGGCCTACCTGAGCATTGTTTCTGACCATGTCCATCCCTTTATGACCACCATGTACCCATTCTCTGATGGCTACTTCCAGCAGGATTATGCACCATGTCACAAAGCTTGAATCATTTCAAACTGGTTTCTTGAACATGACAATGAGTTCACTGTACTAAAATGGCCCCCACAGTCACCAGATCTCAACCCAATAGAGCATCTTTGGGATGTGGTGGAACGGGAGCTTCGTGCCCTGGATGTGCATCCCACAAATCTCCATCAACTGCAAGATGCTATCCTATCACTCTCAATTTTTACAAACTTATCATCTGCATTGATCTACTATGACAGCAAAACTCTTTTGGACATTGGTTACCTCTACACTGGACTGTTTCAGGACACTTTCGCCGATACTCTGTGGCCATCTGAGATCCTTCGGTACGCCGAGTTGAACAATGGACAGAGCCAGTGGCGTAGAACCAAGAAACACCGTGGGAAACGCGCTGGAATTCGAAACAGACTGAGGAAAAGGGCATTCAGTCCTCCTCTCCCGAGCATTCTTCTAGCAAATGTTCAATCCTTGGAGAATAAGATGGACGATCATAGAGCCAGGATAAGGCATATTTATAAGTCTACAGTTTACTCACTGCACAGTCTACTTCAATTATTTTATTCCACTTTATTCTTATTTTTTACTTTTTTTCTTCTACTTGACTTGATTATTTATAATTCTACAGATATATATATATATATATATATATATATATATATATAGATATAGATATAGATATATATATAGATATAGATATATAGATATATAGATAGTACTTTTTTATCCTATTTCTATTATAATTTCCCCCTTGTGTTTTTAACTGTGAATTTGCACTGTCCATGGAGCGGACCTGTTTAC